>NW_019168048.1:2567243-3012817 GCF_002303985.1 Durio zibethinus
TATAAAGATTTATCAATTATAAACGTGGGTTTCATGTAATTTTTGTTAGGTTTAATTTTAAATTGGGGTTTCTAATTTCAAATTTCCAATTTCCAAGTTGCAAGTTGCAAATTGCAAATAATAAAATTGGGTTAGGGTTTTTAATCGGTTGATTTTTTGTCTACGTTTAAAGAGATTCTCCACGTGAAACCAAAACCAAATTCTTTTGTGACAATGAAAGATATACGTTTAAAATTATCGTGGGCCATCAGCAGAATAGTACGTATTTCACAAGTAAAGAACCCAAAACCCTAATTTGGGTTTAATTTTTGTAAAAAAATATTTTAAAAATAAATTTGAATATATAATTATTTAAATTCATATAAAATCTAAAAATATCTTTAAAATGTAAAAAGGGTAAATTTCACAATTTACCATCTATGATTTATAATGTTTCCATTTACACTTAGTGACAAATTTTTTTATTTTTAATTTTGTGATTTATTTTTATTAACAAAGAAGGTAACAACGTAAAAAATCAATCAAATTTTAATAAAATTATAAAATTATCTTCATTTTTATTTTTAATATTGATATCCCCTTCTAATAATGAAAGTAGATTTCAGGGTTATAAATGAAAAAAAAAAAATCATAGAAGATGTAAGTAAAAAAAAAAAACATTTTTCCCCTTAAAAAAGATCCCATTTAGTCAATTTTATTTTTCAGTCAATATATTTTTTTAATTTATGCAAAAATTCCCACCCAAACACCTCAAAACCCACATGTTTCACACAATTAAAAAGTTTGGACCCACGGAGCCCCCACAAAATAATCACAATTATTTTCTTTTCAATTATTATTTTTTTTTTATGAAAAAAACTTGGCTAGATTTTGATTGGCCAATGGAAGCCCCCCTAAAAAATAGATCATCCAATCAATTGCAGCCAATACCGGAGTAAAATATTTTTACCTTGATTTTTTTCGTTGGGGGATTACAATTAAATTGGACCACTCAATAATGAAAGGGATAAACTTATTACTAGAATCAATCATTTTTTAAAGTTTTTTTAATTTCTTCTTTCAAAAAAAAAGAAAAAGCATAAAATATAACTATTCGAATAATCTGTGTAACACATTTTTTTTTTTTACTTTTAAACCCTTATTTCTATTTTTCATATTTAAAAAAAAAGGAAAAAGCTTATTTTATAAACAAGATCTTCGACTATTAAAGATTGAATTTTTAACTTCTAAGTCGATTAACGTTCAAATGAATTGACATAAAATTATTATTAATATTTGAAGATTGTAAATTTTAAAAAATTTATACACGTAATATTAAAAATAGAGTAAAATTTCAAAAAAATATTTAATTTGGAAAATTAAGATTTAAATTTTACTAATTATTGAAAAAAAAATTTGTAAATCCAATACTGAAACAAAATAATCTCTCTTCACCTAAATTTTAATTATAAAAAAAATATCAATCATACGATCAGATGAGGTTTACAGCCATGGCCTGACGTGAACCACTGATGTTAATCAATATTATGTATCATACTCATAATAATATTACTTTTATAAAGAATTCACAAAAAGCTTAACTGTAACTATAAGTAGACAAAAGGCTAAGACTAATAAATAAATAAAAGAAAAAGGAAAGGCTTGGAATTTGCAAGGTGGAGCTGCCAGCCGGGGACATAGACATTAATCAAATGGGACAGCCAGGCAGGGAATCATATGCCTTGCTTAAGCCTGTAACACTGTTGTGAAGCTTTGAGTATATGAACGGTCAAGTTGTTTCAACTGAACACATCCTACTTGGCTGTTCAAAATCCCTTACCCCAAATTTTTTAAAGCCTTTAAGAACACTTTCGTCAAGGTGATGCAACCAGCAATATCTGCTTCCCTTTTTTATATTGTTTTTCTTTGCTCATTAGCTTTGCATGTGGAGGTTTTCCCTGACAGTTTGAGCACTTGTATATTATTAAATTCTACTGTTTTCTTTTCATCATCGACGAGACAAAGCCAATATTAATAAAATTATTTAAACCCAAGTTTTGTTTTTATGAATATACCTTGGTTTTATTAATATTTTGGCTGTTCTAACAAACCATGGCATTGTGGGCTTTGAACCCTGTAAGTGTTAAAAAGCTTGGGTTTTTTTTGGTTAGTCATTGGAGTCTGGGAAAAAAGCATACTGCCGTTCTTTCACCCTTGTTTTTATGACAATTTTAGTAAAACCCTATGTTGGTTTCATCCTCAGAATTGCATGAATTTCTTCTTGATTCCTACTGTTCATGTTTTTGCTTACGTTTGTTGGCAGCTGGTGCTTGTATCTTGAGTTCATGATAATTTGAGGCAGAAAATAGTTGGCCTGGTTTCAACTACAAGTATTTGTTTTGGAAGCCATGGAAGAGGGCTTGTTGATTTCAAGATTCATGACAAGAACTTTGATTTTGTTGAGTCTTTGGTTCTTGTGGGTCCCTTTAGGAGTTGTCTGCAGTACTGGAAATGCATCAGTTTCCTCAGGGTCTTCTTCTTCGTCCATCTTCTTGAAGCCAAACGTTATAAAATTGGATCTCTGTTCACGTTGAATTCAGTTATTGGTGGAGCAGCAAAGCCAGCACTTCAAGCTGCTATTGATGATGTCAACTCTGATCCAAGCATTCTCATGGGATAGAATTGAACTTCTTTTGTTTGATACAAATTGCAGTGAATTTATTGGAACCATGGCAGGTATTTTCTTGTACCCTGCAATTTGAATCGATCTTCAACAACTTTTTGTCTGTTGACATTCCTGAATAGAATGCATCTTTTAAGAAATTAAACCGAACTGTTTTTAGACAGAAAATCAGTATCTTCTAACGGGTGAAGTTGTGATAATGAAACCAATGGCTCTTTTCTTTGTGTTGGGTATCTTTCTGCTTTCCTTTTCCATTTGATGGTATATTCAGAATCAATGTCAAGCAATGCTACGATTAGAAGGGCAGGCTTTAGGTTGTATGGCCTTATCTGATGCCATTTTTACAGTATTTAACTTCAATATAATCGCTAATGTTTCTTAAGGATTGTAGTTGTTATGACATATAGCGGACTTTGCTTTGTCCTCGAACTCCATTAATTTGCATTAATAGCTTAAATTACAAATTAGGCTGTGTGCTGTGGTCTTGATCTCAAGAGAGATGTATATAGTAATTTCTTGAGAGTATGAGCATTGGGTAAGAGTACCTTTTTGTCTGTTACATTTGGTTCAGTTGATCTCCTGCTCCAAGTGCTCTAATCTATATGCTTATGTTTATTCAACAATGTTAATTTTTGTATGTTGCAAATCTGCAGTTACATTTTGTGCCTCCAAAAAGTCTGTAAGTTGTGGCTATTGTAATTGAGAAATCTATTAGGTCACTGCTAATTTTTTAATAACTTCTTTTGATAGTGATTACATCCAGAAACTACTTCCCCTGGCATAGTGCCACGCCAGGAACAACATTATTTAACTCACAATCTAGATGAATCGGAGATCTTGCAAACCTATTTGCTTTCCTTTTTACTAGGGAACAACACAATGCACTGGTATCTAATACCTAGTACAATTTGCATTGTTGCATATGTAAGTGTCCTGCAAAATAGAATGGCTGAAAAATACTAAAATCAGCTAGAAACATAAACAATTTAATCTGTTGTCCTTGTTTGTGTAGCTTTGCAGCTGATGGAAAGTGATATTTGTTGTTGCAATTGGTCACAATCTTCTGGAATAGCTCATGTCATCTCCCATGTTGTTAATGAGCTTCATGTCCTCTTCTCTCATTTGGAGCTACAGATCCCACTCTTTCTTCCCTGCAGTACCCATATTTCCTCCGTACTACACACAGCGACTACTCCAGATGCATGCAATTGCTGATGTAGTTGACTATTATACCTGGAGAGAGGTAATAGCAATATTTGTTGATGATGATTATGGAAGAAGTGGGATTTCTGTTTTGGGTGATGCCCTTGCGAAGAAACGTGCCAAGATTTCTTATAAGGCCGCCTTCAGCCCTGGAGACCCCAAAATAAGATCAAGGACTTACTAGTTGAGGTCAACCTGATGGAGTCACGAGTTTTTGTAGTTCATGTTACTCCTGACACTGGTTTGAGTATCTTTTCTGCTGCCAAGGCTCTTAATATGATGGGTGGTGGCTATGTTTGGATTGCTACAGATTGGCTTCCTTCATACTTAGATTCAATGGAAGCAGTTGATCCTGACACAATGAATATCTTGCAAGGGTTATTGCTCTCCGCCATTACACCCCGGATACTTATCTCAAAAAGAGATTTAGGTCTAGGTGGAACAACCTAAAATATAAGAGAAGTGCAGGTCCTGCAGGTTTCAATTCTTATGCACTTTATGCTTATGATTCTGTTTGGTTGGCTGCACATGCCCTTGACTTTTTTCTCAAAGAAGGTGGAAATTTATCTTTCTCTTATGACCCAAATTTGCATGATACAAATGGCAGCATGCTGCACCTAGAATCACTTCATGTGTTTAATGGAGGTGAGCAACTTCTGCAGACACTTCTTAGGATGAACTTCACTGGTCTGAGCGGTCAGATTCAATATACTCCGGACAAACATTTAGTTCATCCAGCATATGATGTTCTTAATGTTGTTGGAACCGGAACCCGAAGAATTGGTTATTGGTCAAATTATTCTCATCTCTCAATTGTTCCCCCGGAGAGCATGTATACAAAGCCTCCCAATATCTCTACTGGCAGCCAACATCTTTACAGTGTAATATGGCCTGGTGAAAATACTGTAATACCAAGGGGATGGGTATTCCCTAACAACGGGCAGCCACTGCAAATTGCTGTACCCAACCGAGTAGGCTATAAAGTGTTTGTGTCGAAAGACAACAGTCCTCAGGGTGTAAAAGGATACTGCATTGATGTCTTTGAAGCTGCAATAAGCTTGCTTCCATATGCTGTTCCTCACAGATATATGTTAGTTGGAGATGGTAAAAGAAATCCCATCTATAATGACCTCATTAACCAGGTTGCCCAAAATGTGAGTATCAGCTTTAATTTTGTTTTATTGTTAACTGGTGTAGCTTAGCTGGTAGTCCTTTGGATTATGTTATCTGATTTTGTGGGATGGTTTGGGGCTTTCATTTCCCTGCTCAATATTGAGGTGCTAGTAACTATTTTGACTTGCTCCTTTCCTATTTAGAAATATGATGCAGCTGTTGGAGATATTACCATTGTTACGAACAGGACAAAAATTGTAGATTTTACACAGCCTTTTATGGAATCTGGACTTGTTGTTGTTGCACCAGTCAAAGAGGAAAAGTCAAATCCTTGGGCATTCCTCAAGCCATTTACTAAAGAAATGTGGTTTGTTACTGCTGCATTCTTTCTTCTTGTGGGATTTGTAGTGTGGATTCTTGAGCACCGGTTAAATCATGAATTTCGTGGTCCTCCCAGCCAACAACTTATGACAATTTTTTGGTTAGTCCATTTAATATATGGCTGCTATATATTTAATTGGAAGATAATGGGTGCATTTGTCATCCCTTGACACGTTAGATCTAACCTATAAGGTACAATGTCATGTTGCAAAAACCATTGTGCTATAGAGCATAATCAAGCTGAAATCTTTATGAGAGTAAGCTTTTTAACTCTGCATTGTGTGTCATGGTTCCATACATGTTAGCTGGGGCTGGAACCCGAGGCTCTGGTTCATAATGAAATTTGCATGGTCAGTGCCAATTAGAGATCTTTCTTATTAACTCACTAGAAGAATATAGTAGTAATTATATTGATTTTTTTTTCCTAATTTCAGGTTTAGCTTCTCGACAATGTTTTTCTCGCACAGTAAGTAAATCATTGTAGTCCCTTATGGCTTCTGTTTATGTTATTATATGTAATGCTTCAGGAAATCCAGGCTAGAAACTCATAAAATCTTTCATGCTTTGACTTGGTACAGGGGAAAACACCGTGAGCACTTTGGGACGTTTGGTGCTGATCATATGGCTATTTGTAGTTCTGATTATCAATTCAAGCTATACTGCTAGTTTGACATCGATACTTACTGTGCAACAGCTGACATCTGGGATTCATGGGATTGATAGCTTGATCTCAAGTACTGAGCCTATTGGAATCCAAGATGGTTCGTTTTCATTTAACTATTTGATCGACGAGCTCAATATAGCAGAATCTAGGTTAGTTAAGTTAAAAAATCCTGAAGATTATCTCAGAGCCCTTACTCTTGGACCGAATAAGGGTGGTGTAGCTGCTATTGTTGATGAGCTTCCTTATGTTGAGCTCTTCTTATCCAACACCAATTGTTTATACAGGACAGTGGGGCAAGAATTTACAAAGAGCGGATGGGGCTTTGTAAGTATCAACATTGAACCTTCTAGGCTGATGTATGGCATTGCAACTCTAATTTTCTTTTCCTACATATGATCATGGTGGTGATTTTTTTTCCTGGTTTCAGGCTTTCCAAAGGGACTCCCCACTCGCAGCTGATCTGTCAACTGCTATCCTTCAACTCTCCGAAAATGGTGATCTCCAAAAGATCCATGATAAGTGGCTGACACACAGCGATTGCTCAATGCAAATCAATCAAATCGATGAAAACCAACTCTCCCTAAGCAGCTTTTGGGGCCTATTCCTCATTTGTGGCACTGCATGCGTCTTGGCTCTCATTGTGTTCTGCTATAGAGTCTGTACTCAGTACCGCAGATATAGCCCCGAAGACGTAGAAGGGGAGGTCGAGCAGATCGAACCATCTACGTCATCAAGGCGCTCCTCCATCAGCTCAACAAGTAAGAAAATAATGGACTTTATAGATAGGAAAGAAGCAGAGATCAAGGAGAAACTGAAGAGAAAGAACAGTAATGATAACAAACAACAGACCAAGCACAGCTCAGATGGACAAGCAAGTTCACCTGCATAAACAGAAACATTTTGTTTTGGTCTCCATTGGATCTTCCTTTCTCTGATCTGTTGCATATAGAATCTATACAAATACAAATTCATGTATCCAATGTATTTGCTCCACTGCTTTCAAGTGGAGACATAGGTCCTAGGTTTGTATTGTTCTCAATTTTCGTACCCTTTTTTTGTAGGATTAAAAGAACAAAAATGAGAAATTGTTAGCTTGTCCTAAGCCAATCTGTATCATACAACGTCATACTCGTGTTGGAATAAAATAAAAAAGAAATGTAATGTTCATTTCATTAGAGGAGGGGAAGGGAGCTTTCGAAATCATAGCCACGTATCAGTTTTCGCTCTAACATTTCTTTACGGATCGGTTATGTAAGTAGATTTATTTACGTTGAATTTAGTGAATTTATTAATTTTTTTTTTTTTTGTCTCTCAACGAAATTGATTCAGAAACAAAAAATGAATACAATATCTTTACCACGGAATCAACCATTTGTCGATTTGATAGTTTTTTTTTATCCAACCCAAATTACATTTCATTATAATAAAAACAATATTTTTTTATTCAGATTAAAAATATAATCGATCAAATTTAAAATTTAAAATTTATTTAAATTTGATCTAATTTTATTTTTTTAATTTAAATTTGATTCAAGATAAAAATCAAATTATTTAAGTTCATTAGATTAAGTTCGATTAATGTATAAAAATAAATTTAATTTTTATATTTGATAAAAATTTAATTATTTGTGTTTGAACTTAAACTCGAATTTAAATTTAAAATTTTTATTAATTAAAATATATTAAAATATTAAATTTTGATGAACTATTCGAATCGAATATAAAAATATTTAAATTCGACTTAATTGACAAATCGATTCGAACTAAATACAATAATAATTAAATAAAATTTAAATTTTATTTAACTCGAATCTAAATAATTTATTAGTATTAATATATCGTTTATACTTTTATTTTAGACATTGAATGATTCGAAGAAAGTGGCCGCTTTGTAAATAAGAAAAAGTGACAAGGACAAAAGTAACAATTCACAAAACCTTTGCATCAGCTTTAAAGATTATCGGGGGACAGGGGGCAGTGGGCACAAATCTAAAGCAGCGTGCAGTCGACCATTTCAAACCTCGTAAATATTTCAGAAACTGAGATTCAAAATCCCCATTTTTCTTCTTCCTAGAAACAAAGCCCAATTTGAAAGAAATGGAATGCTATGCAAGGTGGTTGATACGCTGCTGTTAGTGGCGTTTGTGGTGATGTTGTTAGCGGGGCCTTTAATCGACGCGCAATTGGTTTTGCCAGAGACCACCTTCCCGGACTTGCTCATCCGTCTGAAGCAACGATACGCCGAGGAATACCAAGATTATTTGATGGTGGAAAAGCCCCATTTCTTTGTGGCCCTGGTCTGGCTGGAGCTGGTTTTCCAGTGGCCTCTCGTTTTACTTAACATTTATGGAATTCTGGCATCCAAGCCTTGGTTCAACACCACTTGCCTCATCTATGGTGCCTCTGTCATTACCGCCATGGTAAATTTCAAAATCAAAATTTTAATCTTTTTTGTCACTTAAATATTTTATGCTTAATTTGTTAATTTTGTGCCAAATTCAGACTGCTTTATTGGGGGAGCTCGTGGATCTGGGAAGGGGTCAGATAAATTGTTGAAGATGTACTCCCCTTTCATGGCGCTTGGTGTTTTGGCCTTTGCTGCGAGGGCTGGTTCCACAATCTGGCGAGGCTCAAACCATTGGCCAAGGACTGCACTAGCTAGGAAGAAGAAGGCTTGAGTGAGATTAATACAAAACCATCTTCTGGAATTTTTGTAATCCTTGTCATATTTTTAATGTTTTTGTTTGTTTATTATTTCCTGATTATGAGTTCTAATGATTATTTCCTGATTAGTGCATTTAATTTTAAGAACAATCGTTAGAAGAAATAGTACATTCCAAAACAATGGTCAATAGCTCAATGGTACATGTATTACATAAGAAAAGGCATTTCATTCATAATTTTTTTACAATAATATTATAATAATTCAATCATATTAAAGAACTATATAGGAGTTTATCACTTATAAATATGAGTTTTGATATATTTTATATAATTATGAATTATAATTGATTAATTTTATTACGATAATTAAGAATTGTGTGCAAAACTTACAACACTTTAACAAGTTAAGAATAAAAGTTTATTCGAGTTGAATCCAATTAATACAGTAAAAAGTTTGAGTTCGATTTTGAAATAAAAATTAAATGATTCGAGCTTGTTCGATTAAATTTGTTTAATAAAAATAAATTTAATTTTTATATTTAATTTAAAGTTTGATTTTGTGTTCGAATTTGAATTTGAGCTCGAATTTGAACTCGAATTGATATATATATATATATATATATGGGTAAAATAATAATTTTTCAAATAAAATGATAAATATATTTTAAAAATTTAAGTTTGCGAACTACTTAAGTCGAACATTAAAATATTCAAATACGACTCATTCAATAAGTTGAGTTATTCAAATTTGAACTTCACTCAATAATAAATAAATTAAATTTGAGTTTTGATCGAATTAAATCTGAGTAATTTAGGAGAGCAGTGTATAGTTACATACTTAGTTAAAGGGATTAATGAATAGAGCAAAACAAAAGGAAAAACATGAAATTAATGTTTAAGATAGTTCTCTTTATGGCAATAGGGAATTATACATCAAACAACATAAAATCATGTTCCTTTTCTTATAGTAGGCATACAACAAAAAAAAACCCTATGACATCTTTGCATTATGTGTTGAGAACATTAATATGCATTTATATGATCCCAACATCAGATCCACAGACCACACATATCAAGGATGGGATTAGGAATCTTCTTTCATACTAAATATTTTCATGGTTCTTATAAATGTATATTTAAAGTAAATTGCCTTGTTCGTCCATTATTTTTTGTACTATTTTATTTTTATTTGTAAGTTAAAAATTTGATTTGTTTCATTTACAATCTTTTTAATTTATTTCAAATTATGTGTATATGTTCACCTAAGTGTCATATAGTCAATTTTTACAGATATAATAATACTCGTATTGCATATTTTATTTATACATATATATTTAATAATATTATTTTTTATCTCATTAAATAGTTTCAATAAATTAAATTTCCTTCTAAAATATATTTTTACAAACAAAATTATTATAATTTTAAATACTTCCATTTCGAATTTTTTTTAAAATTTTAAATTTCTCCATAGAAATGCATTCAAAGGAAAGAAGGAAAAAAAAGAACTAAAATCACATTACTTGTACAAAACTCTAAAACCCTAAACATAAAGCTAAAAACCATTTTACAACAAAGCTTTCTATAAAGTTCTTTGCATTCACTTTGGTTTTTTTTTTTAATAATTTATTGGGGAAGTCAATTCCCGAACCTCTAACTCTTGAACGCTTGATGAATTTTTGCTTGGCCAGTTAATTTTCTTGGTCCCCAAACAAAGGTCAACATGTCAAGAGGATTCATGCAAGGTGCGCTCTTGACTTCACCCCATCTTCTATGGTTCCAGAATTCATCATCACCATTGTTCTTAAATTTAATTGCCTTCCCTTTTTTCCTCCTTCTGTTAGTCACTGCATCAAACAAAATAGGGGCAATGTTAGATGATCAATATCTTGAAATCTATTTGAGAAATAGATATATGAAATAATCTCCAATTCATGGAAAAAAATGCTTAGGAATGGCTAAAATGATTCAATGAAAAAGAAAGACGTGTTAACCTCGCACAATACTGTTGTCTTTGATTCAACGATAAATGCATGTATTTTCGTTCAGATTCAAATTTCTTTACTCCAAATTAAGAAAAAAAAGGGGTTAAACTTCTTTTGAAGTGTCAAAATCCGAAATAAAATATGTTATATTTGACAGCTTAGAAAATAGTGATCATAAATCGTGTATTTCAAAGATGACTCAAACAAGAGGTTATTAGCTGGACTCGAACTCAAAACCATTCACCTCAAGGAGAACGATCCTATCAATTGAGCCAACCTCTCGTTGGTGGGTGTAAAAACTTCAAAGTTTGTGTTAACATACCTGACTAGCTACATAAAGCTGTGGCAGTTCATGCGTTTTCAAATGAGAGAGAAGCCTTTATCCTTTCAACGGTGCATGTGATCAAATTGTTAACTGTTGCAACTGATCCAAGAGAAAGTTTTGCGGTAGGAACAGAGTCAACCAAAATCTGAAATGCAACAGTTAGAAGAGATCCACCAGACCCGTTATCAGCAAAGCCTCCTACACTCGATGTAGTTCCATCGGGCAGAATAGCAAAACCTGAGGGAAGAAGGGCCACATAGTCCGGGTCACCTCCAATTAGGACTACATTCATTGCAGCAATATCAACAGGAGCATAGATTACAAAAGAGCCGTCGGATCAGTGCAACTCTCTTGTAAAATTAGCATGTTGCTTTGGCTTGAATTTGTACTCTGTACAAATTTATTTCATAAACACCCACAATTTTTGATAAATCAACAAAATCACGTTGGTTTGCGCTACTTACATTTACTTGAAGTAGTGAAACACAATTGCCTGTATCCCGACCATTAACAATATGTGCCATTTCTTGGACAAACGCCACCATTGAAAGAATATCCCACTGTATTTAGGAAAGACCAAGTTGTAGGATGATTATTTCATTTGACAATATTAAACACTAAAGACATCACAAAAGTCTAGAGGCTTTGATCAATTGATAAGTTAAATTTCAGCCATCATAATACAGTTGTTTAAAAGCTTTGACATTACCTCACTTCGAGAAGTTTCATCTCGGAGGAAATCGAATACCTCTTTGGTGAAACAGGGAAGCCAAAAGGAAGTTGCAGCACTTAGCACAATCCCAGGAGGCCTACCTGGATCGTCTACGCTCTTTCTGGTCATGACCCTTACATCATCAGCCCCAGTTCCGGATAATGTTGTCCATGTGTGAGCTGTGGAGGCACCTACTCCAGCACAGAAACTTATTACCATTCGCTCAGCTAACTTCAGCATACTCTTTTCCCATCTTGATTTGTTATGACTGACCAAATTTCAAAATATTTCAACATCAGAATTGGAGAAGATTAACAACTGGAATTTAATATTTGTAGTACTATCATTACCCCCAACATCAACAGTGGGAATGTTAGCAGCCATGACACTTGCAAGCCTCTCACACTGTCGATCTAAAGTAGCTAGCCATCGTCTTGCTCCGAAAGCCTGGCCGGAACTTACCAGCTGCTTGTACAGACTGTGAACACCTCTATCATCCACTTCTACATGCTCAACCCACGTAACCTATGTTGCATAAAGCCATTAGTTGAGCTAGAACGATAGGATTGGAAATGCCATATAGTAAAAAGCACATATTATTACTATGATCATTTGAATATAATTGTTTTACCTTTGAGTACCCGTTTGGCATTTCTTGAATTAAACATCCAGATGGCCTTATCCTGCATCTCACTGTTGGATTAGGGCGTAAATTATCCAAGGAAACATCAACCACAGCCCAAGTTCCCTCTGCATGCTGTTTGCAATATCTTACATAATAACTCTCACGAGTGGGAACAAGAGGTGAAGGAACTTGAAATTCAGCTGTCATCTGAGAAATTAAAATAATACAGAAAATGTCACAAAAATATTAAATCTACCAACACAGAATAAAGTAGGAAGATATATTAAACAATTTCTCAAAGGTAATATGGAATTCCATGTTACCACTTGAAGGGCTCCATTATAATTCCCTGCTATTCCAGTTGATAGAACATCCAAAGTCGAAGCTTTTGAAACTATTCCCGAAAACAAACTTGACCATTGGTGCTGAATTTCAAAACAGAAACCCAAAAATTAGCTCTTGCCTTGCTTGCTGACTTGTTCAATTTTCAGGGTATTGATGATGGATAATATTATAAAAGCTTACCACATCCATAAGAATCTCGACAAGGTTAATGTGGTTCATGATTACAACAGCAGTTTCTCTTGAAGCTTCGCTTTTGAAGCCCGCAGGTTTTGGCCCAATACCTCTAGGAAAACGTTCTAATGTACTCTTCCTCATTAAGCATCGAGGTTGTGGCATCAAGTGTGGTCATCCATAAGGGTTCACCCATCTGAGCCATTCTAACTAGTTTCCTCCATAGCTGCCACCGCAAGCTCAATAATGATTGGCTTATCAGTCTCAGTAGGTGTATTGATCGACCTAGGGAGTTCCCCAGCACCATACATCTCTCCATTGCCAGGTTGTGCACCGAAATCAAGTGGTCGAGGAGGCATAGGAGAAGAAAGAAGAGGATAGTTCACCACTGGCCTGCCAACATACTTTGCAGCTATTGCTGATATACGATCAATCTGCATGGTGATCAAAAACAATAATTACCAATAATAGAACCCTTTAAAAGTTATTAGTTAGAATTTTTATAAAGGAAAAAAGATTATACTCTTATCTACATAAACCAATAGCAATTAAAGTTGGAATAATTATTTGATACCTCTTCTCTTAGTCGAGCATTTTCAAGTCTGAGATGGTGTTCATCAAAGGACAATTGTCCTAGAGCAGTAGGACCTCCACAATTTGGGCATGAAGCTGTGCTAAGAGCTTCCCTGTACTTCACATTATCAGCCCTTAGCTTTTCGTTCTCAGCTCGAAGCTCTGTGTTCTCGTGGCGCTCATGCTGGTTCTATGGATGAAAAGCATTGAAATTTAAATAGAAATGAGCCAAGCTGCTATCATGGTCCAGTTCCAGTGAGCTCTTTCAGGTTCTTAGATATTGGTAAATTCAACCAAAAGGCTTAAGTTAAGGGCAAATGAAACGTTTGTTATACCTTCATTTGGGTGCGCTTGTTTTGGAACCAAAACTTCACTTGCAATGGCTCTAACCCTAACTCACGCCCAAGTTCCTTCCTTTGCTTGTCATCTGGGTGCGGACACTCCTTGAAGAATCTATCAACAAAGTACAAATTTTTCAAAGAAAGAAGCTTTTCAGCTTAAACACAATAAAAAATGAAGTATTACTGTGAAGCTTTTCAGCTTAAAGACAATAAAAAATGAAGTATTATTGTTGAATAGATGTGTTTTGATTAATAGTTTTTTATCTTACGCCTCCATTTCTTGGATCTGATGCTGGGTATGGCGATGGTAACGCTTCTTTTTGGGACGAGGATCTTGATCATCCCCAGAGGCACCTTCATGATTCTCGCTACCAGATTTGGTTGTACTGTCGAATTCCTCATCTCTCATTCGAGCAATTTCACTTTCAGATGTGTTTTGGGTCATCTCAAGCGGGGGGAGTTGACCTTCCATCATATTGTTAGGCTGGAACATTGTCTGCAGATCTTCAAGATTCCGAAGCTCATGATTTTTCAATCTAACAATCAGAATGGAAAATTTTCCCACTCAAAAACAAACTCATCTCCCGAATATGGAAAAAAACACAAAGAAAATCTTATCTGATCAACTTTAAAAAAATGGTAGGCAAAAACCAAAGGGGAAACAAAAAAAACATTTGAAATTTGAGTGTACGGGTATTTTATAAATAGTAGACTAGATTTATATGTGAGAAAAGCAAGTTATGCCAGTAATTTGACTTCATAGGAGTGTTTTTTTTTTTTTTCTCTTTTTCTCTTTTTCTCTGTTCAGTGCTAAAGGCTTTACGCGTTTCTCACATACCGAGAAGGATTCTGCTCGGAAGAGCCAAAAAAGTCCACACAAAGACCAAAATCACTCCAAAAAACACATTTTTTTGGGTTCCAAAGCAGTGGAAAAGGAGAGAAGAAAGATCTTTTGTTTAGTTTGGAGTGTAAAATGGTAATATGGGAAAAGACCCATTAATCTAATGGGGCCAAAGAATGTTAAAAGGAGAGATTAATCACAAAATGAAAACTGAAATCATCCCAAGAACCCTCAGAAAGCATAGATTTAATACGGTAGAGATTGGATGCAAGAGAGAACTCGAGTTCTAACCTGACCAAGGGTAAGTCCTGATGAGGATGTTCGAAAACAATAAACATTAACCCCGTTTCCACTGATCATCGAAGGCATATTTCTTGATTCCGGCTGGCATATTTCGGAATCCCAAAAGCTCTAAGCAATATAAGTACTGTCCTTTGATTTGAGTTGAGACCCCTTAGAGATTGATATATATGTTCTCCTTTAGATTTTCTAACAATGAGAGACAAAGCTGACTCTGGTTTTCTTGGCAGCTGAAAGATTCTTTCTCTGATCGTTCTCTCCTTCGGTTAATATATAGTATATTTATCCTTGAAGAATATCTCTTCGGCTTTGCCTTGCCTGCATCATTTGAGAACACAAACGCAAGATAAACGAGATACTAAAAAAAATAGAAGTTTGAGTTCAAAAGGTTGGGAAAATAGAACGATATACCGTACCAAAACTTGGTTGCATAGATATTTCTGACCTAACAAAGAAGAACCCTAGAAAAGCCCCTGGAAGAAGAGCGGTTTGGGATCTGTTTATGATTAAAAAAAAAAAAACTCGTTGCCAGTAAACCACTAAAGGCTGCCGTGAAAGAGGTAAAGCAGGAGGTTTTGGTCTGAGCTTTAATGGTATAAGAAGTTGGGGTTGCGATTGCAGAAAGAGATGGGGTCAAGCAACAAAGTGACAGATATAAAGAAGAAGAAGAAAGAGAGAAAGGAAGGAGACGAGGGAACAGATGAAGCAATTTGTGGCAGCGAAGAGTTATTGCAGAGCGTATTGAAAGGGTGCAATTGCATTTAATGGAGGGAAGCTGTAAATGCTACCGAGAGAGAAAGAGAATTTGGTGTTTAAAGTTAATCTTCTTCCATCTAAAGCTACAGGAATTTTTTTGTATGGTGCAATGCAACGAATGACGGCTACCAAACTTCATAAATTTTTTCACACTCCTTCTAAATTCTATTATGAAGCAGCTTTAATTTTATGTTATCATTTTATATTGTGAAAATGTCTTTCTTTCATTAAATCAAACATATTTTATGATTAAGGCTTTGGATAATTTCAATAATAATATTGATTCTTCCAATTCATTTATTAGGGTTGAAAAAATCGTAAGATTTACATTAGTATTAAATGGAGTATCTTATATATATATATATATATATATCAAATGAATCAAAATAAATGCAAATCTATATCTATATCTATATCAATATATATTAAATATTATGCATGAAATTTTATTAATGTCTAAAAAAAATCTATATCAATCCCATAAGGAAAATGCTAATTAAGAAATATCTCATCAGCTGCATCAGCATCAATGGATGTTTATTATATGCAGCAGAATTTTTTTGAGAAAATCACTTCTATTTGTTTCCTTTTGACAATGATTTTAAATAAAAAATGCAAGTAAGAGAAGAAAGGGATGGTGTTTAAATGAAGTGATAAGAAAAAAGAAATTTAAGATAAGAAAATTAATTAACTTATTTCTATCTGAAATAATGGTGTATAATATTAATAAAGTCCTACATAATATATAGGCAGCATCTCAAATGTGATGAGGAATAATTAACATGTTGGTTCCTTTATTTAATTTGTTCTTTTTTAAATGCAATTACTGAGGATTATAATGGGACAATCATTTTAAAATGTAAACCCCTCATTAAAAGATAAATTATGAGTAAGATTTAAGAAAGTTTTTTGTTTTATGAATTAAATGAACACTCAAAAACATTAAAAAAAAAGTTGGATCTCCAATATGTTGATTGTGATATGAATTTTGGTCTTTCAAAGACATAATAATATCACCAATAAGCAATATTGTTGTAGTCAACTCTGAAAATTTTGAATTCAAACTTTAATTATATCTTAAAAGATAAAAAATTAATAATAAGATAATATTAATGTCATCAATTAAATGCAACTAGAAGAAAATATGTCAAATATAGAGAAGGAAACAAAAATGAAGGATAAAGATATATCATTGGATCTAAATTATATGTATAACATTTACAAGTAATCATTTTAATTTAAAAGTAAAAAAATATATAACACTCATAAGTAAATTTCCCTTCTCTGTATATATAATACAGGCCGACATATCTCATAAATCGTGTTTTTGAAAAATTTTCGATTTGATAAATACATCATATAAGATTTTAATTTGTTTGATTTGTCGAAAATAATTAAGTTTTACGTAAAAACTTCTAACATGAATAATCAACAAACTTTTATTTAGACAATTAGGTTTTCCAAAACAAGAATTGGGTTTAGAGATAAATCAAAAGTATGGCAAATATGATGAAAATAATTGGATGAGAAGAGATGGCAAGAGCAAAAAAAGGAAGGAATAAGGTTAGGTAGGTGGGTCATATGCTACATAAAAACTTTCCATTTACTAAAAATTCTTGTTGATGATTTATGATGAGAATTTTGGTAAACACACAAAAGAAATCCTTAGAAAATATATGATTTGAAGGAAGTTAGGGTTTTGTATGGAAATGTAGTTACTTGAGAGCTAGGGTTTTTAGTTGGTACCACAAATTTGGTATAATCTTTAAGCTTTGTAGGTGGGCCTTTGCAAATTTCATCTTTACATTAAATGCCTCTGAGCCACACTGCCTTTGCATGGCAAAAGGTCATTTACTGCATTCATGACTTCCTTGCACACCTCCCTTATTTTTCACACCTACTACTACTATTTTTCTCATTTATAGTACTATTTTTTGTCAAAATTTCAATTTTATAAATTAAATAATTTAGTTGGAAATTTTTAAAATGATTAATACTCTTTAAATTTAATGTTAACCTATTCTTTTTGAATTATCTTGAAATTATGTTCACCTTTTTTTTTATCACTAACTTTTATTTTTACATGTTATATTAACACCTCCCTTATTTTTCACACCTACTACTACTATTTTTTTCATTTATAGTAGTATTTTTTAATCAAATTTTCAATTTTATAAATTAAATAATTTAGTTGGAAAATTTTAGATGATTAATATTCTTTAAGTTTAATGTTAACCTATTATTTTTTAATTATCTTGAAATTATGTTCACCTTTTTTTATCACTAACTTTTATTTTTACATGTTTTATTTATTTTTAATGTTAAAACAATAGTTTTTTTAATTCGGGCTTAGTTCAATTAATTTATTTAATTATATTTAAAATGATATATTTAATAAATTTAAAATTCAAATTTTAGTATTCATGATCTAACACCTTTAAATAAATAGTAAACCCATGTATTTTTATTTAAAAAGCTGAGTTAATGTTTGAATCTCTTTTTTCAAATAAAAATTAAAAAAAAAATCATAGGGTAATTAAAACCGAAAAGTTGATAATAAATCTATCCAAGACCAACCCACCCGCTTAAATTCAAAGGTCCGAGAATTTTGACAAAAATAAAATAATCATATTAAACTAGTTTGAACCAAAAAAAAAAAATCTATTTAAGAAACGGTTCAAGCCTTAATTCCAATATTCAAAGCTTGAGTCCGATGAGAATTATATAAAATATATATTATTTTTTATTTTATACATTATATAATTATACGTAATATTGTAACATAAACACTGAAAAGAATATTAAGTCATTCATATTTTAAAATTTAATAAAAAAATAAACTATTAAAGATTAAATAAAATAAAATATTTTTATTTAAAAATAAAGTTATTTGAGAATACTTAGACGATATTATTTACTAAAATTATTGGACTTAAACAAAATTTGAATTCTAAATCTGTTTGAATTTTAAAAAATATTTAAAATATTAATACCATATTTAAAATCGAGACTCACTTCATGATATCATTTAAAAAAGGGTAAAATTATCATTTATTATTTGTTGATTCTGCATATAACAATGTCTGTAAAGTGTGAAGAGCTTATGGGAAAATAATAATAATAATAGTAAGTATAAATAAACAAGTAGGGTCAGTGCGAGCAGCTGGTGTCGGGGCAGCATCGATCATGGGCTCAAACCGTTTGTCATGTCCATGACCATGATCGGGACTGAACGGCAATGCCTAGTTGGCTCTCGCGACGCCCAAGTCCTGATTGAGTGTTTGACCATAAAACAAAATTGCTTAACTATAACTTGAAAAGCAGACGAGATGTTGAGGGTTGAGGACAATATATTATATCTGAAAATTTTAAATATATTACGATATGAATATAATATAAATAATATAATATAATATAATATATAATTTTTATTAAAAATATAATATAAATATATAAATTTTAATATTTTATACAATATAAATATATTAATCGCTGAGTCAACAAAATATGAAACGTCGGTCAAAAGACCGTGTTAAGATGGTCTTTGGTTCCAAATCAAAAGCAGTTCACCGGCGCGATTGTACTCTTTATCATAATAATTCAATTAGCCGCTAAAATGTTTGGCCAAAAAAAATTAGCCGCTAAAATAATTAAATAGTTAAACTTTTTTTTAGAAAAAATCAAAATTTAATAATAAAAATTTTATAATTTAAAAACATGAAAACAATTATAAATTTTAAATACGATAAATATATCTTTTAAAAATAGTTGTATAAAATAATTAAATTAAATTTTGATTTCAATCAAATTTTATTTTATTTTTGGTTTGTTGATTATTGTGTTTTAGGTAATGAATAGACTTATTCAAAGTTGAGTTATCTACTTAAACTCGAAAATTCATCTAAATTTTAAGAGAATTTGAATAAATAATTAAAATTCATTAAATGAGTTTAAGTATGATTTTTAGATTTATTTAAATTTTGAGTTGACTTTAAGATAAAATAATTAAAATATAAGCTTGATCTTGTTCGAATAAGATATAAATATTATAATTATATAAGTATATATATGTAAATTTTTATTTTTCTATTTATCTTTTAAAAGGATTTTTTAATTTTTTATTATATAAATTAAATTTAATAAGTAAATTGATATTTATTTTTTTAATATGAACTAAGTTTGAAAAAATTTTAATGCTCGAAATATTAAATCAAATTGAATTTAAATAAATATATAAATTATTAATATCAAACATGAATTTAATTTGAACCCGACATGACTCATAAATACTTTGTTACTAACGAAGCAAGTCTTATAAAATAATAACTACACCTTATCTAGCTCCATTAAAACTTGAAAAGTCTCATGAATAAATCTTTTCGTTTTCTTAAAAAATTTTCTCAAAATAGGTAATTATGCACCGTTTTTTATATTTTAAAAAATAAAAATACAAACTCCAAACATATAATGATTGGAAATTTCGAATAGTTAAAAAAAATAAGATACATAGAAATTAATAAATTGTCAGGTGAATATTGAATTCATAGCACTAAGAATTGAAGAGACTTCTTTAAATGCATTTTCATAGATGGGTGTCTTTGGTGGATGATTTAATTACAAAATTTATACTTTGGTTCCTTTCAATTTCATTGATGGGAGGCAGACAAGAGTATTTTTATGCTCATCAGATAATACTTTGAGCTTTTAATGAAGAAAATGATTCTTCCATTTTTCTCTCACATTAAATGTTTTAAGTTTACTAAAACGACTTTGGCAATTTAAAAATATATATATATATATATTTTAGGATTTTTCTTTTTTGAAAAATAAAATTGAGTAAGTATATCCATAAAAGATACAAGTATAAATGAATTAGCTGGTCCAAAGTTTATTGAGATTTGGGCTTTTTGAAGTTGAATTAAAGCCCAACTCCTCAGCCCAACCAGTTAAAATTTAGTTCATCAAACATTCCATTGTCCTTTTCCTAGATATACGCATGCCCAATATCCTTTGTATTAGTTGCGATGTCATTAAAGTTCGAGATTATATATATAATATTTTTTTAATTAAATAAATAATAGAGTACAAAAAATTTAAGGATAGATTAAAATTTTATATATATATATATATATATATATATATATATATATATATATATATACACACACACGCATCATTTAGGTGTCCAATTCATATGTGATTGTTCAAGTGACATAGCCAAATTTGTAAGTACATGCACATATATATTTTTTTTAGAGGAAGGTATAACCTGTTATAAAAGGAAAAGGGAAAAAGATCTTGGCTCTACGAAAATTTTGTTACAACTTCTCATTCTTTTAAATGATAAAGTTTAATGAATTTCTTGCGACATCACAGACAATGAGCTATTTACATTATCATAATCTGAAACATTTTATCGGATCATTTAATTGATAAAAACAACGAACGATGTATATAAAAAGCAAATACATAATTAATGAGAGTTGATAACTCGCACTTATTAAGAATTTTTCATTGAAGATTAATAATTACAATGATCTATCTTATTATTAGGATCTCTATGTCCTTATAAAATATTTTTAACTACTCCTTTTTAATTTAATTAATTAATTAATTTAAGTAAACTTAATATTCATGGAAACGTCAAAGGATACTCCATATTTTTAATTTCAATGACTTGAAAAATTGATTTATTAAAATTACCTTTAAGGTAAATGCCAAAAAAAATGAGAAATTTATGCAATATGTATGGTTTACTTTCTTTTTTTTTGTAATTTTTAATTTATTAATATTATAATATATAGTAAAATTAAAATACATTGCTATTATAATGTATGAGAGTTGATGGTATCCATGATTTATTTACATTTATCTTAGACGAAAAACTTTGCATGGTCCCACAAAAAAAGTTGGAAAAGTTGGCTGCAGCAAGCGGTGTGAAAAAATATAAAAACATAAAAAATTGATTTGACATTTTAGTGTTTAATTTGATTTAGATTAATTTTTTTATTTGATTAGAATTAAGTTTGAATATTAAATATATAAATTAAATTTAAATTAAATTTTAAATTAAAAAATAAAATTAAATCGAATCAAATTATATATTTTTATTTATTTTTATATATTTTTTAAATTTTTATAAAATAAAATAATTATTTTATACCTAAATCATTTTGAATATATTTAAAGTTATATTAAAAAATATATAAAAATTAAAAAATTTAAATTTAAATTTTGATGAACAAATCAATAAAATTTAATTTAAATTGAATCAAATAATATAAAATTTTCATTTAAATCTAAATCAAAATTTAAAATTTTATAATTTTATATATGAATCAAATCAAAATCAAACTCAAATCATTATTATCTTTTTAACTGCAGGGACATTCAGAACTGACGGAATAGCAGGGGGGATTATGCAGCTTATAACTATGGGTGGAGAGAGCTAATAATCTAATGAAATTAAGGGCAGATAAAATTAAGTAAAGGATACCCACTAAACCCAAGGTGGGGTTGGCTTCAATTTTTTTTTTTAATTTGTTCATGTTTTGAGTAGTCTTCTTATTCTTTTTGGATTTCAATTGACTCATGCATGAATTGTTTTTGGTTGAAAGTAATCACGTCCAAACAAACAAAATGGCTGCCATTATTGCACCACAAAGGTCAACCCCCTTGCATGTCTTCTCTTTCTCTTTCTCAGCCTTGTTTCCTGTAGCGGCTGCTAGCTGCCTTCAACTTCCCTGGCCCACCTTGGCCACACCAAGATTCTACATCATGGGTTTCCTTTTCTGTATTATTTTGTAATAATATTTTGTTTTTTTGGGTATAAATCCGCCATTATCAACAGCTTCTCGATTTTCTTTTCTGCCCAAAGAAATTTAGTCTCTCTTCTTCTCTCTGGTTGACACACACATATATATATATATATATTTTTTTTTTTCTTCTCTTTAGATTGATGGAGGATTACTCTATTAATTCATCTATACACAAATTATCTGTTGCTTCCAAAGGAACAACAACAACAACAATCAAGACCAAGGATTTACCCGAAGAGAGTGGCTGGACTGCTTACTTTGAAGATTTATCAAACAATGATCATCAGCAAAATATTAACTCTTCTAGTTTTAGTTGTAGCTCTTCCTTGATCTCAGATGCTGCAACAACTGGTGCTGCATGGCAAATATCCCACAATAACCATCATGTTTTTGGCTGCTCTTCAACCTGTGCCCCCTCCTCAAAAATTCCCAAGAAATTGAAGTTCAAGAAAACAAGAACCAAAGAAACTTGTGAGGATGATTCTCTGGAGGATACTGCTAGTTCTCATATTAATAATCCCAAGGTAAAAATATTGAAGAACACCCCATATTTCTGTATTTCTTTGTCTTAATTTTGATCTTTCTTTTGCATCTTCTTCTTTGATACTTACTGGTTTAATAATTCTTTTTGTTTTCATATTTGAATAGGTTAGTGACTTGAAATCAAATGATAGGAATATTCCCAGAAAGACAAAAGATCAGGTCCATATATAGTTCTCTGGTAATTAAAGTCAATTATTCTGAGATCATGATGATAATATATGTTAGAAGGTTGACCTAATTATTAAAGAGTTAAATTAATATGGCTTCTTGGTGATTATGTAGGGGAAGGAAACTGCTTCAGAGAATTATTCAGAGATACAGATTGAAGAAGAAATTAAAGAAAATGAATTTTGACCATGGGATCAAGCGTAATTAATTGTACAGAGTTAAAGAAAAGAGGGCTTGTTTAGTTCCTTCGTCTATGTTACTTTACTATCTTGGTCAATACTCAACATTTTATCATTAATCTCTGTCTCTCTTCCCCTCTCTCTCCTCTCATGTCTTCCTTGTAGCTGGCATGCTTATATCATTGTATAAAGAGAATTACTTTGAGCCCGAAATTAACTCGATTCATACCTTAATTATAAGTGACATTCGATAAATTTAAAATTTTATTCCAACTCCTTCTATTGCTGACCTCTTTTATAAAATATAAAAAGAATTTTGGTTGATATATGTTGATTATAGTGTGAGCATACATTATTAAGTCCTTGATCTATAATATTACATGAGAAAGTAAGAAAATTAAATTACTTGGTGAAGAATGTGAACCTCATTTCATTATCAGGTATTCCCGTTTTATGAATTATGGTAGATAATTCTAACAAATAAATATTCAGGTATATTATTCTTGGTGAGAATGAGAATGAGAATCACAATCACAATCACAATCACAATCAAAACCCAGCTAAAGGATGGGAGTTCCTTGCACCCTCAAAGCAGAAAAAAAAAAAAAAAACAAAGACAAAGGTTTAAATATTATTTAATATCCAACCTCTTGCAGGCCATTCATTTAAATTATTCAGAAAGGGCTGCAATGGAAGACCCCTCCATGTGCACAAGCATTATATCAAGGCAGGTGAAGCACAGAACAGAACCCAGAGTTGTTAAGGGCGTTCAGCTAAACACCCACCATTTATTCTTCTGGTTGACTACCTAATCTATCACACTCTTCTATATGGATGTTATCTTAAGTCTCCTTTTCTCATTATCCTTTTAGGAAGAAGATCGTAGTTTCGGGATCCAAAAAAGAGTTGCAAGCATTATAATTTTAATTTCAAATTTATTAAATATTAATTTTTATGATCGGTTTTATGAATTAAATGAGTTAAATTATATAATTCATCGATAATTAAGATGTTTTCATTATATATGCTTTTAATAAATGTAATTCCTTTGGATTTATGTTGCTGCATTTAATCAGTTTTTGAACTAATTTTTTTTCCTGTTTATTTCAAAAAGTTTTGTTTGTTGATTTATAGAAACATTGGAAAATTTCCAAAAGCTACCTTCCAACATAAAGAGAGACCTATATATTCTACTTTTAAAGCTTTATTTGTCAGTATATTGCAAGGCATAATTAAAGAATATGACAACTTGGATTACTTGGTTTGATTAAAAATTTGAAGAAAGTGACCAAAATGGTTCAGTTTGATGCATAATTATCTGATCAAAGTGCAAGATTCGAATTTCTGGTTTCTTCGGTTTGAAATTTTGACCATTTAAATGGTCGAAACTTGAAAGCAGTGGAGCGGTCCAATATTTGGCATCCAATTCGGCTTTTGCAATGAAATCTTGGACCATGAAAAGCCCAAAATCCATGTTTTGTGCAATGGGAGATGGGTTGATTTTTAGTACATAAATTTATCTTTGATCCACTTTTAAACTATTACTTTGTTTTAGAACAATTCATACAACAATTTGAAAAGAAAAGACTTAATTTTTTTTTACCAATAAAAAAGACTGAATTTAAAAGAGTGAGATATGGATCCGCAGATAAAGTTTGATTTTTGTGTGTGATGGAATATTTTAAACCACTATACTATTGGGCTTATTAGATCATTCTGAAGCCTAACTAATTTCCAAGCCCCTAACTAATTAAGAGACCTTTTACGAACAAGCAGGCCATTTTTTTTTTTTTAGCGATAAAGGATTTTTTTTTATTATTTTCATTTGATATATATATATTTATTTAAATAATTTAAATAAATTTATTTACGTTAAATTTAATAAATTTATAAAAAATTATTTTTTTAGATTTTTTTAACGGATTCAAACTAAGACAATAAAAAAATATTTTTATCATATAAATCAGCTTGTGTTGATCAAATAAGTTATCGTAGATTTTAAATATTATCTTGTTATTTATTACATATATTTATAAAAATTTAATCTAAATTTAAGCTCTTCTTATAATTTTTATTTCTTTTTATAATATTTCCACCAGCTTATATAATATATAACATTTCTTCATTTGAGAATGTATTGGCCATGCCTACCAATATATATATTTTTTGGTCCTAGATATTTATCATGCAATGGTAATATAATCCTTGTAGACCATAAGGGTGATAGATGGAATTATAAAGCTGATTCAAATGTTCATAGTTTTGGAACTCCATAGAAGTAAAACAAAGATTTCTTTTTTTCTCGTAGAGAAAGTGGTTGCTTGTAGTAGGGAAAGAAATCTCCCAAGTAATGTGAGAAGCACGAAGGTCGTTTTGCTTTTTCCTCGAATTGCTATACACCTTAACCCCCCATCACCCCATCTCAATCAGCAAGCAATTTAGGACCACAGTCAATAGCTAGGTCAGCTGGTTCAGTTCCACCTTCAACCATATACCAACCGGCAACCACCACCCCATTCTCAACGTCACAGATCCCAAGTAGAAGGAACTCTTTTACTCAACGTTAAGTATTTGGTTCCAATTTCCCCATCACTTTTCCAGAAACTCAGCTGCAGTCCAAAGAACCCATATCTCATCTTTATTTCATGCAGCAAAAAGGAAAAAATAATGGTGTGATCATGCAACACATTCCTTACGTGATTTTTTCTTCATATAAATAGATATAGAATTTATGATAGAAAATGATCCCATGATCCTGAACCGGTCTTACCCGGGATCGCAAAGCCCAAGTTTGTCTATGAAGAGCAAATCTAAGTGTATTAGTGTCTAGAATTGATTTCTTCTGTGTAATACTAATCGATAGGGCCTCATTGGTAAGTGCTACAAGATCTCGTGCATTGGAACCCACGTTTGTGGACCCGAATCCATTAGTATGGAACATTTTCTTTTCCAAGTGAAATCCCTTAGTATATGAAAGAGTGAAAAAGTGCTTTCGTTGTGATCATACAATACATCTTTGCTTTCTCCATGGCTACATGCATGCTCTTTGTCTGTATTTTTTTGGGTTGGTTTTGCTTGAACTGCAGAGTTTTTCTTATCTCTAAGGAAAAAAGAATCCATGGAATATGACAAATTAATATGATTCTACCATGCATGTTAACGAAATAATGCTGATATTTGGTGAATTATAACAATAAGAATTTATAAAATTGATTGATTCTATTGCCAAATATGAAGTATAATTAAAAGGAAAAAAGAAAAGAAAAGAAAAACAGTTAGTTGGATAAAATTGCCAAGTTGTATGAGAAAGTGATAAATATTAAAATGGCAATGGAGAAATGAGGATTGGGGATAGGTCTATCTTGATTGTCCTCGGGAATCCCAAATTTCCAAAATATTGCAACAATTTTGCATCGTCAGCAATTCTGTAAGAACATTATCCCTAAATGAAAGGAGTGTGTAAGAAATTAATGCTTACAACTTTTTTTTTTAACTTGAATCTACGAGGATTTCATTTCCATGAAATTGAAATAACAATAAGACCCTTAAAATGCTGTATATTTTTATGTAACGTTTATTTTTTTTATTTGAAGTTATCAGAATTTAAATCAACATTAGATGACTATTCCAAAACTCGTTTGAAGGACGAGCGATCATCTCAAAATGCAGTTGTATCACACAAATTATCATGCTCTGACAGTTGTTTTCGGATATTTTTCTCGTCTGGTTAAAGCAGAACAGATCTAAAATCAATGACACCAAATTCACTTCATCTTGATCTGTCAGAAAACAATAGTCTACTGCTTAAATGATCTGTTTTTCGGATCACTCACAGCCATACTCAGCTAACCCGACGATCATACACAGCTAGAGATGTTGTGACTTTACGGGGCAACCTCAAACAGAGCTATGGCTCAAACGAGATGGCAAAAAGTTATGGAGAACTCTCAAGACACACCAAGCAAATGGCACTGCCTCAAGGACTTTTGGTGCACTTGATCCTGTCCAAGTAACCATGATGTCCAACCATTTTGACTCCATTTATGTCTCTGGTTGGCAATGCTCCTCTACTCACACCACCACCAACGAGCCAGGTCCAAACCTTGCTGACTATCCTTATGACACGGTCCCGAACAAAGTGGAACACCTTTTCTTTGCACAACAATACCATGACAGAAAACAAAGTGAGGTACGAATGAGCAAGAGCAGGGAGAGGGCTCGAACCCCTTATGTTGATTACCTGAAGCCAATCATAGCAGATGGTGACACTGGCTTTGGTGGCACCAGAGCAACTGTTAAGCTTTGCAAACTTTTCGTGGAGCGTGGTGCTGCTGTTGTCCACATTGAGGACCAGTCCTCTGTAACCAAAAAATGTGGTCACATGGCTGGTAAAGTGCTTGTTGCTGTTAGTGAACACATTAACAGGCTTGTCGCTGCAAGGTTGCAGTTTGATGTTATGGGAGTGGGGACAGTTTTGGTAGCCAGGACTGATGCTGTTGCCGCTAATTTGATCCAAACCAATGTTGACACCAGGGATCATCAGTTTGTTCTTGGTGTGACTAATTCAAATCTTCAGGGAAAAGGTCTGGCCACTACGTTAGCAGAAGCAATGGCTGCTGGTAAAACTGGCCCTGAACTTTAAGCCATTGAAGACAACTGGCTAGCCATGGCGCAACTCAAGACATTTTCCGAATGTGTTACGGATGCAATGAAGAACATGAACATCAGGGAGGATGAGAGGAGGAGGAGAGTGAATGAATGGATGAACCATTCTATTTATGACAGGTGCCTCTCAAATGAACAAGCCAGAGAAATTGCTGAGAGATTGGGGCTCAAAAATCTTTTCTGGGACTGGGATTTGCCTAGAACCAGAGAAGGGTTCTATAGGTTTAAGGGATCTGAAATGGCTGCAGTTGTTCTTGGTTGGGCTTTTGCTCCTCATGCTGACCTTATTTGAATGGAGACTTCGAGCCCAGACGTGGTTGAGTGCACCGAGTTCGCTGAAGGGGTGAAATCAATGCACCCTGAAATCATGTTGGCTTACAATCTCTCACCATCTTTCAATTGGGATGCATCAGGAATGACTGATGAACAGATGAGAGACTTCATTCCAAGAATAGGCAAGCTTGGTTTCTGTTGGCAGTTCATAACACTAGCAGGTTTCCATGCTGATGCACTGGTGACCGATACATTTGCAAGAGATTTTGCAGGGAGGGGAATGCTAGCATATGTGGAGAAGATCCAAAGGGAAGAGAGGAACAATGGGGTGGACACACTTGCTCACCAAAAATGGTCAGGAGCAAACTTTTATGATAGGTAGCTCAAGACAGTCCAGGGAGGCATCTCATCCACTGCTGCTATGGGCAAAGGCAAGTCATAAAAAACCCCATTCTTTTCCTAGTGATTACTCTAATAGTGGAAAAGAAAAAGAGTTTGATAATTAATTTTTGTTGTTTAAAATTTGTGCAGGAGTGACAGAGGGGCAATTCAAAGAAACATGGACTAGGCCAGGAGCCATGGACCTTGGAACTGAAGGCAATCAGCTGGTTGCTAAGGCTAGAATGTAAGAGAAAGCAATGGTGAAGGGACAAAAGGGTTTGGTCTATTTGAAGCATTACCCAATTCTTATATTTTGGAAATGGCATGCAAATAATAAAATATGCTAATAACATAATTGGAGAATGGATCATTCTGGGCAATTTTTTTTTTTTTTTTTGCCCACAGTGTGTATCTTTTTTTTTTTAAGTCTCTCGAATGCTTTGTTAAAGATGAAACTTGTTTCTTTTATAGTTTCTCAAAGTTTCAAATGCTAGTTTTACTAATGCAACTCAAGGTATAAAACAACATATTTGCGTTAAAATTTAAAAATCTAAATGGTTTTTTGGACAACAACATCTCGTAATCCACCTTTAAAAAATTTTTGAGAAATTTTATGGAAAACCATAAATTTCAAGGTGTATTTCTAATCACTCAATACTTTTTCACATAAAACATCAAAAACTATTATTAGTTGAACATGACCTTCAATCCAGCTCAGTGATGAAGCAATTGAACATGGCATTGGCTGAAGTTGAAGACTATTATTAGTTGAACATGGCCTTCAACCTAGAAATTGAAGATTATGTTGGGAATAATAATTCAAATCTCATAACAAATTTATTTGAAATTTATTAGATATTATTTAATAGACAAAAAAACTTATGAGAGAAGAATTTTAAGAGGCTTATTGCCTAACAGACTAACCTTTGGCTGTCTGAGTGCCCTTCTTTCATTCTTTTTTTTTTTCTCAAAGAAATTGTCAATGATCTGATTGTTACACACACTGAGCCCACCTGATTGATCTTTTTTTTTTAGTTTTTAATTTAATTTTAAAATAAAACTAGAAAAGGGATTTGCTTTTATGCTATGATGAGATGAAAACAGGCTAAAGAGTTGATGGGCAGCGGATTTGGATCTTTCTTATGAAAGTTCTGCCATGAGCCATCTTTTTTCAAAAACTTATCCTTCCACTGAGCTCTAAATCCTTTTCTTTTGCATGTCATTTGATCCTGGAAACGCCACAAACATTGTGTTTTCTTCAAAGCTTTCTTGAAACTTGAATGGAAAATAAAACACCAAGGATCCTAGTAGTATTTTGTCCAAAAAAACTGCATCTTAACAAGACATGTCCAAATCAAACACAGCTTAAGCTGATCATGGGATAATGATTTCGGATCAAAATTGGAGTTGATTGGCCAAAGTTTGTAAATGAATGATGAATGAGCAAAACATAGAAGTTTTTGGTTGGTATACATGTCAGGTGACAATTATACTTTTCTCATAAAATTGATTTATTAAGTTATGCAGCACTAACATTTATACGTTTAGCAATCCTTTTTTTTATCCGATGTTAAGAGGTTGGATTGGTCTGGCATTTGGCATGGAATCGGATAAGTTAAGGGTTGACTCTTGATATAGAGTCGGACGAGTCAAGAGTTGACTCTGATACTATTTATTACCTGATTATTATTCTCTTTTAACAAAATCGGAACGTGCAACGTTAATATTTATATGAACAACCTTTTTTATCCTATGCAAAGTAGAATTAATACATCTCTTTTTTATCCGACCCAACATTGGATTAATGCATCTTATCTATTCTTTTTAAATTTTGACGTAACATATACATCATGAAAAGGTGATTTTTTTTTTAAATGGACCTGTTCTGTTGGACATTTTTAAGGGGGCAATAACTATCAACTCTCCACCCAACCCAGGGTTTAGAATAAGAACACCATAGTATTTTATGGGTGTTAGTTGTATTCTATGATTTTGATACTGAAAGATGGTTTTAAGTTTGGACCAGTTATGAGTTGCGAAGTACAATGGTAAAAGTCGCTGATGTTATGGTCAAAACATGAACCAAGATTCTGTACTGGTTATTACAGCATTTTAAGTTGCCATGATACAGTTGCGGACAGTCACAGATAAGAAGTTTAGCACGACTGATGAAAGGTTAAGAGTTGGTTTGAAATTTTTTTTCGTTGAAATGTGATTTTTGTTGGAAATATTGATTCAAATTTTATAAGAGATTTGTTTGAAATTTATCAGATATTATTTGATGGATAAAAAAACTTGCAAAAGAAGAATTTTAAGAGAAAGATGATTCTTAATAGGTAAGTTTGACTTGTAAGAGAAGAATTCTAAAAGGAAAAGGATTTTTAATAGGCAAGTTTGACTTACAGGAGAAGAATTCTAAGAAGAGAGGGATTTTTAATGGGCAAGTTTGTATGATTATAAATATATAAAGTCTTTACAGCGTTAGGTATGAGAAAAAGATGTAAGAGAGTTGTAGAGTTTTGTGGGATAGACAGAACTAGAAGAGATTGAGATGGTTCACATAGGTATGGTGTATGGGAGCATATGAGTATGTGTTTGGTTGTGTTGAAAGGGTGCACAAGGGTTTGAGTTTGTATTTGTTTGGGTTGAGAAAACTCCATAGGACTAGAGGAGATTGAGTGTCTTATGAGTATTGATTGTTGAGTGTGGTTGATGATTTGACGTAAGTTTGTAATTCTCTACAACTAATGGATCTTGTTTCTCATCCGTGGATGTAGGTCAGTTGGACCGAACCACGTTAAATTGTTATCTCTTATGTGTTTGATTTATTGTTTGATTTCGCTTCCGCTGATATGATTACATTGAAGGTTTTTAGTCCAACAAATGGTATCAAAGCTGTGGTGTTCTCTAACAACTTTTGAAATCAAAAGTTGATTTTCAAATAAATGAACTCGATCCTGGAGGATGAACTAAGCTTTAATTGGATGATAAATGTATGTAACCATCAAGAACGAAGTTTACACTGGTGTTCGGAGTTCTTTTCTATAAAATTGAAATATTGTTACAAGATTGATAAGATCATCAGTATTAGACCCAATCCAATCTGAAACTTGAGCTTGAATTTGGGCTCAGAATGAGTTAGACAGAATCCCAAAACCCAAATGGATATGGAGGCCCGAATGCATGGCTTCCCTCTTCCGCTTCAAAAGTGTAAAGGGGAGTAGCAAGGAGCTTCTCCATGATAAAACTGGGCTATGCATGAACATTGAACGGCAACCGTGATACTTCCTGAAGAAAGTGGAGGTTTTAACCGTCAAACCTGATGGGTTCCAAAGCCTGGCTCGTTGAAGACGAAAGTGCAAGAGAAATGTTGGACAGGGTTCTAACTGAGCGCCCTTTCTTGCTTCTTCCCCCTCTTCACAGGGTTCCTCTACGCGTCGGCAACATTGTTGAGATTGTAGGCCCTTCACCTTCTGCCAAAACCCACATCTTAATCCAGGCTGCCATCACTTGCATACTTCCCAGACAGTGGAAAGGTGTCAATTACGGTGGATTGGGGCATTTAGCGATGTTCCTTGACTTGGATTGTCGCTTTGACATTTCACGCTTCTCGGATTTGTTAAACCATAGAATCATGGAAGCAGCCAATGGTAAGACTAATTCTTGATGAAAATTAGCAGTTTCTTTTCTTTTACTAAAGTTTGGTTCAAACATGTATAGGATCAAGCAGTGAAGTAGATTGTCAGATAAAGGAGTCCGAAGCTCAAAATGCAACAACTAAACCTTACAATGAGGAATTGTTTGCATCATGCATGAGACGGTTTTTATACATCCGTTGTTATGATAGTTCTGAATTTCTTGCCACTCTCAAGGTGAGGACCAAAATTTTCCCCAATTGCCCAAGATATAAGGTGCAAAATAAGTGTCTGTCTGATTGAAGTAATGCATTGTTTTCTTTTCATGAGGAGAGAAATGAGGGTTGATTGTCCAAGTGAGAAACCAACACTTTAAGATTTTGAAATGGACCGAATTGGTGCAAGGACCTTGGCAGACTTCTCTTTATACTGTTGTAGATTTGTGCCTTGGTAAAGAAGATTTATTTATTTGGTGGTTTTTAATCTATTGTCATTAGTGTAATTTTTGCTGGATGACAGACATTACACTATCGGCTTCAAAAGGAAAGGGAAACACATGGTGTTAATGTTCATGTCCTGTTGATTGACAGGTTTGGCATTGATCCCTCTAATTCAAACCCTTTACCTTTGTTACCTTTTATTGTCTTTCAATTGTAGCTGTATCTTGTTGATGTAACAGTTAGAAAATTCATTAAAGCAGATAGTTTAATGAGTTATGGAATATCAAGTATTCTATCTGTTTAATTCATCTCGCTGATGAATATAAGTTGTGATGGTTTTAGGGTAGAGTGTTAGTGGATTCAGTAATCCCAATAATTGAATAGCAAAGATCTCCTTCCAATAACTGACCAAATCGACCGAATTATTTTGGCTAATAGTTTCCAGTACCAAAATTTAGCAAAGGAAATATAACGGGTTAATGAATGGAAGTCTGAGTTAGTTTTGAGAGGGAGTGTGAAAGAATCTAATGTAAAATTCTTTGAAATTAAAATAACAGTTAGGATCACCTAATTCCATAGCCTCTGATGTGCATAAATTGTCACCAGCATTGGAGCATTTCACTGGATAGATCGTGGTTCATCATCTTTTTCACTGGAGGGTGATACTAGGTAACTATTTCAATATCTGTTCCCACAGTTTTGAGCAATCTTTTGAAAATGTCTTGCATTTTTAGTCATTTCCTCCCATAAGTTATAGTAAGAAATTGTTTAACTGTTTTTGCTGTTTTTTTAAATTTTTCTTTAGTTTGCCAATCGTATAGAGTTTTGGATTGTCCTAGTCTTTCCATTCGTGGTATATGTTTATAGTTTATTCTCTATTTAGTTTTCCCCCAAGATCAGATCCAGTCATTATTTCTCACTGTTTTTAGCTATTTGTTTCTTTTTGTTGAATAGCTACACAACACACACACACTCAAATTTATGCAGGTGTAAATATGTAATAAAGAAAATTTTGGTTACTAATTTCATTCTTGATTGACATGTAGGAAAAGCTTGCATCTCCAAAGTGTGACAGAAACTGTAGTTCAGGAGATCAGAAAGCTCCTATTGGTGCATCCCATGCTTGTGATGGCTACAAAAGCAGCTGTCTTAGGCAACAGATATTCAATGAATGATTCAAAACGGTAGGTTCCCTATATACTTGTGCATGGACGTTTATGCAGTTGGAAACTTTATATGTCCACTCACCAGCAGCTGGCAGTATATCATGCAATAGTCTTATACTATAGATGTAAATCTGTTACTGGAAATTATTATCAACAACTGCATGATGTAGTGTTTTAGATGCCATATTTGTCATCTTGACTGATTATGACTGCAGAAAAATAGCTGATTCAGTCCGTAGTTTATAGTTCTCTTAACTAATGTGGATTTGACAACACGTAACTCTCCCCTTCATGTCTAAACCTAATGGAACAATGGATAAGAATGGGCTAATCATGCAGATTATTAAAATGAGACAGACAAATAACTAGGCCTCTTTACATTGTTTCCTTAGTTACTTGTGTTCCTTGTATAGTTATAGGTTTGAATTCCTCCATAGCTTGGAGTTAAAAAAATTGGATGATTGAAAATTTCTGGTATTCACGATGGCTAGTTGGATTGTAGTTTCCACCTCAATTCCTTACCACTTATGGTTCCCTATGCTCCTCTTCTCATTTTTTATTAAGAGCATGTATCATTGTTTAAAATATGTAATGTCATTCCACTAATTTGAAAAGTGCTTTCCAGAACCTATAATGTTATCACAGATATACTTCCATTATCTGATGGAAGCCTTTGTCCCAGTAGAGTTTAAAGGTAATGATTAATCTTTTTGACAGGAATTACAGAACATGGTCTGCAAAGGATAACCTGCATTCAAGAAATGTAACAAGTAGTGATCAGCAAGTTCCATATCGCGAGTATATGCCTGCTGTCTGGCAGGTAACGCCTAGGATTAGGTTGTTTCTCTTGTGATTCATGAGGGTGTTTTTTAGGACACATGCATGAAGCCTGTTATAAGTTGACTGTTGCTTAGCAGTTAAAGTTTGTTAGTTGTCCCTGTGCTTAGCCAAGTGTTCAGATCAGTCACTGAGGCATGACATGCAGTGAAATATTAAATTGATATCCATAAAGTGCGTTAAGACATACATGGAGCGTAGGCATATGAGGGATTCTTGTTACAAAAGTACTTCTTGTTCTTCAAATATGACGTGTAGAATTTGTCATAGCTGACTATTTAACAATGTTGGTCATTAAACTTTATATTGTGTTAATTAATAATCCTTTCTGGTTGCTGCAGTCCTTAATTACGCACAGGATTCTTGTACGAACTACAGGTTCAGAATCTTCTTTTTAATAGTGGAAGTCACTAATTCGTGTGGCATCTTTATGCTTGAAGTTGCTTTATTTCTTAATGTGGAATATGCATCTAAGGTGTCCTTACTATGTTACAGATGCTGATTTTGTTAATGGTGAGCATCAAAATGTCTCTACATATCTATCAGAATGGTTGCTGCCACCACTGAATTCCGTGGACAAATTTATAGTGAGAGATGTAAGAAAACACTCATGCTTCGCAGTTTTTAAGAAGAAAAACCAAATATCAACTCTTTCCTTCAGTTGTATTTGACATAATTCATTTGCCACCTGTAGACGGGTGTGTTCGTTCTTTCTTGAAAGTTCTCTTATCCGGCAATGTGGGAACTGAAAGGTTGTTGAAAACTTGAAATCGCCTCTTTACCTCTTATTTTCTTTCAACTGTTGAAGCAAAGCAGCCATGAATTGAGGCTGTTGCAGGAGCAAATGACCTTGTTATTGTTTTCTGGAGCTGCAGCAACCACCATTCACACCGTGTGAGTTTCACTTGCTTCCTTCTCATTCTTCTCTCCCTCTCTGGAGGCCCATTTGTTTACTTCTTTCCTTTGCTTCCTGTGGCATATGAGATCATATCTGTTTTAGAAAATGCTGGTCGTTCTCATTTCAGTTGTAATGCTGCTTAATTTCACAGGACTCCGGTCCCGCATCTGGGGATAAATTGCTTTCCTCATGAATGCCAGAGTTCATATTAGTCATTCTGGCCATTGAATTCATATCAATAATGTATATATCATCCAGAGTTCATGTTTATGCACAAACTACAAAGTGAAGTAAATGAGCAGTGAAATATATGTATAATTTTGATACTAGAGTTGGTTTTTTTTCATCATAATTTGATCAAATCTCTAGAGTTTTGCTAATCTATATCATGATGTGTGTGTAGGATAAAATTTTTTCTTTCAACTTCTGGAAATTAGAATCATTCTTCAACTTTTTATACTAAATGGGATTCTTATTGAAACTTTAACTTTAGGATAAGAGGGGGTTACCTTCTGTTATGCATGTCAAAATTCAATATGTCTTCATTTTTATCCAAGAAAAAAAACTTATTTTTATAAAAAAGGGGAAACCCAAATTCTAAAGACCATATAAGGAAGGTTATGTTTTTTTTTTTTAACAAGGAAGTTGTCTGAAAATTAGTGAAGATATTATGGTGATGGGAGTCGATTTTTGAGCACGTTGGATATTATTTTTTAAGAGTGATTTGTAAATTTAGATTTGAGACATTGTGTATTCGTATTATATAAAATATTTATGATTCGTATATTCATGTATTTGTGTTATGTTTTATACAAAAATTATGTATTAGACGCGAAAACATGAAAAATAAAATTGTTTTGTTAAATTCATATATAATTTTTATTAAAATTTTAAATTATATCTTTTTTTTTTTGGATAAAATGAATATTCATTTATCTAAAACTAACAAAAATTTGTTACAATACAACTATACAAAATTGTGTTATATTTGTTGTTGTTTTTTTTTTTTTATCTCTAGTATCATTTTTGTATTATGTTAATATATTATATTTTAAATTATTAGATTTATATAAATTAATTAAATTAAATTTCGGTTTTGACGGTCATGATATTAATAAAGGATGTGTTTTATCTCAGGTAAAAAAAAAAAACCTATATAAGAAAAATATTTTTCACAATACAAAATTTGGTTGCTTGTGGGCCGATAAAAAAGTGGGGGTGCAAGAGTGCCGAAGCTAAACAACATTGGAACATGGGCTACGTCCCAAGAAACGGCGACTTTAAGCTGAAAACAATTTCCACGAAATTGTTCTTTTTTTTTTTTTAATTTGAATCTCCAACAAATTCCAAATCAAATAATTTTCAAATAATTCTCCTTAAGGGTTACAACCAGGGAAGGAAGTAACGAATGAACAAGACCGAACCCCTGGCTCACCTCCCCCAAAAGGAAAAGCAAGAAGCCCCAACAACATGGCTGAGTCGGCCAAGGTCAGTTCTTCTTTCTCTTCCTTTCATCGTATCGGCACCATAGCTATAAGGTTGGTTTTTACTTTTTTTTTTTTGTCTCTTATTTCATATCGGTTTTGATATCTCTGTTTAAAATGTGTTGTATGTTCATCTGTATGTGCTGTAGCCTTTTATTCAAACATAGTAAGTTCCATAAAATTTTGTTTAAATTCTAATTTGCTTTTTATTCAAATCAATTTGGTAAAAAAAAAAAAAAAACTTAGCTCTTGGAATTAAGTTTGACTTCTGTGGATGTTGTGTTTGATTACGCAATTTAAATTTGTGTTTTGCTTGCAATCTAGAAAGGAAAAACAATCGGATCTGATCGTACAGTTTAATCCTAATCAGCTTTGAATCCAGATATTTCTAGGAATCCTTCTGTTGAGCTGTGATTTCATATCATGTTGTTAAATTTAAAATAAAATTCATCACAGAAAATTAAAAAAAAAAAGTTTGAAGTTTTCCCTTGCTATTTTTTTATGTGCAATTTTGCCGTGAAAGATTGCCAGGAAATCGGGAAAAGAGGTAAAGGTATAAAAGGTCGAGTTTTGTTGAGGAAAGAAAGTGTGCAATTTTGGGAAAAAAATAAAAGAAGAAACACAATATGAACAATGAGGATAAAGCAGTTGTGGATTTGATTGATAACATTTACGAAAAATCATTTGATGAAATCGTAGAAAAGAAAAGGAAGAAAATAAATCAATTTTGTATTTGTACGGAAAGTGTAGCAGAAGTGAGTATTTGTGTGTTACTTCCAAATATGGAGGTTCGGGTTGGTATAAAGATAGTCCTGTTAAAATTTGCTTCAAGTACAATAGAAAAGCAGATTTCCTTAATGGCTGACTGAAGAAAACTAAACACTATTTTTCACACAAACTATTTTAAATGTAGGAACATTTTGTAACAACAGTCACCGAGGATCATGAGACTACATGCTGGGGTTGTGGATTGCGCCTCCTCCTTTCAACTTACGCACCTGTTTTCAAGTGTGGTTGGTGTGGAGCCGTAACAAAACAAAGTGTAAACAAACCTGAAACCAAGTGTCTTTGGTGGAGGCGCTTGCGTGATCGGTGCTTTGTTTGTATTCTCTTCATATTTATGCTCTTTGTAATATGTATGTTCTCTCTCTCTCTCTCTCTCTCTGTGTTTATATAAGAGTTGAAACACTCCTTCACTTTGCCTTTCCCCCCCTTTCCTTTAACCATTAGCTAGTCCAATAATTTACTTTTTTGGAATTAGTGCATGCACTAAATTCCCTTTAAAATATGTTTAACGAATCTGTATGTACAAAACTGTAGAGTTATGTTTACAACTCATCTCAAAATTTTGAGTTGGCTTAATATATCTCCTTGTCCTATTGGTTTTATCGATGTATATAAGTTCTGTAAATGAAAGGTTAAATAAGTTTTAGCTCGAGGTTTTGAGAGCATTTCTCTTAATTATTGGGTTATATTCATCATTGGGTTATATTCACTTAAAGGTACTAGCTTAGTAGGTTAACGTTGGAAAATCCTCTTATAAGTTTTTTGCGGGTGACACTAGAGTGCAGAATGAATCTTTATGATTTTTATGGTGGTATTATATTAGATTAGTCACCAAATGAAAGAAGATTGTGGAAACTTTTGCATAGCTGAGATTCATAGTGGATCTTAGATGATTGCATCAATATTTATCCTCATATTTGCATGTCATTCAAAAATGGAAAATTTATATTATGACATGAATTTTTTTATTACATATCTCCATGTGGTTGTTTCTTTTGCAATTGCTGAATTTAAGTGTATACATTTTGATTTATAGTCTTTATAGCCACGTTTGCCTCTTGTAATACAAGCAGCAGTCAGCTAGTTACCAAGTTGCATTATCTATATATATATATATATATATATATATATTTTGTTCCAACTAAGTTGCATTATATAATGTTTTTGGCAGGTGCCTTATCTAATATTTAGTGAAGTTTTATATTTCTCATGTTAATATGTTGACACGAAAATGCAGGTGGGGGGGTATGGGCTGTGTATCCTGTTGTTTTCTCTGTCAGTTATATCTGCGGGATTGTTCATTCTATCTTAACAATTATCTTGGCTGCTACTACTCTTTCTACCTTCAGTTTAGCAGCATTCCGATGTGCTGGCACACCACCAATCATATTGTGGGGTAGCTATCCAGTTGTAGGGAAAGGTGACCTTGAAAACTATACCTTCTGCCACTATTGTTCAAAGCCAAAATCACCGAGAACTCATCACTGCCGTTCATGTGGAACATGTATATTAGACATGGATCATCACTGTCCTTTTGTAAGTATTAAGCATATTTTCAGTGTTAAAATACTTTAATTGTGCCAGGTCTAAGTTATTTTATAAAGTGTTGGTGCAAGATGCCTGGTAAATATGAAGGTTTTGTGGAGTATTTGATATTATTATTAGAAATCGGGATCTATTTCCTTGCTTGTTGCATAATATTAGGGTACAATAGCATCATTACCTGGTTGGATTCTGTAATCGTGAAGTTGTTTTTGTTCATTGGTAACATCTAGGACTTAGGCTTCCAGACCACATGAAAATACTGTGCCTGATTTTAGCACGAGAAGGGAAGATCGTTAATCTTGTCTGCAATTAGTAGTTCACAAGAAAATTAACTAGTAGGTGTAAAAATCTCCATGAAATAAATAACCAAAACTTAATGCTAATGAGATTTTAACCCCAACTCTCTTGCTAATGACAACAAACTATTTTGCTTTGTGATATGACACAGATAGGGAATTGTGTTGGGGCAGCAAATCATCGGCACTTCATCGCCTTCCTTTTTTCAGCTGTTTTCAGTACAATCTATGTTTCGGTCATGTCTGCATATGCAGGGTTGCATACCTGGCCACCGTTAAAGTATAGATCCCTTGGCCACTTGAACGCTTTCAGCAGTGATGTGGCATTGCGAGCATTCAAGGAAGTTATTCTTGCTCTCCTGAGCTCTGCAGTGCAACTGTCTGCTAGGGGGCTTATTCTTGTTTATCTATTTGTTTCGAGCATTTCTGTGGAGATTGGTTTATGCGTTCTACTATGGCAGCAGCTCTGTTACATATATGAAGGCAAAACTTACCTGACCCATATAAGTTCCCGGGGAGGTGATCAGGTTGAAGAAAAGGATTGTCAAAATCTTCTCCGGTTTTTCGGTTGTCCATATTCTATATTGAGATTCATGCCTAGCCTGCGAAATTCACGAAAGAGACACAAGAAATGAAAAGGGATAATTTTCGGTTTCATCTTGAATTCTGAATATTTAATCTCATATTTTTCGTTTCAGAATGGATTCACTGTTGAACCCCTGCCTCCTTGTAAACTGAGATCCACATACAAGAGGATGTCGAGGTATGTTACTTACGTTCATCATTCGGCTTCAAGAAATTGAGAAACAGAAATTTAAAAAATGTGCTTTCAGTTGCCGTTGGTGGTTATGGGAGTGGAAGAGGGAAGGGTTGATATCATTGTATTTTTGTATTAGCAGATTTTGAGCATTGAGTAGAAAGAAACTTCCTGTCACCTCTTTTTGGTTTTCAATTTATGCGAATGGGATTCAAAAATTTTCATTTTTGTTCACATTATCCGCTGCTTGTTTTCTAAAAGTAATTTGACTTTCTAAAAGTAATTTGACTTATGTTTTTTCGATGAACACTTCATCCATGTTATTATTTCGATTGTTTCTTCAAACATCATCGAATTTAATTCCATATTTTTTGAATAATATATAAAATTTTTAAATTCAATTTGAATTTGTTCTGAATTATCAATTTTTAAAATTTATTTTTTATTTTATATATTATTTTATATAATATTTAAAATATTTAAATAAATTTAAATTTAAATAATTATTTTATTTATTAAAATTTAAAAAATATATAAAAACTGATAAAAATATATAATTTGATTTATTTTTTTATTTTTTCATTTCAAAATTTAATTCAAATTCAATATATACATTTAATATCTAAATTTAATCTAAATAAAAAAATTCCAATCAATCATCATAATTGTAAATAAGTTTCTGACTTTTTCCAATTTTTTTCACCCTCATAGGCAAATGCTAAATCTTAAGGAAAAAACCTTTTTTTTTTTTGGCTAGAAGTTGCAGGATTATTACCATGGTCAATAACTGACTGATTCAAAAAGCTTCAATCTTGAAATCCCGGTATTTGGAACTGCTGAGATTTTTTTTTTTTTTCTGATATATGACAATTTGTTTAATTAAAAAGTTTTTTTATTAGCAATTATGAAAGTTAAGTGAATCAAACTTAGTGCAAGTAAAAAACTCAATGCTGCATTAAAAGAAAGATAAAGAATAACAAAAGCACCAATGGCAACCACAAATTCCATGTCCAGGGTGAAAGGAACCTCCATCTTGCAACCACCCAGCCTATGCTGCAAGGAGCAAAAATGGCAGCCCAGAAAACCACCATATGAACTCAGGAAAAAATGAAAAAAAAAATTGCTCCAAAGGAAAGATAATAACAAATTGATAAGCCACTTCTACCTGTGACAGGTTGCACATACCAGGGGCCGGGAGTCCAAACAAATAGCTTTTCTGAAGTGAGAAAGTAAGGAGATCGGAAATACCGTTGCATCATTACTTACCAAATCTAGTAAGAGTAAAAGAGCAGAAAATTGAATAAGAATTCTAAGGGCATCAGCCCCTGCTCCCTGGTAACACATCATGAGGAGGTATTGCTCAGCAAAGCCCCTGGCGACACACCATGGAGAGGCACACAATAGTGCTACCTACAAAATATAAACTTCTGGGAAAAGACCCAAATGTCACTAAATTTACCACGATATAAACTTTACGACGCTTTAATGATCATAAACATGGGTACTCAGCAAATATTTTAGATCATAATACAAGTAGTAAACCAAGTGCATATCAAAAGGGAACCAATAGCTAAGTGACATAACGGGGTAACTTGTCTCCCTAAGCAAAAGGATTCCTCTATTTCCATTGCCCCTGAAAGGCTCGCCAAAATGCCAAATCTGCGGTAGATAGCAGACTTGCCATTAGTTTAAAAGAAACAAACATGTGTGGTAACATTAAGATAGCAATCCTAATAGTACATGACCAGCCAATGTAATCTCCATAATATAACAACAAAGAGGAATGAGTAAAGAGTCCCACAATAATTTTTAAGTTCCAACAGAAACCTTGGATGGTCTCGTTCAAAAACTCATCACCTCTTCCTACCACCACGTTCCCTCAATGAAAGAGCAAGTGTTTCTCCTGCTCCAACATTGTAATATGCAAGGGTCATATTGTCCTTCAGAAACCCTGCTTTTCCACTCAATTTCTGTTTGTTTGCAGGAAGCTGGATCTCCCCAGCAATTTTCTCCTTCAAACTGCCAACTGTTTCTGATATGGCCTGCACTGTGATCTCAAGAAGTTGTCCTTTGAGATTTCCTTCATCAAGGTTGGGAACAGACACAGTAATGAGTGAAGGTCCCTAAAAGAGAATCCAAGCAACAATTAGAGCATAATAAATCAAGTAAAGACACCAAATGTAGCATCAATTTTATGTTAAAAAGAAAAAGAAAAGAAAGTTAGGAGTAAAATAGCAATAGCTCCTCGTACCGGATGTTGAGCAAGGAACTGATCTTCTGGAACGAGCATGGAATCATCAAGCTTCTGTCTCTTTGGCTCTGGTTCCTCCGGAAGCGGTGGAGGAGCTTCTTCAGGTGGCGGTGGAGGAGGTATTCCTTGGGGCAAAGGTGGAGGTGGCTGCATCATAGGCATAGCAGGTGGTGGGACAGGAAGAGGGGCGAATGGTCGAGGAACTGACAGAGGGGTAAACTGAGAACCTGGTGGAGGGGGTACAGGAATATTAGCTGGGTTAATGGACATTGATAGAGGCATTTGGGGTGGTCGATTCATCATCATGGGTGGTTGGTTAGATGCCATCTGCATTGGAGGTGGTGCTGGACGCATAGTAGGCATCATGGGAACACCCAGTGGACGAGGTTGGGATAGCGGCATAGGAAGCCCACCACTAGATGCTGCAGAATATTGGGGAGGGTTTGGAGGAACACGAGGGATATTTAAAGCTAGACCAGGTGGTGGGGGTAGGGGACGGACTGCTGGATAACCTGGGCGAGGTGGAGGAGCAGCAGGACCAAGAAGGTTCAGTGCATTGCTGTCAGCAGCATCATTTTGATCCTCTCCCATGATAGTTTGAGACAAAGCCTGATTTGCAGTCCGTCCGATGCTTCCAGTGTGACCATCCCATATAACCTGTTTTGGTTGCTCATCTTTCTTTTTCTCAATCTCAGCTTTGACAGCATTAGAAACTTCTTCCTCTGTGGTACCAAATATATCAGGACGTGTGCGTGCAAGTCCCACAATGTTTCTTGATATCTCATCATCCTGAGCAAGTGTTGTCTCCCTAATCTTTGCAAACATCCTTTCTTTCTGCTCCTTGTACTTGGGATCAATCAAGGAAATTCTCATGTGTTCAGACATCTCGTTAATGGGAATTAGCTCGCCAGTTATTGGTGAAACAACAAACTTGGTAGGATCTCTTTCAGCAGGTATTCTCTCCTCAGGCCTCTTCCAGTTCTTCACAATTCTCATTGGTGGTTCTGGCTCTTCATTTGCCCTTGTCTCTTTCTTTTCGCCATCATTCTCTTCGATACTAGCCACTCTCATGCCTTCCTCAACAAGCTGTACCTCTTCCTCATCCATTTCCATTTCCACCTCCTTTCCAGGCTCAACAATTTCATCTTCTTCCATAGCAGATATCTTGCTCCTCCTTATAACCTCCTCAACGGTCATTGGAGGAGGTAAGTCCTCATCCTCATCATCAGCAAAGTCTATAGTCTCAACCACAACAAAATCATGCCAATCGATCATTGCCATTTGCGCTCTCTCCTGCTCAATTTCGTCCTCAGCTTTCTGCCTCGCCTGCTCCTGTGAGCGTTCCCATTCCAACCGATGCAAGCACCTCTCAAGCACAATTGTCATATCAGCAACACTCTTTCTCAACTTCTCTGTCAAACCCTTTGGAGGCATCAACACTTTGGAATGCGCATCAGCAAGTTCAGTGAAAAAGGTAAACATACTATGAGTCGGCCTTAAAAAATTGAACTGCGGGTTATTAATCTCCCTACTAGTCAATCCTGTCAAGAATGATTTCCCGTTTCGTGCAACAAACTGTGCAGTCAGCTTAATAATATCCAACTCTTCCCCTGTAATCCCTTCAGGAAGTCTAACAGTATATTGAGCAGCTTCTGGTGGTTCAAGATTCTTCCTCACAGGCAGTCTAAACTGTGCAGCAGGATCAGGCTTAGCTACTGCCGCTGCAGCATCATTTTCATCAGCAGCAGCAGTTGGAGCAGACTCAGTTGGAACAGAATCAGCCGGATGCGAAGGCAGTTCCAGCTGTTGAGAGTTGGACTGGTTCTGATTCTGAGCACGAAACTCAGACAACCTGTGTTGATAATAAGCATGGTAGGGATCTGAACTAGTCAAGAAATTGAACTTAACATTGTTAGCATTATTAGCAATGATTCTTTTTTCGAATTCGGGTCCATTTTTGGCAACAAACTGAGCAGTTTTATCAACGATATTCCTAATATCAGGAGGAGGATGAATGATTCCAATAGTTCTAGTGTGAGTTGCAATTGAGCTCGCTTTGTTCTGTTCCTCATTCGTTAGAACCTCTTCAGTTTGATTTTCCGGCACCTGAGATGGAGGCAATGTCCCTAAATCCCCATCGGAAGGAGGTGCCGGAAGGGGCAAAATTGGCATTACCCCCGGCATTTTCACTTGATAAAAAAAACCCTAACTTATCAAGGAAGAATCAAATCAACCACCATCAACCTGCAATTAATAAAACAAATCAGTTTAATCCAAAATTGACAAAGAAATGACTATCGAAATCCAATGAAAAATTAGGGCAGAAAAGAAAACAGTGTAAAACTCAAGATTCCATCTATTTTTCTCAAAAAATATTTTTTAAAAAATTACAAATTTGAAAAGTGGAACATCTAAACAATAACATTGCCGCCGATCAAAGAGAAAAAAAGAATTAATAGAAGAAAATAAAGGGGTAGAGGCGTAAGGCTGACCTGGAAATCGCTTCGCGTCAATCAGAGCGAGAATCGGAGAAAAAGAGAGAGTGGGTTTGAAAGAGAAAGAAAGCTGTTATGCCAAGGTAGGGTTTGGAAGAGCAGGAATCAAAGGGCAACGATTTTCCTTTGTTCGGCTGAAACGCAGGATTCGACGCTCTGTAGGGTAAAAACGTGGATGGGGTGGCGGCCCATTGAAGCATTAAAGCCTAATTTTGATGGATGTTCAGCCCATTCCCAAAATATTTGCAAGATAATCATATTACTAATATTATTAATTATTATATAATTATTAAATTAGAACACAATTTTTTTTGCATTCGTTCTATTTTTTAAAAATTACCTTTTAGTGTTTATTATATGTATTTTACTCCAAATTAGCTATAAAATATGTATTATATGTAATTTAAATTTATGGGTTAATGGCTTAGATTAATAAGAAAGATTTTCGAAATAGTTGAAATTAAGAAATGCATATCTAAATGATAGAGATGTTTACAATTCAGTTTTAATTGAATTAATTGATCGACTCAATTTAATTAGATTAATCGATCGATCATTGAATTAATTTTGATCGATTATTGAAAATGATTTTAAGAAAATTTTGGTTTTAAATTAATTCGATTTGAAAATTAAATTAACTCAAATTTTAATCTAAATATTTTAAAATCTATATATAAAATTAAAAATATATGAAATTATTTATTTTATTTTCAGTTATTTGAGTTTTTAACTTGGTATTTAAATATTTTTATTGGATAATTTAATTTAATTTATTTTATATATAAAAAAATAAAATTTTAAAATATAATTTAACTTAATATATTTTATTATTCGATTAATAAAAAAAATCAATCGAATATATCAAATTAATTTCGGTTGATTAATTTTTGAATAAAAAATTTAATTCAATTAATAAAAATAAAATAATTTAATTAATTTAATTTTAAATAATTTGATTGGAAATTATTCACTCTTAATAACGATGCAAATTTTTAGATTTTTTATAGAATGAATTACTAAAAATTTCTTTGTCTACAAGCAATTCATTAAAAAAATTAAAGTCAAAGTATGTTGGTTCAAGTTGCAAAAGAGTTCACGCTCTTGCTTGTTCCGAGTTTTAAACTGTTAAGAAATTATGAAAAAATAATTTTTCATAAATTCGTTAAATTCATACGTAAATAAATTTATTTTAATCAATCCAAAATAAAAATGTAATTAACTTATCGTAGAAACAAGAAAGCACCCACCACTCAACCAAAAATTATAGATAAAAAAGTGCTAAATTCCCAAATTGATCATGAAATATTCAAAGCCATGGTTGCTTTGATTATGGAGCTTTAATTCGATAATATGATTTTTTTTTTTTTAAGTTAAGAATTCATTTGTAAATGAAAATGACTAGCAAATTTCTTTGATTCCAAGAGAAAGCGTTGAAGTGATGGCATTGTCAAATCCGTTCAGAGGTCTTTCTTACATGATACATAGAGTTTTTTAATGGCATGTCTCCATGCTATTTCAGTTGTCAACAAGCTAAATCAAAAACTAGTAACCCGCTTCATCTTGCAATCACTGGAAGGTTCACTTCAATCCATTCAATTAATTTTAAATTAAATTAATTAAATTAAATTATTTTATTTTTATTAATCAAATCAAATTTATTAATTTTAAAAATAAACTAATTAAATTTAAAATATAATTTGATCAATTCAACATCAAATGATAAATACATTTAAGTTAAATTATATTTTTAATTTCTAATTTTTCATATATTAAACAAACTAATAATTTATCCAATAAAATATTCAAATACTTAAATATTATGTTAAAAACTCTAACAATTTAAATAAAATGATCAATTTCATGTATTTTTTATTTTATATTTAAATTATATTATATTTCAATTAATTCAATTTTTAAACTGAATTAATCAGAAATCAAAATTTTTTAAATATAATTTTTATTAACCGATCAAAATTAATTTAATAATCATCCGATTAATCGAATTAAATCAATTCGATTGATTAATTCAATTAAAATTGAATTATGAACACCTACGTATAGCGATTGGCTATAAAGATAATATAAAAAGAAAGGGAAATAAAAAATCTCCGCTCCTATTAGACTTCTAATTGCTGGCAGAAACATTAGGGTCATAGCAGCAGCTGGTGCAAGAGCAACATAGCCAAAGATATCATAATAAGGTCACAGCTAAAAAGAAGCCTCATTATCTTAGTTTGTTCAAGAGAGGCAACAATTCAAGAAGATTAACCTAATTCATCAAACTTAAACGTCCGACAACTACAAAACAAAGAGATAACACCGCAGAAAAGAAAGAAATTCTACTAAAGAATGTCACCTCAAAGTCAGTCCATGGGCTAATCGGCGTCTGCGTATGCAGTTTCAAGGTGGGCTTGTTCAGCTTCTTGCACCTCCTTCTCAGTCTTCCTTCCTTTCTTGGATTTGTAGTACACACTCATGAAAGTTCCCACTGCTCCATACTTTCTCCTGACATGCTCATAGAGACCAGCATCAAACATCCTCCAGAAATCCTTCTCATTCAGCTCAGACACTGCATACTGCGGCTGGAAACCATGGTTTTCGATCAACCATTGCTCCATTTTACGAACTGCCTCCGCACCATCAAATTCCTCACCCCTCAACACAGGGCCTGGAGCATAATATACCCCCACATCTGTGAACATCTGAGCATAAGGTGTATCACCCTGTCTGCGATGATAATCAAAGTCTGGTTCAGGATATACCATAGTCTTGACTGGAAGCCTGAACAGTCGATGAGGGCAGAGCCAAAGGGGATAGACCTGGAGAATCAACAATTTATACAATCACAATCACAATCTTAACACTTAATTCTAATAGCCCTAATTTACAAATTTAGGAGTCAAATCAATAATTTATCCATGAGGATGTTTCCAAGCTCTTCTTTGTCTGCGAGGCTGTAAACAACAAATCAGTCACAATTCCGCCTCAGTATGTAGTAGCTTCAAGGATATCTAATATGACTGATTTTTTTCTTCCTTTCACCTTATTATCTGACAGGACCAGCCACAGTGACAAACGTCATACAGGGAAGAGCACCCATTACTTTTCATTAAGGTAACCAGTAAACCAATTAAGTATAATCATTTCATCATAAGAAAAATATAACATTTAAGAGTGAAAGATAAAAGTAACATAAAATGCAACAAGAAGGAATGAGGAGGTAATGAGAGGAAAACAAGTGCAAGAACAAAAAATTTACCTCCATCTCTCGGTGCACCCACTCTAGGGCATCCCCAACCTTGTAAAGAGGAACAAGCATGTCCTGAATGACATGCATCTCGTGGTAATAATTTCTTATAGCTTCACCTTGAGTAGCCTTGAGCAAGGAAACCTTGGGTGGCATCAGCCAGCCCAAGAGAAACCTAAACCACCGTTGATCTCCAAATGGAAGGATGAGCTTCCCCTCCCAATACAAACATCTTGTGTGTCTGTGGTAATATTCTCTGGTTGGAATGTATTCTACGAACTCTCCCTTCTTTAATGCTGTCTGTGCATGCTGGTAGAACCAGGGCTTAAACCACCAGCCTACATTGTTAATCTTATTCCCCTTCCTCTTGGCCTCTTCGTTAGAGGCATATCTCCCCATCATGAACACACCTTCAGTAGATGAGTAAATCATGCCTTCCACAAAATCTGGAACTTTCGCTGGATTATCCTGATCACAATCTCTGGGTGTAAAAGAGTCCATATAACCCCGTGCAAGCTCTTTCAGATTCCCCACTACTGGCATGTAGGTCAGTCTCATGTATTCTTTAATGGGTATAAGTTTGATTTCAGCAGCAACAAGAAGCCCGAGGGTTCCTTGAGACCATGGGATAGCATAGAAGATATCAGAATATTCATTGTCCTTGGTAGCTCTAACAACACGGCCATCAGCTAAAACTATCTCATAAGCTACAACAGTATCAGAAAACAGGCCATAGAGGTGGGAGCTTCCTTCAATCCCATAGCCATTGATGAGACCACCAACTGTAAGATCATCAAGCTCTGCAACCACAGCAAGGGAAAGATTCATTGGCACAGTGACCCGTGTGATCTGCCCCATGTTTACAAGCGGCTCAACCCTTGCAATCATTCTCTCTTTATCAATTTCAAGGATATTACGAAAAGCAGACAAATCAACTTCAAAATGGCGAGCCCTCTTATAGTCTACATTCCGCATTCCAACAGCAACCCATGGTTTACGGGCCGTGCACACAAGACCATCCTTTTTTGGATTCCTCTGTTTGAGACGCTTTACTACTTTCTTAACATTTTCATCATGTTCCTTCTGACGCTGCTTGAAGGACTTCATCTCAGATCTGACATCTCCAAGATATATAAGAAAGTAATAGGCACAGGAAAAAGGAAGGACAACAAAAATAACCAAAATCCACCGAAAATGGACCAAAAAGTCCACCAAGCCCTTCTTCCTCTTTGGGCGAAGGGGTACTCCAAGATCTGACATAGTGGAGAGTGAGAAACACCCTTTCCCTCTGCAACAATGATGACAGAAGTTTTAAGTCAACATAAAATGCTCCAATACAGCATTTACAATTGAGGGTTTTCAGACTTCTGAAAGAAACAAATTAGCTTAGCATGCTAAAAAGAGATAAACAAATAAACAAGACAATTCACTTGCAGATTTAGGGAGTACAACCCAACAGGAAAAATCCAAGCCTCACTTAAATTGTCTTTAAGGATTAAAAATGGCATAAACTACCTAGGAGATTAAAAATTACATCCAGAAATATCCATAAGACAGAATTTAACATAAATGAGTCAGTTTATAACTGACATAAAGATCATATTGATGTTCACAAATTAAATAGCAAAACTAAAATGCCTAAAGATGCATGTCAAATAGAGAAAGTACATTCTTTCCTAAGAGTGGTGGAGCAAAAGATGCAGAAGTCATAGTAAAAGTTCAATGAAAAATCAATAAGTTGAGAAACAAATAGAAGAGCCAAAGTCAAATAACTGAAAACCATTAAAAATCTTTATTCAACATGCCCAATGCAAGACTTGAAGAAATGAGAATCTTAAAGCCACTTATGCTATATGGCAATATAAGGAATGAAACAAATTTTCACATTTACAACACATAGTCATGAAAAGCTAGCTCCTCAATGCTAACTAAATAAAGTGCAACTCAACTTTTTTTGAGAATGTAAGCCACTGAATAGGTAGAATGGACAACTTTTGTGAAACAACATACAATGTTTAAGTTTATTTGAGAATCAATATTCAACAACACAGGTTTGATCTCTGTCAAATAGGAAGCACAGCAAAGATCCAATCCTCTGAAGAAAAAGGCACTTTACAGACATACAGATCAATATATCATTCAAGCAGGAGCAAAGAGTGAACTTCAAATTTCAATAGGCATTTTCAATAGCAGCAAAGATGCTTCAACTATGTGAGCATTCTAAATGTAAATTCTTTCAAGATGACAAGCTGTCTCTGACCAAATTGCACATCAGCACATTAGATGTTTGTCCATTTCTCTATTCTTGTATAGAATACCAAAAGTAGATGATGAATTGACGCAATTATATAAACAGGAACTTATCACCCATCATATCACAAACTAATTAAAAATCCAAGTACTTTACAATTCTAGTTTAATGCATAAACATGTGAGGCAGTGAAAGAGAAAAATAAAGAATTTTGGCAGGTTAGTGAAGGTGAAGAGAGAATCCCATTACAAAACTGACAGAAGCATGACTAAGGAAACGACAAGTTGAAAAATCTTTGTCCCAAGGCTATAATTTTTTAAGTCACAAAAACAGTTTCCTTTATTTTCCGACCAACTTAGAAGTCAAAAGAAACAATAGAGATCAAAATAAATGCATGACAGAGCAAATAAGACATAATATATTCAACTAGAAAACCTCCCAACTTATTAGCCATAATGCAGAACGTTAACATACAATTTGCTATTTAGTCTAAACCCCAAACTAGTTTAATACTACCTTTCAAGAACAATAGATAGTCAAATTATCACTAACACTTAAACAAAATGTAAGTTCAAATAACAAATGAAAACTTCCTAAATGAATCTAGTATGGCTAACTGGTTATGCTTCATTCACTCAAAACTTATATCAGTAACGAAAAACAATAGATTTGTAGTGTTCTTATTCATCAAATTAGCTTAAGATCCCAGATCTTCCCATGGCTCCTTTTACTTCTTTTGAAATATAATAACCCGAAAGCCGATCCTGGCACAAAGTACTTACTTCATGGACCAAACAGAGTACTAAGCACCAAAATCTACTAAAGATATTCTAAAAAGGCAGACAATCAAAGAAATCCTCTGATCTATGCAAAGTCCAGTAAACCAAGACATTGTTTGGCTAGCGACTTAAACTTAGGGAAAACAAAAAATTAAAACAATGACAACAGATTTACCATAAAATTACAGTTTAGGCAACAGATCTACTGTTATAAACCCAAAAAAAGGTGTGAAAAATGTGTGGGACTAATATACGTAGTAATAGTTAGTAAGCGACATTCAACTTCAATAGTCCAATATTTACTTCATTTTCTCATTTCCGCAGTAACTGACAGGTGATCTAACAACAAAAAACAAAAAAAAACAGGAAAATCCGAAACAACATCATAAAAATACCGATTAAAAACATCATTCAATTGAAAATGCAACGTCCAGTCAAAAGAAAATTAGTTTTAGTTCAGTTTTCCTTCGTTTTTCTTGGTAACCAAACAGACAAAAGAAAAAGAAGAGCAAAGAGAGGAAAAGAGAGAGAGAGAGAACCTTACGCTCCAAAACTGTAAGATCGGCAGAGAAAGTGAAGAGTATGTAGAGCTTTAAGAAGAAAAATGAGCAAAGCGAAGGGAGCTTAAATAGAGAGTGAGCTCAGTGTACTATGAGAGTGTTGATGGTAGTGAAATAAATATCTCAAAAACCAAATCAAATCAGATTTTTCTGATTGGGTGCTATTAATTTCAATTTTATTATTTTAAATTAAAAAAAAACAAAACAAAATGAGTATGTTTTTAATTGAGAAAAAAAAAAGGAAAAGAAATTGTGGAAATGGAAGACAGATCAGAAATGCGAAAAGGAAAGGTCGGGCCTTTTGGATTCGCCGGCACTCACAGGCAAACCCATGTGACAACGTGACCGAATCAAAATGTAATTTACTTTACTAATCAAACATTAGTAATTAATTAATTAATTATTCTATATATAAGCCCCAAGACCTTAATTAATATATATATTTTTTTTAAGAAAAAATTTGAGATAAATAAGTTGTTTAATTTCTCATATCAAAATAAAATATATCGTATCTTATAATTTAATATAAATAATTATAAATCGTATATTTAAAATGACCTTAATAAATTATCATCAACAAGATTTGAATTTAAAACTTTTAAAATAAATAGTCACAAATCATACATTTGAAATAATTTTAACAAGTGATCATCAAAATTTTTTTATAAAAAAAAATAAATTTTAACCGACTGAACCAACTACTTGTTGATTAATATTATTAATGGGATAAGGATAAAATTTTGATTGAATTTCTTAGGTTTTTGAAGTTTTTGAATTGAAAATTTTAAATTCAAATCTCATTCTTGTTTATATAAAAAAAATTTTTATTTTTTATATTTTATTAAAAAATTATTATCTTGCCAGTAGAGTTAACCACTAATTTATTATAATCGATTTAATCATTAATTTATTCTAATTGATTTAACCAATCAAAACCTATCAAAATATATTAATTCGATAAATATAAAAATTAATTTATTAATTCATTCAATCACCTTAAAATTAGCCATATACAAATTAGGTTCAAATTGAAGTCTAATATTCATAACAAATTAAGATATATATACATATATATAAATAATGGTGGTATATGAACAATTAACAGATATACAAGGCAAATCACATCTACCATCACTTGATAAAATCAAAGCAAAAAATTTTCTTGCCGCCATTGGAACACTCCTCTGCTAACAAGTATGAATATATATAATGGTATGGATGTAGTATGAGAATGAAAAATGTGAATCTACTTCGGAAGAAGCCGATATTGGATTTGCAGTACTTGCAATTCCTTCTCTTGTTCCGGGCTATAATTCCTTTGAATAAAAAAAAGGATGGCCGAAAACCTGCGGATGGAAAACATAATGACTTAACATCCAGTACTAAAATGAGATATAAGAACGAGATGAAAACAAATAAACCACAAAATCCTGTTACCGGAAACAGTGAAAGGATAAGTGCAGCAACTATAATCATATTCAAGAGAGAACTGAGAACCAAAGAGGCTTTAGAGAATTACTTGATCAAGCAGAAGCAGTAACACTTAGCTAGGTGATATTAAGGGTTGAAGAGACTCGAGCCACCGATATTGAGTGCAATTAGCACTAATGTACTGGTAATCACAGCAAACCAGAATAGGGTTGATCCTGCAGAAGACAATATTGAATACAATCAAGACAACAACACGTACAGACAATTGAAACAAACTCTTAGATACAGATATTTAAATGTCACACCTCCAGATGCTTCAGAACTTGTATCAGAATCTGATGGAACAGGTTCTCCATTCACACCACTTGATCTCGTTTTCAGAGGCCCTGTTCTTGAGATGTCATCAAAAAGTTTGCTCCCTGGTTCAGATGATACTATGCCTTGAAATTCCTCACTCACAATCAAAGCTGCTAGAACATCCATAAATGACTCTTTGTCTGTTTCATCTGTATATTGCTTTACAGCCTGCTCATATGGCACATTTGATTCATCAGAATCAGACAACTCATCATCTGAAGCATCGGTATCAACAGATCCTGCCGCAGTTGTGTCATCTTCTTCATCCTCAACGTAAGATTTATACGTCAATCGAAGCAATATTTCTCCTGAAGATCTCTTTCTGAGCAGTCCCCAACCTCCTTGCAAGACCACAATCTTATCTGTCGGAACAGTGTCCTGAAGAGTGCCCAGATCCACCTGAAAGTTTTGATGCATCAGATAACCACATTCATAGAAAAGGGGAAAATTTGACTGCAAAAACTTGCAATCTATCAATTAGCCTTTGGGTACAGTGAAACTTTATCATGAATCCATATTTTGCTGTTAACTATATTCAATCTCAATCAAACATGCAGCAGCAGCATTATATGGACATCTACCCTATAGACCATCGGCCTCTTTCTTAGGCAGCAACTAAGTCTTCATTGCCATATTCATAAATCTTAAGCTCTATATAGGATAGTCTGTATATTATGTAACACAGCAGTCTCAAAGTAGAAACTCTTGCTTCTCACCACAAAACAAATAGGTGCCAACTGCTATGTAAAAGATGGACCATCATGCCTGTTGGTCAATAAGTGCCTTGAACAACTGGCTAGGCTTGCCTTACCACACAGCTGCTCTCAACACCAATCCTTGGCCTTTTCCAAATGAATATATATAATTATTAAAAATTAGAATGGCAACTATTGTAAGTGTCAAATCCAAAAGTTACGTAACTATGCCACGCCTAAAAGATGATTTCAGCATATATAGGAATATTCAACAATTATACACACTGAATTTACAAATAAAAATGTTCACCTCTCCAGTACCAATTGTCAAATCAGTGAACCCAAGGGAGTCGTTCACTTGGATGCATAGTTTTTCTTTTCTAGGGTTTGCCACAAGTAAATGAAAATCCTGCCAAAATGCCAAAAAAAGTTGATCAATTGGAGAAATCTTATAGCTTCAAATGTAAAGTTCATCCAGTTTGGAAAGTTTCATTACAGTTGATAGAGTTGAAAAAAAGGCTAAGAAGCTGCACCTGATTCCAAATTGGTTTGCCAGGAGGCCCAATTACAGTAGTTTGACTGTTCTTTTTACTGCGTATAACTTGATCCCCCAGGCTTAGAACAACGTATGGGTCAGTTTTGCCTGGCAAAAAACAAAGAGCAGTAATGAATACGGTGAATGGAAGTGAAGATATACATGCATATAAAGGATTCTACTAAGATATTCATATAGCTATCAGAAAATCTATGTATTTCATCCTCATTCCCTATCTCAAGTTGCAAGTTAGGAGACATTGATAAGTAATTTACATCTCTGTTGCCGAGACTTATCTCTTTACTCTGCTCATGTGGCCACAGTACCAACACAAGTAAAGGGTGGGTTGTGCTGGATCTTGAATGAAAGTTTTGGACATTGTTCTTGTTGTGTTCTAAAGATAGGGAAAGAGAAAGATTGAGAAATAGGGACCTTGTGTCTCAAAGAAAAGCCACACAGAACAAGAGGAGATGGGAGATAAATAAACAAAGCTCAAAAGATTTCGAAAAGGCACAGTAACAGTCTTTAAAAAGCATTGACCAACTTTAAGTAGAAGAATGACTAGCTGAAGTTCATTAAGGCTGTGTTTGCTTGGGAATATGAAAACTTAATAAAAAATTTTCAGTCTAAAGGTTGAGTTACACAGGTTCTTTCCAAATTGTTAGCCCCACCTTCCCATCCTTCCTACCAAGCAAAGGCTCAAGCTAGCAAAAATGGGCTAGCTAACTATAGACCAACCTGACGATAGATAAACAAAGAAAACACACCAACAGCTGGTCACAATTTGTCTTTTACCCCTTTTCTTTTGTTTGTCATTTCTTTAGCACTATTCATGGCTAAGCCAAAGCAAACTAAAAAAAATATGGCCCAACCTATAAATATAGCAAGTTTTCATCCACCTTTTGTGGGCTCGTAAGTACTGCAGGACTAAATACAAACTTAACTCTTCAAGGACACTGGCTATAAAACATTCAGACTATATCCCTAATTTTTGGACGACATTATGTCAGTACCCATGTCCAGTTTCAGACAAATACCTTCGCATCTCAAATTACAAAGATTTGGAAGAGTTAGACACTAAGATCCTTATCATACATAACACCCATGCCTAAGCTCAAGGAACATAAAATTTACATGCACAGATATCTGTACTTTCTGTTGTCTATTAACCTAGAGAAGTGTTGAACAGAAAAGGCATAATAGCCTAGTCGCTTTTGCGCAATTTTCAAAATAGATAGGGTTGTCAAATGTGTTGTATCAAGAAGTGTCTGATTCAGCAATTAAAGAAAAGTGCCCAACACATAATAAGCAGTCAGTGAGAGGCAAACATTTTTTCCACAGTTTGCAGCAGTTTAAACTTTAAACCAAGTGTTGACACACACCTACTTAGCAAGGAAAAAAAAAATTGAAGATGCATCACAGAAGGTCAAAAATAAAAATTTATAAAAATTACTCATTTTTTTTTAAAATGGAAAAATGTATCTTCTTAGAGCTCAAATGAAAAACAGCTCTTACCATAAAAAACATAAGAAAGTTTCCTGGCATCTACAAGAGTCACAGATAGTTCTCCAACAAAATCCTTGTTTTTTTCTTCTTGAATTTCTCCAGATTTTAAATCATTTGCAACAGGGCCAACTGCTTTCCCTTTTTGGAAATCCAGAACAATCTTCTTTGGGCGTACAAATAGTCGAGGCAAGTCCACAGTAAGAAGTTTTGTCAAAAACCTGAAAGTAATTGTAGTCAGACTCCGTACGAATAAAATAGTAGAAAAAAGAGATTCATAGAAAGTAGTCAAAACCAGAAGATAACAATAATGCATTGAAATAAAATGGAAACATTCAATAGCAAAGCCAAAGAAAACTGCTATGTTCCATCACTTATAAAACCTTTACATAAACTGAATGATTATTGATGCATGAAAAAAATGATAGTAATGGCAGCAGCAGCAAAGTAAGAGTTACTATAGCAAAATTCAGTGCCCACATTTAAATTTATGATGCAATCCTTACCCATGCATAAAAACATAAAACAAAGGAAGAAATAAGAATAGTAGTGACAAATGCCAAAATATCCTGATACTTGAAACTCAAATGGGATACAAGTTAGTGTCGTTTTAAGCCACAAGAAATTTGATATACATTCCCAATTTATATGCTTCTATTCCTATAGTTTTAGGGAAATCCTTGGGAGAAAGTAAGTGGTGCCCTCCCCATGCCATGAACAAAATTCCCACCATAGTCATTAGATAGAAGCAATATCAAGAAAGACAACTCACTATCATTCATTTACTTTCAATTAAAAATGAACAAACGAAAACCAATCCTAACAGCCAAGACATCTAGACTGATACAAGAAAAGTACAAGTGCAATAATGAATATTGGGTAAAAAGTAAAAGGTGAATTATGTCTAACCCTTCAGCTAGAATATGTATTTAGTAAGAGGATACATGTGCCAAGTTGAATGCTCAAGTCAAAAGCAGGAGGGGAAGAACAAAGAGGAGATGAGTTACACTATCAAATACAACCTATCTATTAGTGATCAGTCCTAAATATTTACTTAAAGTGATATAGATTGAGGAATGCAACTACATCAAGCTCATGTAGAATCTTAATTTAAACTAAAAGCAAATAAATTTCCATTTGCCTCTATATATCTAGCACTCACATGTTCTTGAAACCTACATCAACCAATTGGGAAATTGTAGCTAAGCAGTAAGAAGTTCTGTAATGTATGTCTCCAATGCTGAGAGGAGGATTTGACTAGAAAATTCTAATAGAATTTATTTGCAACAACTATGTTATGTAAAATAACTCCTATAGTAGTAAAATTCTTAACCTTTAAGAACAGTATGGAAAAGATAAAAAAAAAATTGTTTACAAGCCAAATCCTTAAGTTAGCATATTATAGAAGCTGTGAAAAAAAAATTGCACTTACATTGAAAGGACAGGAATTGCTGTTATTGCCCAGTGCATGCACAAAAGAAGAGAAAAAGAAACATGTATCAGCATCTTCGATGACAATTAGCGCATACAAGGACAATTCCTAATCATTTTTTTCTTTAAAACTTTCAAGACAAGGGAATTGAGAGCAATCTCCAAAGAAAAGAAGACGTCAATGAGCAAAATCACATAAATAGATATGTTTCTCTTGATTCCATAGTTATATAATTAAAATTCAACTAATTAACTATTCTCTACAGGAGACTAGTGTGAATTATTTTCTTTTGTTGCCACCTAATTCTGTGCATCCGGTAATTGTTTCTTCTAACCCCTTAAATCAACTATGAAATGCACAGCTTAATAGGTAATGAGCAAACCCGAGTTATTGAAGAACACTAAGTAATTTAAGCTACACAAGAATTATCTTAAAATACTGAGAAAGGAAGGGAGAAATTCTATACTCCTTTATTCAATTTTAAACTTTAGCAATCAGTAGAGAGGAAAAGAGGCATCGTACTTTGTACCAATGCACTTAGGCATTGAATTACAGGACTAAACTAATCAATCCTAGTATCAAAAGAGGTCTGCATTTCTGTAGCTTTTCTACAATAAGAGAGCAGTCCTGGTCCCAAGCAGCTCATGTTCCCTTTACTTATAAGATGACATGCTTCTATCAAATTAACTTTCTTACACTTAAAGATAGAAATATGTTAGAAAATGTTGTAAAGAAGAGGGCCATCAGAATTACATACCCATCAAGTTAAACAAGCGAAATGGTGATAACTCAAACTTGATCTTTGGAAGTGAAACGAAAGCCCATGAAACAGCTCCAACAAAAGGTTCCGTTGGTATCAATCGCAATTTAACCCAAAGTTCTCCATCAATATCAAAATCTCGGACACCAACTGGCACAACAATTGGGATAATGCCAAATTTTAATGACAACATCAACAACATTCGAGCACCACCAGTATAACGAAGTCCTATTTGATACCTAAATTTGAGTAAATGGAAGTTAGTCAAATGCACTCTCGTATTTGTAAACAGAACCTCAAAATATCCTCACATCATAGCACATAAAGCATCAAGTTTTACATCATACTTATAATGAACCTCCAAGCAATAGAAAAAATATTTCATATATATCAAGAACACTTCTAAACTTGAAAATTAAAATTCCATATATAAATAAACATGGGAATCAGCAATCATAGACAGTTCAATTGCAATTAAAAAAAAGGCAAAATAACTATGTCTACAACAACAACAACAAAATTCTGATAGTTTTGAAGTGGCAAAAAACTCACTGCAAATCATTGACTCTTCGAGAAGTCCTACGTTCAACATTCCTAACAGACAAAGGCTCATCCCCCAAAGAAAACTGCTTTATTTCCACTCTCTGGACATAATCAGGCTTCTCGAGATTATCAATAACAGGTTGTAGCAACCCAATGATCCAATTCTCAATCCCAACTCTATAAACTTTCCACAGCTTCCCCAACACCATGTTAACCCACTCAACTGACTCTTTTCTTTGCAAATCCTTTTCCAAGAACAATGAAAAACTGGTTGGAACTTGTGGCCAAACCCCTCCTCCCATTCTAGCTGCCTCCCCATCTAGACTCCCCAATTTGCCCCTCCTTTTCCTTGAAGTCCAGAATTTATCAAAAGCAACCCCAACAAAGAAGAAAAAGACAAATAACCCAGCAATGTTACGGTTGATTGGAGGGGATGGGATTGGGTGGATAACTCCTAGCTGGGTCCTTAACTTGTCAACAATGGGGTCTTGTTGGAAATTAGTGAAATTTGAGCCCATGTTGATTGAAGATTCTTGACTTTCCCCATCCACAAACTCATTTGAAAACCCTTTGGCCATAAGTTTCCTAGCCAACCTTACATTAAGCCTGTTGGGATTCGGAGTGGAAATTGCACAAGCAAGAAGACAAAGTTTCCGGTAGGGGATGAAAACAGTGATGAGCCGGGCTTTGGGTGGTCGAGCATTGGTCCTGGGTGGCAAGGAGGGATGGGTTTTACAAGGGCAGAGTGGAGGAACAAGAGGGAAGCCGAAACTGGAAGTAGAAGACTGTAAAATGATCATTTAGTACGAGAAATGGGAGAAAGATTTTCAATGCCCCAGTTGGAACGTGGGGATAACAGAAAACATAGTTGTTGTTAGTGATTATAAACATGAATAAACTGGGTGAATCAAATGAAGCAGCAGGCTAAAAGAATCAAATGGTTTTTGGGAGCTGGAATCGAAGACTGACAATGGTTGGGATTGTGTAGATGTGATGGACAGCAAGAGAATAAAGATTGGCAATGGCCCGCGGTCATGCTTTCTTTGTGGTTGAGCATTAATTTTTTTTCATAGAAGGTTGACCCTTGACAAAGATCGGTGCAGCACTTCCCTTTTTCTTTTTTGCCCCACAAAAGCAGGACTTTTTTAACAATAAACAAAGAGTACTTTTTATTTCTGATTTTTATTACATAATTTATATTATAATTAATTTATCAATCAATAAATATATTTTTTTATAAAAAAATTTAAGATAGATAAATTACTCACTTTCTTACAGTAAAATAAAATATATTATATTTAATAATCTAAAATAAATAATTATAAATTATACATTCGAAATGATCTCAATAAGTGATCACCGATCAAATTTTAACTCAAGACTTATACTGAATCAATTATTTATTGATTAGCAATAAATATATTTAATAATTTAATTATATAAATTGTTATTTTTAAACAGTATTAAAGTGTTAAGTTTTGTAACAGTGCATATAAAAAATTATTTTTTTACAAAAAAATAATCATGAATAAATAAAAAAATTATAAATATTAATATTTGAATTTAGATATACTAAAAATTATTGCAAACATAAAAATTATAAAAATATATAAAATATCAATATTTTATATGATATAAATTATTAAATTATTAAATTTACATATAAAATTTTATTCAATCATGAATTATGGATCGTATATATATATATATATTTATAATAGAATAATAACAGACAGGTAGCCTAACTTTAAGTTAAAATGAACAAATTCATACCAAAAAGTCTCTTTAGAGACGACAAAAATCAACGTTAAAAGCTAAGATTTGCCTTCAAAATTATACCGACCAGATACGGTTGTTGTCTCACTTAGTTTTTTTTTTTTTTTTCATCTTAATAAAATCCTTATTTTTTTTTTAAAGAAAATGTTTAATTTAGAGACTTGAACGGGATAATCCAAGGTTTAAAACTTATAATTTACAAAAAAATGCGCCACATATCGTTAGCGCGTGAAGTGGCGGTCACCATAACGACACGTAACATCATGCGTTCATGTCCTGTCATTTGCCAAACTGATTACCGGCTATCTCCGGGATCTTCCACATTAAAAGAAAACCACCCCCTTCGCCAATCCTTTTCGCCGGCCGTGTTTGCTTTGCTCTTCTAAATTTTTAATTTCGCAAAATAAAAAAAATAACAGAAAAAAAAAACCCAGAAAACCATCATAGTTTCCACTAGCTTCTTCATCTAAAAGAAAAGGAAAAAAAAATCAGTCAATATAATTTCGGGTTTTTAACATTCATAATTAGAAAAAAAAACCAGAGAGAGAGAGAGAGATGGGACATTACGGCGTGGATGAGGCGGTGAGAGCGTATAAGCTGAATGACGCATCCAATTGGTGGCGTAACATTAACAATTCACCGCTCTGGCAGGATCGCATTTTTCACATTCTCGCCGCTCTTTATGGCCTCGTCGCCGCCGTGGCTCTCGTATGCCTCTCCTCCTTCCTTTTCATTACTACTTTTTATATTTTTCTTCTTTATTTATAAGTAATTAGGGTTTAGCTCGGTTTGACTGCGTTGTCTAGGAAAACTGATGATTATAGATTCAAATTTTAAAAAAAGTTTTTCATTATTTGCTTTCTCCTCCTTTTTAACGTGAAAAAAAGAATTAAGAAATTAAGTGCAATTAAGATGCTGTTGTTGTCATGAATGGCGCTTATTAATTACATCTTTGTTCATAAGTCATATATTTATTGATATTTTTAGGTTCAATTAATACGGATACAATTGAGAGTTCCCGAGTATGGTTGGACCACCCAGAAGGTTTTTCATTTTCTAAATTTTCTGGTGAATGGGGGTTTGTATCTGAAAATTTTTGGTTTTTCACTTTTTTTTTTGTGGGCTTTGTATTTGTTTTTATTTTGGTTTCTGTATTTACTGAGCTTTCATTTATATGACAGTTCGCGCACTAGTTTTTGTTTTCAGGCGGAATGTGCAGATCTTACATCCAGAGGTTTGAGACAAACAATTGGGCGTTTCTTTTGAATTACTTGTAATTTGTTGCTTAATGTTGCATTTTTGATAGATTGTTCAACATATCTTGCTTGACATGCCAAGTCTAGCTTTCTTCACGACATATGCACTTTTGGTCTTGTTTTGGGCTGAGATCTACTACCAGGTTAGATTATTTGAGCTCTGCCAGTTTGCCTTCCCACGTTGGTCTTTCTCATTTTGTGATCATTAACTTTATCTTAACTCTGCCTATCCGAAAACAGGCACGAGCTGTATCAACTGATGGACTGAGGCCAAGTTTCTTTACAATAAATGCAGTGGTTTATTCTATTCAGGTGAAATTTATGTTCTATTATTTGGTATAAGTGCCTACAGAAAGGAGAATTTGAAAGTTGGATTCTTTCTATTTGGAAGCAAGTCATGTTTTGTAAAAAACAGTACTGTTATATAGTTTTGCATAATTTGTTTATTTGGCTAATTTGTTGCAAATTCTATAAATTTTTAGCCGGATAAGGATGGCAAATTTTGGCAGAGTGGATTGGTGCCCTTTGGTGACTTTGTAAATACTGTAAATGAATTAAATCACTAAGCTTATTTTTCATAAGTGATTTTCCTTTTTCTTGAGGGGGGATCTAAATATTGTGCTACACATGGCAAGATTGCTTTAGACTAATTTTCTGTTTTAGTTCTTTTAATTGTATGAGATTCAAGTTCGGAAATAATCACGGGTCCAATTTGCAGTGTCAGTAATTGAAAAACAAAGAACTTTTTCACATGTATGAGATAAATATTGCTCTTTGGGATGATTAATTAAAGATGAAAGATACACGTCAACGTCAAGCAAAAAGGTAAATTTAGAGAAGACGGTGTTGATCAGAAGCGATGATCTATTGTTTTAGACTCCATTGGGCTCTAATTGGAAATATATTTGTTTCTTCCTTCTTTTTTTTTCCCTTTCTTTCCTACCTTCTTTCTCTCTTTAATGAGACAGTATGTTCTAACTTATTATGATAAAGCCAATGAGGAAAAATGTTCTGTGGATTTTCTTTTCATGTGCACTTAACCACATTTCATCTTTTTGCTGAGTAAACCTTGGTAAAAATTTTTAATGGTGGAATTTGCTCATAAAAATGGGTGAAAATTGGAAAACCTATTATACTGGTTACATCTTATGGTAAAAAACTGCTTTAATGTCTAGTAGAGTGGTTGCGACTTGTGACCCATGCACCAGTAAGGACCTAGGTATTGGGAAAGTTGGAAATAAGTCTAGTTGATTCTATTTGCATTTGTCCTTTGTATGATTGTTCAGTTGCAGTTTGGATAATATGTTCCACTGGCTTCTTTAGATTTTTTGTTGCATATTCTTATTTTTAGAACTTCTTGGAAATTAGGACACAAAGGACTAACAAGAATATATTGAGTATTTTGACTGTCTGTGCCGTTATTTTTACAGCTTGGCAGAGGGAGTCTCTCATTTTATTTTATTTTATTTTTTTAAATGAGTACGATTCTTATCCAAAACTAAGTAACTTCACTCCCTGTCTTTTTTTTTTTCCCTCTTATTTTACGTTACACAACTGTCACCTAATTTCAACCTTGACATATTGGTCATCATCAAAGTCATACAACTTAGATTTTGTCAAAGGACAGATATCATAGGTGATACATTTCCTTTTGGTAAGGTTGCAATGCAAAATTTACCCAGATTATTGATTATATTTCTTCAGTTTAAATGTTTCTAAGACTTCCCTTGTTGGTATAGCTAAGTTTGCTATTGATTGGGGGTGTTCAAAGCTTAATAGTGGGGATCTTGTCCTGAAAAAAGGATTTTGTCAATGTATATTAACATATTTGCCCCTCATTTCCTTTTTCTCTCTCTCTGCCTCCTTTCTGAGATGAAAATTTTCCTAACCTTATGACGGTAGCAATACTGACAAAAGGAATTTTGTAAACACCCATAATCCTTGTAGCAAATAAAAATTTAAAGTTTTCATTGATCCTTGTCAAGTTTTTCCCCATTTTGCCCATATCTTGTGACTGTAGTAACCATGAAGATACTATACTTTGCAGCAGGATAAATGAGAAAAAAAGTCTCTCTGGGTGGCTTTTGTATTTCTTTAAAAATGGCCTTAGGAGTTCACTTTGCTGCATAATCAAACCTTTGTAAAGAACATTTCCTTGAAGCTGAGATTGAAAAAATATATCCAATTTTAGATATGTGAGATTATCTGAGACATGATGGAGGATTGTTTGGGATTGTTTTGCCATATATGTCCAGTATAATTTCTAGAATTGATGCTAGGAGCTTGCTACAGAATACCATAGTCAGCTTCTTATCCTCCTTTTTTTTTTTTGTGGATAAGTAGCTCATTATCCTCATGTACTTGTTTTCTATCAAATTTCACAGTTATTGTGCCAATTGATAGTTGAATTCTATTCTGGTTAGCAACAAGGTATATTTTCCTTGATTCAGTCATATGTTATTTAGACCTCTGATAAGTTAAACCTGTTGTCTTCCAGCTGAAGTTTCTTGGTGTTTATCATTATAAGTCATGCTCTGAAATCCTTTTTCATAGCTATTGCCTCCATTAAGTCTAGTATTCTATTGTCAATACAGATATGACATTACATACATTTGTAGTCCCCGCTGTCAATATAACAAAGAAAATATATGAATTTGCTTGTGCTTTATGCATCAATTTGTCCTCTTTGCCCTTTTAGCTATACTCTTGTCAACCTTAGTCATGATTTAAGACACTACCTGTAAGATGCTTCAGCAGTGAAGTCAGATAGTTAATAATGCTTTGTTACTCCATATTTGCAAGCTCTTTGTCCCTTTATTGATTATTTGCTCTGACCTATAATAATTTTTCTTTAAAAATTTATTTCACATTACCTTTAACTGGCTGATCTATAATGTCCCTTTAGTCATGATTATTTGCTCTGACCTATTATTAATTATAATATCCTTAATTGCCTATAATATCAAATCAAAGCTATGTTGAATGACACTGGCCTTTTGCACACTGTGTGTTCATGTTTTTGCAATAGCTTCCTTTTCCTTAATACTTTCCACAATTTGTTCTGCTGGAATAATGCTCTTAAGCTAACCCTGATGCTGGCCTCTACAAATTATGAGCTGGCTGAATGAGAGTTAAACCATAAAATTAAGTTGGTAGGTAGGTTTGAAGACAATATTTCATTTGCTAGAATAGTGACAAGGATGTTAATGGCATTTGTTGTAGATTTTACTAGTGAATTTGAACCTACAGTGTAGACTTTTCTTATTGTAGCCAGTTCAGTCATTCTGACAGCATTTTTAGCTGTGTTGCATACTTAATTTGCTTTGGAAGTATGACTTTTGAGAGGTGTTAATAAAGTTCTTTTTTTTTTTTTTGTTGTTGGGGGTGGGGGGAATTGATTTCAGATTGCAATGTGGCTGGTATTATGGTGGAAGTATATCCCAGTTTTAGTCATCCTATCGAAAATGTTCTTTGCAGGTAAGTATTTGCTGTATCCTTAGTAGATTTATGGTAGTTAATTATTGAGTAACTTTGGATGCTCTATGGATTTATTATGGATGATCACCTAGTAATTTTGGATGCTTTATGGATAATAATCACCTGGTAATTTGTTTCAATTATAAATGTAAGTGTTTGATCCTGACTTTTGTAAATGGGCAGGTGTCTCATTGTTTGCAGCCCTTGGTTTTTTACTATATGGTGGAAGGTAATTATATTGCCATTTATTTTATTGTTGCTAAATATTTTAATGGCATGGGAGCTAGCATTGAATTATAATTTAGTTTTATGTTTAGGGAGCTTGCTGAAACCAGCATATAATTGTCTTTTCTATGTTATTCGGAATTGTGCCTTCTCTTTGTAACTCTTCATCTTCTTTGTTAAAAGGTCTCTCTTACTTCTCAACTATGGATCTAGTATAATTACAGGGCAGCTTCTTTTACTCGGTCCTGAAGCTTAATTGATATTTATAATATATATACATATATGCTACATATTAAAGTGGTTTAAGGGGTTTGAAATCTTGTGAGGACAAAAATAACCATTCCTTATTTTCTCCTATATTTTTGTTACATTTATTATCTTATTTCTATTTAGAAAGTATTTCATATTTTCTTATGAGGGTTTCTGAATTTTTTTTATCTTGGAATTTATTTTACATTGGAAAAACAAAATTAGTTGTGTTAGTTGATAGAAAATATTGAACTCCACGGACATGTATGCATCATTTCACAATTAATATAATGTATTTCACATTCTATTGGGAAGTATTAAATAAAGATATTGTTACTTGTAACCTCTATATAAACAATTTTTTTATGGTTTTGAAAATGTCTACACACATGATTTGTATGCAAATTGCTTGTCAAGTTAAAACTTAGTGTATAACATATACTTCCATATCAGGAATCTGAATTAAAAGAAAGGATCACTCCCTGGTATAACAAAACCAGGAAGGACATAAGTGTGCCACACATTGTGCTTGTAGTAAATGATATATCAATATGTCAGACTAAAATACACACATGCACACACTTGTGTGTGTGCACACAGCCACGGAAGTAAATGAATAACTAAAATATAACAATGATGCGAGTTAACTAAAATTATTTAAAATGGATATACACTCTCAAATGTGTGCACACAGCCACTGACATTTACATTTTGGTAAACATTTATGATTATCATTGATGAGTCTGTTGGCAAAGGTGTATGGTACACTTATTATTAGTTTATTGATAAAAAAATTCATGGTTATTTAGCATTTTTCAGAGAAAATTATTGATAATGACCCTTTTCTTGTTATTCAATGTTGCATGTGTCTCCTAATTACGGTTTCCTTGGTTCATTTCCTAATACAACAGGGTAACCATATCATAGATATGCCTTGTGTTTGGGGTGAGCATGGAGAAAATAAATAATAATATGTTCAATCCTTGCAGGCTTTTCTTAATGTTGCAGCGGTTCCCTGTAGAGTCCAAAGGGCGGCGTAAGAAGCTGCAAGAAGTATATATTTACTTTAAAAGTAGATGTGGTCTTTGAGTCCAACAATTTGACCTTTTATTTACAATTTTTATTGTTATTTCTTTTTGGCTTGGGCAGGTTGGTTATGTGACCACAATATGCTTCTCATGTTTCCTAGTCAGATGCATCATGGTAGATTACTTACTTCTTTTCTGGCTTTACTAACCCTACACTTTTCAAATTGAAAATACTACAAGAATGTTTTGTTGGACCTCTGTGAAACTTTTTCTAATTTGAGCTATATTGTTATTTTTTGTTCTAGATGTGCTTTAATGCATTGGACAAAGCTGCTGACCTTGATGTTTTGAACCATCCAGTTCTAAACTTCATATATTACCTGGTAAGTTTGACATCTTGCTTATTTGCTAGTGATTGAGAGTCTCATATTGAAATACAGTGTGAAGGTTGCTTAACCCATCTTTTGCCATATGAAAACGGAAAAGATTGCCCCATTTCTGTGCCTTGTTTATTTTGTTGCTTACATAGGAATGCATATTTCAAGAAATTACAAGTTTTATATGCAATTTACAAGTCTTTGGCATCAGATTATTATGTCGAAGAATTTTTTTGGGTGCAGTTGTGAGTTGTGACTACATGGCTGCTGAGTAAAATTTGTTATGATCAGCTTAAACTGTCATTTATCTATTTTTTAGATAACTTTTATGACTTTTGGAAGAGCAGGTTAAGGGTCAGAGGTTGGTTTAACATCATATATTTTGATGCCCAAATGTTACAATTGGGTCAGTTAGAACAATCTCATCCAACTTTTAACCTCATTTTCAAACTAGCTCTTGAACTTTAGGTTTAATAATTTTACCTATGTAGTTTCATTGATAATAATTTCTTTATGTCTTCCTAATGTTTTCCCATTGCTTATGTTTGTATAGTTGTTCAGGCAAGTAGCTAGAGGCTAATTCTAGGTATCTCTGTTGAACATGTATATGAGAGCATGGCTCTTTAAAATGGTTGGAGGGGGGAGGGGGAGGGAATGAAAGAAAAACAGAGTCTACCCATGTTCTACAGTATATTCAAGTATGAGCTACCTAGCATTTATCTATTTTGCTACCAAAATTTAGAGTAATTACTGAAAGTGATGATATATCTTAACCCGGCCCTACCAAAGCGAGGAGGAAATCCTAGTGGTTGACCTGGCCGTACATGACAGATTATGATCTGCATTTTTCATAGGAAATCACTTGTATTGACAATTCTATGCCTTAACTAATGATATCTTGTAAAAGTAGTGCAGCATGGATTTAAAACATACTTTGTTTAATATGTTTACTTTTATGTGCATTAGTAAATGGCTGCAACTCCTTGCCTTTTAGTTAGTAAAAATCTTTTCCTTGGTGTTCTTGGTGAGTGTTTTCGATGTGCTAATATGTAGAGTTTACTTGATATTGTGAGGAGTATTTTAATGTTGATTACGAAGATGGCATTCGAATATTTTCAGTTACTTTCTTTTTCTTGGGCAGTTGGTGGAGATATTACCTTCATCTTTGGTCCTTTTCATTTTGAGGAAGTTGCCATCAAAACGAGGTATTACCCAGTATCATCCTATACGATGAACGATTGAGGATGACACGAGAAAAAATAATAAAGGGAATCAATGCTTGTAACGATTTTGGACATGGCTTTTGTACCCTGCAAAGAGAGCAGAAAAAGCAATATGGAAGGCAGCAAAAACTAAGTTTTGTGTCTGTACTCACGAGCTGATCTCATGGATTGTAACCTATCAATGTGTTCAAAGTAAGGAGGTTTGTAGATTATGAGAAATTGTGGAATCTGTCGACTAGTTTGGTTCCATTCAACATGTAAAAGCGAAACCGAAAAGAAAAACGACGATGGATGAATTTCACAGAATGCTATTAAAACTCCAAAACCGATACCATTTTGGAACAGGCTACATGGACTAACATATGTCTTTGATAATGTTAATTCCTGGAGGCTTCTAACATAATGATTTCAGGAAGAGATGAAACATACAGAAATATGAAACATACCTGCAGGATTTAGAAGTCTGTCTAATGATGTGGTGGGAATTTTTTTTTTTTTTGTAATCGTGTTGAAGTGTGATTTTGACGTACGATCTAGTGAAAAGAGGGTTTCTATTGAGTTATCATATTGGGCTTAATTGCATGAACTTGATTGCTGTCTTTGACGCTTGATAGCTGAATGAATATGTTGAGAAATGGAAGATGGGTTATTTTTGTTGTAAAACTGAGAATTGAGGTTTCAATTGTTGGATTAGCATTGAATAGCAATATATAAAAGCCAGTTTCAGAAGGTTGACTATTTGATAGAAGAAAAACCTACCATTCTGTGACCCAGCCACTGCTCATTTTGAATGGTAGTTTTCTTTTTTTTCTTTTGGGAGAAGATTACAAGTCATGTTTTGCATTACGAGAAACAAGAAATTGTTTATTTAAATATTCTAAAAGCCGCAATCTTATTAGCCAAATTTTAGGGAGGTTCTTTTTTATAATTATGAAAATTAATTCATTAATGGGATTAAAAAATGACACATATATTTTAAATACATTAAAATGTTAATATAATAAAATAAATATATTTTTTAGTATATTAATTCTATTTATAGAATTTAAAAACCAAACGGATTTGCATAAAAATAAATTTTTGATGATAAAAAAACTTTTTTTAATTCAATTTAAATTCAAAAAAATTGAATTTAAATTGTTTCAATAAAAAAAAAAGAAAAGAAAAATAAAAACCTATAAAAAGAGAAACCACCCGAAACTGAAGTGATCTAAACTGCATGAACATAAAGTGCCTGATCCGAAACTCCAATAGGTGAAGCAATGAAAACATGTTATTATTAAATTGGAGTCCTAGACTTCAGTACAATCTCCTCGCAGCCTCCCAAGTTGCATGGCTCTGCTGTTTTCCTATAGTTTTAAAAGTTATTCTTTTTTTTTTTTTCCATGCAAGGACTTGTGGGGAGTCCTTGTCATGCAAATATGGGAAGGACTTGGGTACTCAGAGTTCTCAGGGAAGGACTTTCGGGCTGTTTTAAATAGTCCCCATCAAAATGCAATCATTGCTACTTAAGTTTTGATTCAGGATGATTACCCCCATTGAGCAGCCTGAGTTTGGTGAGTTTCTTTCCCTTTCATTGTTAATTTCCTTGATGAATCTCGTCTTTGGTCTGTTCTTTTTTTGTTGACAAAATTTTGTTGTTTTTATTATTGCTTTTTTGTCGTAGAAGTTGGGAACGAGAAGCGGATTTATAAGGTTCCTGTTGATGAGAACGAAATGGTGTTGGATGGAGGATTTGTGGCCACTCATACCAACTCTTGGCCACACTCTCTTTTCATTTCCTATTAAATTCATACTATAAAATTTCTGTTTTACAAGGCTGTTTGCTGTTGAAAAAAAAATTTTAAATGCCAAAAATGGCATTACCATTTACCAATCACAGGTTTGGTTTAGTTCAATTGATAAAGTCATCCGTTGTATCGATGACGTTACGTTTTTGGATACAAATTTTATTTATAATACCTTTGATTAACACATTTTGCTTCCATTGACTAAAATATTAATGTTTTATTTGAATGCGTAGTGAAAGGGATTCTATCTTTTTATGGTTGAATCTCGCATCTAAATGAAACGTGAGTAAGCTATCAACTTGGGATTTGTATGAAAAGGAGGGCATTTACAATATTTTTTATTTTTTAGTTTGAATTTTACTCTTGCCAAATTGATTCCAACTTCAAAGACCTAAGCCATAGTCAATGCCCAAAGCCAAAAATAGTATGGGTTTGATTGCTTTTTGATTTAGTGAGAAAGGCCTGAAAAGAGGCCCAAAATTTTAACAATCTGATGCTCAGAGCAAATCTGTTTGTGTAAATGCAAAACAGAAATTGCCATGTTGAAAGTGAAAGGCAAAAGGGTGCTGAGGAATTCTACAGAACAAATCACATCATCAGACTGTTGAATTTGTAAGTGATATTGGCATGTCTGTTCATTTCCTTAACCAAAAAAAATGAATAAGGGAAATGATTCTTAAAAGTTATAATACTATTTATAAATGAGCAGGTGAGGAGGATGAGAGAGGAACATGGAAAACTGAAAAGGGTGGAAACGAGCATATGGGAATGCTGTGAACTTCTTAATGAGTTTGTTGATGAGAGTGATCCTGACTGAGATGAACCTCAAATTGAGCACTTGCTGCAAACTGCCGATGCTATTAGAAAAGACCATCCACATGAGGAGTGGCTTCACTAGACTGCCCTCATCCATGGTATATACATACATACATACATACATACATAATATATATATATATTCCTGTCACACCACTAACATCACCTGACTGACTGACTGACTGAACTCCATGCACTTTTCAATGCAACTCAGGATTTAACACTGTGTTGCAGATCTTGGAAAAGTTCACTGTGTTGCAGATCTTGGAAAAGTTCTTTTTCATCCTGCTTTTGGTTGAGCTTCCTCAATGGGCTGACGTGGATGAGTGCCCCCTGCTTCTTTGGTCTTTCTCTTGTCTTGCTGTTTAAACTATACCATCAAACAGATATTCCATTATTGCAGCAATTAGGCAGTTAACGGTGATTGCTGTCATACCAGGTGACACATTTCCTGTTGGGTGTGCCTTTGATGTATCAACCTTCACCACATTGTCAGTCGTTACTCAGTATATATTCTTGAAACTTTATTCACACTCATTATCACCATATTGTTCTACTTTATTACTCATTTCAGAAGCTTAAATTTCTGATTCCCATGTTGCTAGTCTCTAACATTTCTTGGGCATATTCCTACAGTATTTCCAGGAAAATCCAGACTACCAAAATCCTGCTTATAACACTAAGCATGGGATTTGCAGAAGGTTGTGGACTAGACAATGTCTTGATGTCATGGAGGCATGATGACTAGATGTAGTTGGTAAACTTCCAAGTCCATTTTCCATTTTTTTCTCCTTTTATATGCATTTTTGTGTTTTAATTTGATTGTTTATGCTTTTACATTCCATGTTTCAATGACAAGAATTAAACTTTGTTATTCTATATTGGATATATCAGGTTGGTAACGAGAACAAGAGCACTCTTCCTTCATCTGCACCATTCATCAGAAGACATCACTCCTCCTATGGTAAGTATAAAAACCTAATGATTCAATTTGTCCGAGTGTTATCAGCTAAAATTTCATCATTCTAACAACTTTGAAATACCATCTTTTTGGAAACAATTCAACTTGCAGCTTTAAATCAGGCTGATGCATGTAAGAACTTGAATGAATGAAGATGATATTGAGAATCTCAAATGGCTGAACATATTCAGTTAATTCTGTGTAAAAGGGAAGATCATTTTTATCTAAACACTGCTTTCCTCTTTTGTTAGATTTGCAGCAAATATGACCTTTACAGCAAAAGCAAAGTCCACATACATCTTGAGAAAGTCAAGCCATACCATTTATCCCTAATCAAGAAGGTAAAAATTCGCATTCCAAAACCCTTAATTAGGATTAATTATATATATATATATATATATATATATATATAATTGCAAATTCACTGGTTCTGAAGTAGTTTTCAACAATTCTTTTCCGGTACTTATTATATGATGAAAGTTTGAAGACCCATGAGTAAGGGCATGATTGGATCTAATAAAGGTTTAAGCTCTTCCTAAGGAAATTTTGATCTTTATCTTGAAATTAAAAATTAAAAATTAAAAATTTAATTTAATTTATTCATACAATAATTTTTAAATTTTAACACAAATAATTATTTTTTATTTTCAAATTACGATTTATTTTATATTAAAATGATCGGTATGTTTAAATTCACTACTTTATCTATTACTACATTCTTACTTTGATAAAAATTATACCTAACCAAACCTTAGTAAAATAAAACTAACAAGTTGTACAAGTAAGAAAATTTGGCCTTCCTACTGCAAATGTAATTAAGACAATAACCGATGATGTCTTTTTATTATAGAAAATTTAATTGAAATAATTTATGTGTTATAATTGTCTTTATATTTTGGTCCACATGTAATAATAATTCAATCACTACTTTTGATCTTATTTTGGGTCATCCTTGACAAATATGCGCAAGTGACCACGACAGTTCCAATTGGCAACGTTAGCTAACACTTGATTGGAATAGAAACGTTCAAAAGTCCTGATTGTTCAATATTACCTTAAATTTTTATTGTTTTATATGTACTATATATACATTTTTTTATTATAAACTTGAAAAAGACCCAACGACTATTCAATTTGTCAAATAAAGCTATTATTATTTAACTAGTTTTGTCGTAAAAAAATTGTTTTAGAGAAAATTTTCATAAACAATAATTTTTTATAGAGATAAAAAATTAAAAATTAATTTAAATTTATAATATTTGATTTAGTTTAGATCAATTTTTTTATTCGGTTTAAATTAAATTTGAACATTAAATTTATATATTAAATTTAAATTGAATTAAAAATTAAAAAAATAAATCGAATCAAATTATATATTTTTAAAATTTATATAAAAGAAAATAACTATTTTATATCAAAATTTATTAAAAATTATATTAAAATAATTTAAAAAATTAATAAAATTAATAAAATTAATAAAATTTAATTCGAATCAAATTCAATTATATAAAAATTTTACTCGAATTAAACTTTAAAAATTTATAATTTTATACATTATTTAAAAAATTAAATTAAATTCAAATCAATCAAAATCATCATTACTCTTAATTTTTTACCCTAATTAATATGAATATTTAAGACCAAAGGGAAACATTTGTATTATTGACAAAGTTTGATGAAGTTATCTATGTATTATTTTCCTCTCAATCCATAAAAAAAAAAATTTAAGTCTTTATATTCAAGCATTCGATTGAATGATAAAATTTGTGTCATTGACAAAATTCGATGAAATTATCCAGTGCAATTGTATGTATTTTCGTCTCAATTTGTATATAAAATAATTTAAATTTTTACATTAAAGCATTCAATTGAATAATAATTCTAAATACGTAATACATTTTTTTTAATTCAAAACGTTGGATCAACTTCGAAACTTCCTTCTTCTAATATCAAAAGAATCTGGGTGTTTGTAAATAACAACTATTTTTATATATTTAATAATTTAAAATATGATATAATGATATGATATGAATATGATATAAAAAATAAAAATAAAATTTAAAATTTAAAATTATAATAATTATTATGTATAAATTTAATAAAATTAAAATTTATATTTTATATTTTTATATTATAAATTTTAATATTTTATATAATAAAAATACACAAATTATCATATTTAAAATTTTTATATAATAACAAAAAAATTAAAAGAAAATCTGACACCGGCAATACTGGTTACCGTTTGATTTGTATCAAACTGTACTTTGGTAAACAAAACCCAAAATATCTTTTAAAAGAATAGATTTCAATGACAAGAAAAGGGCTGCGTCCAATGAATGTAGCTATGAGTTAGTTACTTGGTAGGTGGCGTGTAGGTTTTTCAGACAACGCCTTTGTTTCAATTAAGTACATAACCTTTATTTTCCCATTTTTTCTTTTTTTTTTCCTTATATTCCATAAACATACGCAATACTGTTCAAAATTTCCAACATAACTATCGATATATTTGACCTTTTGTCTTTTGTTTTATTGATAATTTCAGACTGTATATATATATATATGTACACATGTGCTCAAGGCTACAGGTAAGAGTTCTGTTTTGTCTCTTGGTGGAGTTTTTGTGTTGCCATTATTGACCATGACCCTCTCTTTTGAAGTTTAGCTGTAATAATATATTTATTTTTTGCATACAGAGAGGAAAAATCAAGTCCTTGATTTTTGGTGGTTGTGTTCTGAATTTTTAAGGTTTGTTTATTCGTTTGCTTTTGTTTTATAGATTGGTTTCGGTTCAGTGGTCTTTTTGATGAATGATCAATGGATAAAACAGAAGTGGGTTTTTTTTTTTTTTTTTGAGGTAAAGTTTTGGTTTTTTGGATAAAGAATGTTCCCTTGGTCTTTGTGCTGAATCTGTTTCATTTTTTGCTGATTTGGATTGTCTTGTTCTTGAGATTTCATTAGTGGGTTTTTGGTTTAATTTACATATCTTACTGCAATCCTGAGAATTTGGGATTTTACTCTCTATTCACTGGAGTTTTATAATTCAAATACCAAAAACAAGTGAATATAGTTAAAATTGTTGGAAGTTTTGAGTTGAAATCTTTCCCCTTTGGTATTCGTGGTTGGTGGGTCAAGAAGATCAAGGAAAAATGAAAGGGAAAGTTGGTACTACAGGGAATTTCTTTGTGTTGAATACTGGAGCTAAAATTCCTGCCATTGGGCTTGGAACATGGCAGAGTGGAGGAGACCTCTGTGTTGATGCTGTGAAAACAGCATTGTCGGTTGGTTACCGCCATATAGATTGTGCACATCTTTATGGCAATGAGATTGAAGTTGGGGAAGCATTGGCTGAAGCCTTCAAAGGTTCTTTGAAAAGAGAAGATGTTTTCTTGACCTCTAAGCTTTATTGTACCATGAATTCATTGAATAAGATTGACAACTATGTTAGGGTGTCTCTTAAAAATCTTGGAGTCTCCTACTTGGATCTTTATTTGATGCATTGGCCTGAGAGCTCAGGTTTTGGAGATGCAACTGATCCTCCTTTAATGTCTGGGAGTAAGCATAGGCAGTTTTTGAATCGGCTGAAGAAGGTATGGAAGGCGATGGAATCCCTAGTCGAATTGGGTTTGGTTAGAGCTATTGGTGTCAGCAATTTCAGTGTTCATCAAATCAAAGAACTGCTTAAATTTGCAAAAATCGTACCTGCAGTTAATCAGGTTTGATAGATATTTCACTTTTTAACTTTAAATTTAAATTTATTCTAATTTCAATGATTCTTGCATAAAAGAATTTTCCTTTGCATTGATTTATTGAGAACTTTATGGTGAAGTGAAGTCATAACTAGTTGGAGAGCCAGTGACAAATTTCTCCCTTTTGATTATGATTCAATATTACAGTCTAATGGACTTTTATATGATTACATGCACCCTGTATATTTATTTAACTAGAGATGGATTCTGAATCTGTTCTTTTCTTGATCAAAATCCATTTACCCAAGTAGGAGCTCAGAGTCAGAGCTCCAGTAACTTGGGATGATATAATAATAAAAGAAAATTACTATGTGCAATGTTTGAACATGGGTGTGCAAAACTTGAGGCAAACTTTACTGGTTGATGCACGAGAATATTTGTTTATGTTGTAGTTGGTTGGCTGTGGTTTGGAATTTTGATTGATAATCACAGTTACTGAAAAATGAAAAGTAGGAGCAACCTGACAGTTTATGTCCTGCATGGATGATTTACAATATATGAAAGCACATCATTTTGTTTATCCCCTTTCTTGTACCTTGAGACATGCATTTTACTCGGAAGTTGGAACTTTGTCTTTCGTACACAGCACCTTATGGAAAGAGTTTATCTTTGCTAAACATGTTACCTTCCATTTAAAGTACTGAATTATTTGCGTGTATGGCATGCCTTAACATGAATCTTTTTTTCCAACTATATTTTTGCTCAGTGAACCAAAAATTATGGTTCATTTGATTAACTATGTTAATAGCTCCTAAGTCTATTGGCACCATACCACAGACATCGGACTGATGGACCATTAAAAGAAATGCAAAAATGGCTTCCAGAATTGTCTGCCTTGAAGTTTGGCCAGAATAAAATTTTTCAATGACTCAATCCATTTTTCCTTTTAATTAACTTGTGAAGAAGAAATGGGTGTATTGCATCAGATAAACATCATTTCTGTCTTTTATCAGTTCTTTTCTACATGTGGTTTTATATTATGCTTTTCCTGTTTTTAGTGGTTTTATCTTTTCCATGACTGTATATCTTCTTCGCAAATTTTCGTTCTTGCAAGTGTTCTGCTGTTATTGAAATAGAGTGTTGGAAATTATGCTCAAGTCTTATGCACCTAAATATTGTTTATCCCTTTGTCTTGTAATCCTTTCCAGAAATAGACTTTTCATCAACAAGGTGTAAAATTAAATTTCTTTTGTAATAGGTGGAGCTGCATCCTTTTTGGAGGCAAGATGAACTGGTGAAGTTCTGCCAATTGAAAGGTATCCATGTCTCTGCTCACACTCCTTTGGGAGTACCTACTTCAAGTCCTGGAGTGTCTGATAGTGGATCAGGTGGGGAAGATGAACCTGGAACTCCTCGCATTTCATTTAGGAGGTCTAGATCAGTGCATGGACCAATGCTGAAATTGTCAGTTGTTGGAAAGATAGCAGATAGGCACAAAAAAACACCGGAGCAGGTATTTCCTTTTATAACAATATCATGTCTATTTTTACTGACTATGTATTATACTAGCATTCTCCTTCTATGTTTCTTCTGATGTCAAGTAGGTTAATAATGATTTCAAATACGTCGATGATATGTTGACCTCATCTCATCCATATAAAAATCAACACTACTGATACTTGGTTTCAGTGAAATGGGAACTTAGGGAATAAAAAAGAGAAAAAAAAAGGATTAGGACTCATAAAAAACCCTTTGAACCACTTTAAACTCCAAAAATATCAGGTAAAAGAGCTCATGTTTGTCATTTATTAAACTAAATGAATACTTTTAACAAAAATTTTAAACATTTTTTCATAATTGAGCAAAGTTTGAGTAGTAGGTGAGTTCATCTTGTTTATGGTAAAAAACAAGCTTGATAAAGAGCTTGTTTACACCTACAGTGTATATTATTTATGTTTGTCTGAATTTTTAGGTTGTATAAGTTTGAAGGACAATGATGACTAAATATTGATCAAAGTTACTAAAGTATGGGTGGCCAGCCGCCACTATTCTAATCCATCACTTTATTGCCGGTCACAAACAGCGGTGTTGGTTGGTGGTTTTTTTGTTATTTCCCTAAGCTAAACACTATTTTCACCAACTTTATTACTGTTGTCACATAATAAAATATTGCCATGGTAATGGATTTTGGATAATGCATTTTCTCAATAACTAATGTTGCAAAAGTGGTTAATCTTTGAAAGGATCAGGAAAGTGATGCAAACAACTGAAAAGAGTTTGAAATATTGATACCCTCTTGGGAGAAAACAAATTTTGATCTTGTTGGGTTCACTTATATGCCTCAATGTGTTGGATTTTGCAAAATAGTTTTCAAACTAATTATGAATTTACAAGTCAAGAATATTAGGCAAGGAGCGTAGAAAAAGAATAAAACTCATGGGTATCATTTGCTTTGAGAAACTTTGATGGCATTCCACATCAAGCATCAATGTATGAGGGAGGGGACAGATGCTGATAAAAGGCCTCCCCATCCCACTCTTCTCTGTATGCTTTACTGTTAAAATTTTTGAATCTCTGGATCAGTCCGCATGGCCAACTGCTTAAAAGTTGGCTTTATGAATAATTTCCCAAGTAACCAACCTTGGATTAAAGCTTGAGCTCACCTCAAGAGCCTGATAAGCTTTTCCAAACTGAGTTCCAACTGCTAATTTTGAGCTCAAAATGAACTCGTACTGAGCTGGAACTTGGTAAATTTTAGCCAAGTCAAGTCTGAACACAACTTGGCTTGGCTCATTTAGTTGACACTTTACAACCCTATGTTTAGCTGAAAATCTAAAAGCAAACAATTTTGGAGCGGGCTTCAGAGGCAGAGTTTGCATGTCTTCCATATTCCTGCCTGTAACCATGAAAAGCAATATCTTTTGTTATTAATCCCAACTTCATATCCTTCCTGAATAAAACCTCAATAACTAGACAGGAAGTGCATTTTTAGTAATAGTGCTAATATTATGGCAGGTCTCTTTCAGTTTAAACTTCCCCCCATAGCTATACCTGAGAACTTCATATTGTCAACTGCTTCAACCCCATATACCCCATTTTGCATGACTTCCACTTTCCTTTTTCCTTTCCTCCATACACCATATGAAGAGTTAATTCACAGGATAATAGATGGCTCTTCAATCAGGCCAATAAGCTGAATGCCAACCTCAGATTAGATATTAATCTTACATCTACTGAACTTCTGAACTATAGTGAGCTGTGGATCAAACTTTATTTCTAGGCAATACATAATACCACTAAAGACATAGAGGTGCAAATGTAGTGAATTTTCACTATATTTCCTTTTGTCTTAGAGGAACTTAATTCTAGAGATAAGGTGGTTGTATTCTTTATGAAGATTAATTCTATTGCACTCTATATGAGCCTCAAATGTCTTTCATTGGGGGAAGAGAGAGATGGATGGGAGGTTGTACATGGACAACCAATTGATAGCATTTTAACATACTAACACCTATTAGACCACCCAAAATTTTGTCTGTCATGTCATAAATAACTGCTTCTACCGCATCAGTTCAATAAAGAGGACAAACTTCATCATCTGTTATGTAAATAACCTTCCTTCCACCTTTATCATATGTCATATGTCATTTGTTATTCTCAAGCCGCTTGAGCTTGATTTGCAAATATTTGGTGAAATTGAGTTGCGTTAACTGAAGTCTACGACTGATTAAAGTTAATCATGCAAGGAGAAGAACACTCTTATGCTGTATGGGTGTATATTTATATTATCATGACCAGGCTCTAATAAATACGTTCACAAATGCAAAGAGATCTATAACTTTTGGTGGCTCTCGTAACTGTTTTCTTGATAGAAAATATGAAGTGAACTGCTCATCTGAAACTGATTGTCACTTAAGGTCTTATTTAAACATCGTGATCTGATGACTGGGGCTGAATAATGCTTTTCTGATTGGACCTCTTGACCTATGATATTTTATGTATTTGGAGCTGATCATGATTCATGTGTATGATAGTGCATGTTTTTAGCTAGTCAATGCATCGTTTACTTAATCAAATACCTTGCAACTGCAGAATTCAAATTTATGGGTTAATTTGGAGTGTTGTTTCCTGTCCTGCTTTGTTACTTCGTAGGTAATTCTACGGTGGGGGTTACAAAGAGGAACCAGTGTTCTACCATGCAGTCTAAAGCCTGACAGGATAAAGCAGAATATAGACATCATTAATTGGTCTCTGTCGGATGATGAATGGAAGCGCTTGAATCAGATTGAACCACAGGTATGTTTATTCGGAGATGGTCCTCTCAACAATCTATCAGATAGAGGCCTCATGTTCGGTAGCTGTCCCCTTCAAGCTGTGCGCGAAATGGAAGATGATGCAGAATCCAACGCCTAATACTTGTGAACATGTTAAGATAACGTTCCATTTACATTCAACCATGTCATTGTGCAGTTATAATATTGCTAATGTCCCCCATTGTTTGCAATACTTTGAGTTCGTGGATTATGTGTAGAAAGTCAAAGAAAGACATTATTATTGATCATAGTGGCAGGGTTTTTTCTTTATGAACCAAAGTTTGTTTCATATATATATATATTGAACAAAAGTAGCGTGTTTTGTATGTAAACATCATGAAATGTCAATTATCAATGAAAATTTTCTAAAGGAAATGTAACTTTCAGTTGAAGTTATTGTGCCAAACTTGGTTTTAGTTTGCACGTAATAAACTTGGTATCTGGGTGGCCCATGGTTGAATTACAAACAACTAATCAAAGATAATCTAGTTTATTTACGATATGAGGTGGGATCATGACCTGTTAGCACTATGATAAGCAATTTGTCAGTGGGTTAATTTAACACAAAACGTGGGTTTTTTTTTTTTCTTCCTAGGGCTTAAAGAAACAGTAGAATATCAATGAAGTTGTTCTCAATGTGTTTCATTATCAAATATTAATTTAAAAATTCAAGATTTAATTCAAATGATTCGTATAATTATTTTTAAATGTGACATTTAATAAGTATGAAGTTTGTTTTTTTATCCCAAATTACAATATATTTTGTATAAAAAAAAATCAAAATAAAAATTTTCTGATTTTTTTTAACACTATCAATTTTCCACCTAATTCTAGTTTTTGTATGAATTACAAGTGTTTGTTTTTAAAAAATGCAAGTATAATCCAATGTCCATAAGATGTTAATAAATAGTTAACCTTTTTTGTTTGGTATAAGCTTGAGATCAATCTCCATAATGACTTTAATTCCTATAACCCAAACATCTCAGCATAATTGTAAACCTGTTCGTACTATATATAACCAATTTGCCCTTACATATTTTTATTTCACTATAGATTTCCCTATACTCATCTAGCTCTCATAAACTAACTAGTGAAGGCCCCTGCTTAATGTTGTGGATTCTTGAGGAAATATTTTTAGTGTTTATGGATTATTTACAATTCAACTTAAAAGTAAATTTGTGATTTTTCGTTACATTTACTAATTTGAGTAAATCTTATTGATTTGTCAACAAAAAATTTATGTTAGGATTGAATCCGATATTTGTTGAATACTAATTCCTTAAAATAATTACATAAATAAATTGAGTTAAATTTCGTATTAAGCTGCAATAATATTTCAAGGATATTTAATTTTACACTAATTTAAGGATGAATAAGTAATACACATTAATGGGAACCGAATGGAATTGTAATATGGATATTATACTAAGGAAAAATAAAGGCTAACAGGGAGAATGCTAGTGAACTGTTGTAGAAAATTTGTTCAGTGTGGAAATAAGATAAGAATGGTCAGTGATATAGATGTTAGGCAAGAAAAAATTAGGAAATGGGAACTGCAATGCTGAACAAAGATTTCATATGAAGTTGTAATTTTTTAATGTGTTCATATTATTAAAAAAAAAAAAAAAGGCAAAATGGACTGTTTAAAAAGAGAAAACTGTAGCAGAAGAAAGATATGGAGGAAGTCCATGGTGTAGCATTTCAGAAGTAAAATCACTGCAATTCAACTTGTTAAAGACTCAGAAAGTTTGTTGCTGGCACATCATTTGGGATAAAAGAGTGATGGATTACAAACAGCATTCAAAGAAATAATCAAAGCAGCGAAAGTGGACATCAATAACCTAGCTTCTTCGATGGTTCAGGTAAATTGACATCGTTTTCCTCTGCATAACATTGACAGGAAGATGAATGTTCAGTCAGTTCACATCTTGACAGTTCAGGTATCTATCTTTGATGGTTGGTGATGCTGGTCATTGTTCTGACAACTCAGTAGGTGTGTCAGCGGTATTCTTTTGAGCCTGATACAAACTTGGGTGCAGGTTTGTCTGCTATGAACTATAATCTTTCAAACCAAACAGGTGAAAGGGGAAAAAAAGTTTTGAAGGAAATAATTCGTCATTGAAGAGAAGAAAAATTCCAGAATAATGATGTTTTGCCACCTAAGACTAAGAGAACTTGTCAGGAGCATTTTGTGTCTATTTGTGATGAAAAATAGTGTTTGATATTGGTGTCAGATCCAGGGTTTAAGTGCAGTTTATTTCCGGAAATGATAGCACAATATTTTCCTTTTTGGCGTCTATCAACATCGCTATCACCCCCATTGTTCTTGATGAATAAATAAATTTATGTTGATTTCAATTCAGAAATCAGAATCAGCAAAGAAAATAATGCTTTTTTTTTTTTTTTTGCCACCGCCAGCACTTGAAGCATATCCGGAAGTAGGATATTCATAATTTAGTTTTAATTAAATTAATTGATTAAATTTATTTTATTTTATTAATTAATTAATCATTGAATTAAATTTGTTATTAAAAAAAATTTTAAAAAAAATTTAGTTTTTAGATAATCCGAATCAAAAATTGAATTAATCAAAATTTTAAATGAAATATAATAAAATATATAATTAAAAGTATATAAAATTATTCATTTCATTTAAAGTTTTAATTAATCTTTTAGTATTTATATATTTTTTGTTGAATAATTTTATTAATTTATTTTAAATATAAAAAATTAAAATTTTAAAATATAATTTAACTTGAAATATTTTATTATTCAATTAACTAAAAAATTAATCGAACCGATTAAATTAATTTTAATGAGTTAATTTTAAAAATTAAAAAATTTGATTCGATTATTAAAAATAAAATAATTTAATTTAATTTTAAATGATTCAATTCAAAATTAATGAAGTGCCCAGTAAACACTTTTATCTTGAAGTGCTAACCCTCAAAAGGTCAAAAATCTTTGAAGACCAGAAAAAAAAAAAAAAAAAGGAAAATGGAACTTCATTCTTAGGCATCCCAGGGAGGAAAAAAATTAAAATAAAAAGATGAAAACAATAAAATATAGTTCATAATCCATATCTTTCAAGCAAATATGCCCTATTTTCCATGGTCATAAAAATCCAAATTCAAAGTCATTTCTATAGATTAATCCACATTCTACATTGTGGGTTTTTTTTTTTTTTTTGTCCTATTTTTGACTTTTCATGCACCAAACTATGAATTCTAAGAGGAATCAGATGCAAGAATGAGACCATAAAAGTTGAATAGTCCCCAAAAGAAAAATCAACTCTATGAAATTGCAAAGGCATGCCCCTGCCCGGTTTGACCCACCATCCTTTTAAATTTAGTAATTCAATTTTCAGTTAAAATGAGCCAGCTTAGTCAAACCTGCAGACGATATAAAATAGGAACTAGTTGGCCATTAATCTGCTATAAAACCTTTCCAAAAATTGTCTTCAACAAATACAGTGGACCATGAAATTTCTTCTATCCCACCCTGTTGACCAAGAATCTGCTGTTTATGAATGTCAAATGGTTTGATTATAGCGTTGTCTGCAACCAACACCATTGGAACCACAAATTCTCACTAACTCCAATTGCCAACAGGGTTTGAAAAGTTTTTCTTACCAATATAACCTACCCAACCAAGGAAAGTAGGAAACTATAGGAACAAGCATACAACATTTTTAAACAGAACATTCCAATCTCAATTCACAGTTTTCCTGGAAAATTTCAGATGTCAAAGACAAATTTTCCAGAGAAGGCATAACATTCATTAGCACTCCTGGTGGCCTCTTAAAATAGAAATTCATGTCATTCACATAATTTGTTCTAGCATTATCTCAATAGATACCATTTGCAGGAAAGTAAATCCTAGCAAATAATATTCTTGATACAAACAGAATCCAAAATATGTAGAGCACAGTTAAAATTCTCATTGTCCTATTTTGGAGATGGAACACCCCAAATCCAAAATCCAATGCAGATGTAGGAAGACCTTGGATAATGAAATGATTGGAAATTGGAGCAACACGAAGCGTTTTGCATATTGGGATTGACACAATGCTAGTTAATAATTACCATAATAAAGCTAACAAATAAACTGAGCCAGGGTTATATCAAGGTATGGAACCTAAACATCAAGCCACTCCGAGAGAAAAGCTTGTCCAAACCAAATCATTTTTCCAAGAGGTATGGAACAATCAATATACGGACAAAACACACATGCATGATGATCATCACTAAACATGATCAGAAGAAATTTTTCACATTTCGTATCAAATATGAACCACCATTACATACAAAAAGAATAACTTTTACATGTTCGAAAATAAACATTTTATCATCGTCCAAAGTAAGACACTAACTTTGAATGTGAAAACTAAACTCACCAAGTTTTTGACAAAAACGTCTGTTGCTTCTGTTAGATCCCTTCCTAGGAGAGCACCAAAATCTGATAGGACACATAAGTGGAGTGATATTTACAACAGGATTAATTACTATGAAAAGCTACCATTTTCTACTGCTTCTGTTGGAGCTTGTTCAACAATGCATCTAGGAGAAATATTTCTAGCTATACAACAGAGCTTACCTAGTTCCATTACCAAGCTAGATGCTGATGTCAACTTTGTCAAGCCAAGAAACTAGTTGCTGGGTTGTAGGCCTAACTTTAGGGCTTTCACTTAAACAAAGGCATGCAATTTCAAGAACCCATAACATTTCCTTATCGTGCTGCTTGCCATAGATAAATGGATCGAAAACCTCACTCTCCCTGTTTTCCATCTTCATGTGAATCACCCAAGAGATCAAATCCTGGGATCCTTTTGGCTTGCACATATCCACGGGCCTTTTCCCAGTCAGAAGCTCCAAAAGCACAACTCCAAAACTGTACACATCACCCTTATAGGTTGCAATAGAAGCTTGCCCATACTCGGGAGGAATGTATCCTAATGTCCCTACCAGATCAGTGGTTACATGGGTATCATATGGAAGTATCAGCCTTGCCAGACCAAAATCAGCCAAGTGGGCTTTAAAATTCTCATCTAAAAGAATGTTACTTGACTTTATATCTCTGTGAAGAATATGAGGTTCACATGACTGGTGCAAATAAGCTAGACCCCTAGCCACCCCTTGTGCAATTTGCAGCCTCGTTTCCCAATCTAAAGAGGATGGTCCATCAACCTTCTCATGCAACCAATAATCCAAACTACCATTTTCCATGTAAGAATATATTAACAACCGGTCACTTTTATAAATGCAATAACCTTGTAGGTAGACAAGATTTTGATGTTGAGCTCTTGAAAGTGCTTCAACTTCAGCACAGAATTCTCTATCCATCTGACCACAGTCACCAGAAAGCCGTTTAATGGCAACCTTACGACCATCAGGTAGGGTGCCTATGTAAACCAGACCAAAACCTCCACAACCTATGATATTTGCTTGGTCAAAATTGTTGGTCGATTTCAAAAGGTCGTCAATGCAGAGCTCTTTGTAGGTTTCCCTATTTTGGAAGAGGACCACTGGCCTTGAACCGAGTTCTTCCAAATCTTTATCATTGGTGTCAGGCTTCTCTTTCTCAGGACCAACCTCACCATGCTTATGCGCATGCAACACAACTACCAACACAAGGCCAAGTAAAAAGGCTGTCCCAAATATGATTCCAACAACCATCCCAATAATGATAACTTTGTCCCTTTTTGATCTTTTTGGGGATTCATGACTATCTTCATTTTTAGTATCTTGACAACTGTACCAATGATCACCACAAAGCTTGTTTCCTTCAAAGCTTGAATTTGGAAATGTTGGAAATTGACCTTCAGAAGGGATCCTCCCATAAAGCTGATTGTAGGCAACATTAAATGTAGACAGAAAACTGAGATTTTCCAGTGAAGATGGTATGGTCCCTGATAAGTCATTATGCGATAGATCCAGAATCTCCAAGCTGGTCATCCAAGACAAGTTTCCCGGAATTGGTCCAGATAAATTATTGAATTTCAAATCAAACACATGGAGCTTTTTCAGATTCCCAAACTCTGGCCAAATTGGTCCACTTAGAAAGTTGTAACCAAAATCAAGTGTTGGTGGAAAACTCCAAATTTGATTATACTGCAATCCCGTCCCATTTTCATTCCTTTTCTTGAAGAAAGGAAAATCTGGTGAAGGCTGCTCCAGTGAGATGTTTCCATGAATGAGGCTTGGTAATTCAGTTAAATTTTTTGGGATCTCTCCAGTAAGTGAATTGTTGGATAAGTCCAAGTAAAAGAGATCCATGTAACTTCCAAACCACTGTGGAATTGTTCCGGCCAAATGGTTCCAAGATAAATCCAACAACTGCAAAGAAGTAACATTTCTCAACCATTGGGGAATTGAACCTTTAAGTCTACAATTTGCAATAATCAGAACCTTCAAGTTCTCAAAAAGTAGATTAGGATCATCAGGCAATGTTTCATCAGGGAAATTCAAGGTGAGGACCAAAGTAGTTAGATTCTTACACTGCTGCAGAATTTGAAGAGCAGAGGAAAGATTATGGAGGCTCGAATTTGAGAGGGAAAGATAAGAGAGGCTTTGAAATTCTTTGAAGCTCTCAGGGATTTGGCCACTGAAATTATTCCGGGCAAGATTGATATCTTGCAATTGTCTACATAGGGGAAGATTATCAGGCAGAGGCCCAGTAAACTTATTGGAAGCCAAATCCAGAGCGTTCAAAGCAACCATAGCTGGGCAATTAAGATCTATAGAACCATCCAATGAATTATTCCTCAAATTCAGCAAATTAATGGTTGGAGAATTGGACAATGAACTGGGAATTCTACCACTAAATTTATTTGAATAAGCTACAAGATACTTAAAATTCTGTAGCTGACTGAAGACATCCGGGATCTCTCCAGAAAAATTATTTGAAGAAATATCTAAACGAACAAGGTTAGAGAGATTAGCAATACCAGGACTAAGATTCCCACCAAAGTTGTTATTCTGAAGCCCCAAAAGGTTCAAATTTTGAAGCTGAAAGATGTCTTCAGTTATGCCACCAGTGAGATCATTCATGCCAAGACAAAGTTGCTCCAAGAAAGAACAAGTTCCAAGCCCTGGTAAAATATTACCAGAGAAATAGTTCGCTGCCAAACTAAGGAACCTAATTCGAGTAGAATTAACACATATATGGGAAGGAAGAGACCCGTTCAAGGAATTCGAAGAAATGTTAAGAATTTGAATTGAAGGAAGATTGATGCTTTCTGGGATCGGTCCAGAGAATTCATTATAGCTCAAGTCAAGCTGCTCTAAATTTGGCATATGAAACAAAGATAGTGGCAGTGAGTCTTTGAGGAAATTGTGGGAAAGATTGAGAGTTTTAAGCTGATCCAAAGCAGCTAAGGAATCAGATAATATGCCTGATAATCTTTTCTTCGGAAGTTCCAACTTGATTACTCTACCATATGATGGAGGATCACAGGTTATGCCTTCCCAGTCACAACAATCAGTTGATGAATTTGTGGTCCAGCCTTCAAGATTTGTTGTCAAATTGCCCATGAAATCCTGGAGTGCAGTCAAGTCCATTGGATTGCATGTCAGGTTTTGAGAGTTGAGTAACTGAACTTTCAACAACAACCCAAGAATAACAACCATAACACAACAACCTCGAGCACCCATAATAACAAAAGCAACAACCAAGAAAACCCAATATGGAGGGGAAAAAAAAGTGGAGACTTTATATATTGAGGATGAAAAACAAGCAAAAAACAAGATTTTGGACGTTGGTTTTCATTGTTTGAACCATTGTGTGCTTCGGGTAAAGTATCAAAGCTCAAAACTAAAAGGAGGGTTTTCTTTAGAGAAGAGAAGAAGTGAAGAGGAAGGGAGAGAAACAGAAAGAAAGAGAGCCAAATGACGGCTTTTGACTTCAACACGGATACGAAGGGTGTCAAATGAATGAATGAGAGGCTCTTTGCCCTTTGCCGTTTGCTTCCCTTCCCTTCTATATTTCTTCGAATTGTTTGACTTTGCCTATCAAAATGGAGAGTTGAAAGATTATATATATATAATATATACATGGAGAGAGATGGAGAGAGAAGGGTTTCTTTTGCCCCAATAAAGCTGTTGGCATATTACAGTGGAAAGCAGAATGGAGACGGGCAACATCTATTGGTTTCGAGGCTAACGGTCCTTGTTTAAATACGAGTAAAGAAATATATATAGATAAACATTTGACTGTAGAGTTGCTTAAATTAATCATGCTATAATAATACAATAAATTTTAAATTTTAATTCAATCTATTCATATAATATTTAATAAATTTAAATTTTAAATTCTATTATTTGTAAATTTTTTATTTTAAAATTATGAATTTTTTTATAAAAAAAAAGTCTACAATAATATTGCATGGCATGCTTCTTCTTTATTAATAAAAAATAATTAGGGATAATATTAATCATTTAGTAAAATTATATTTTTTATTGATTTTTTCTACAAAATTTATGGTAATAAAAAAAATAATGATAAGGTGATAATGACTAATTCAAAATATTATTCTTGGGGTCCTTGTTAAAAAATTTAGAAGCAAAATCACTAAATTATTATATTTATTTATTTTCCTCAATTTTCAATATTAGAGAAATAGTCAAATGTCTTTCAATAAAAAAAAAGGAAAAATAAATAGTCAAATATTGCCTAATTAAACTCTACCAATTAATGTACTGTTCAAAAAAATTACTAATAATGTTTGTCAAAAGAAAAAAACCGCTACGAATTAATTAACAAGAAATATTCAAATAATAAATAAAAACAACGGTCAAATACAAAAGAACAAGCCGACCGCTGATCATGAATACGAAGTCCTGTGTTTATTAGATATAATGATTTGAGTAGTTATATCATATAAAATATTAAAATTTATGTATTTATATTTTATTTTATATAAAAATTATATATTATAATTCATATTAATATAAAAATATAATTTTATTTTGATAAATATATATAATTATTATTATAATTTTAAATCATATTATTTTTATATTTTATTTTTATATTATATTCGTATCATATTATTATATCATATTTTAAATTATTAAATTTAATATTTAATTTTAGATATTCAAAGCATTAGTCTCCTTCTTTTATTATTATTATTATTATTATTAAAAATAGCCAAAAATTTATTGGATCATGGATTGCTTACTTCCAAATGTAATTTGAGAAGCAAACGGACGGAGAAGCACTTTATTTTAAAAATTAAATTTAAATTTAAATTCGAAACTTTTTAATTTTAAAATTGACTCTCATCCAATGCTACTCAACTAACACAGCTCATTAATACAACTTATTGGCCATTAATCTTTTCAGAAAAAAAAATATATATATATATATATATATAAAGAGAGAGATTTTGAATTCGCTTTAAATTTATGTATGATTAAGTCTAATAATCTTTTATCCAATTATTATTTGTTTAATTGTGGTTTTTAATTTGATTGTTATTTTTTATATTTTATTAATTTATCAGTTAATTATTTTAAATAAAAAGCTTAGTTTTTATCCAATTTTTTTCTTTTATAATTGTGTTTGTAAACTATAAATGAGTAATTAAGAACCTTAAACATGCATGTAAATGAAGTGGAGCTCTAGAAATTGTCATAATTATGAAACATAGTGTTATTTATATATATATATAATTTTATACTTTTAAATCAATATTGCATCCGAATATTTAATTTAATGATTTTTTAAATAAAAATAATATTTAATTTACATCAAATTTGTTATATTTTATTTATTTTTGACAAATAAAGGGAAAGAGATTTTCAAACTCTTGGCCACGAAACCGTCGTAAGGAGGGAAGCCACCCACATTGTCTCAATTTCAGGTAGGTTTTTTTCTTTTTTTGGGTTAACACTTCGTAAATTAATTAAAAATATAAAACTACATAAAATTAAAAAAAAAACCTTAATTAATTTTTTTAAGGAAAAAAAAAAAGAAACTTTTTAACATAATACGTAATTTCATTTCTATTTTAAATTGCAACTTGTTTGCAACTGAGCAATTTTAGAGAATTACAAATAGATATTTGAATTGTATTTTTTAATAAATTAAATGTTATTGACTTTTTTAAGCATAACGCGTAAGCATAATTATCAAGTAATAAACTTAAAAAATGTATAAAAAATTGACTTTATTAAGTATCATAAATATAAATATAACTATTACGTAATAAATTTTAAAAAATATATAAAACAAAGAACATATGTATAATAAAATCTGATTTTTAATATTATTTTAGGTATTTAATTTAAAATTATATAATAATAAGTGTAGAGTCGAATTTGAATATAAAATCTCAAAAAACCTAAAATAGAAACGGATGTAAAATTCTAACATTTTAACATACTTCATCTTATTTAAGTTCCTTTTATATATAGTTCTTTCATTAATCCTTTAAGATTTCAGTACTTATATTTTAGGTAACTATAGTTTTTTTTTTTTTTTTATTTGCAACCTCTGCTTAAAAAATGAAAGATATTGTTACCAAGCCATGGTTGACCAGATTTTAAAGATGAAATTGTTGACTTTTTAAAATTTGTTATTATATATATATATATGTATATATATATTCTCATGTTGGAGTTAGAATATTGATTTGGTCACGGTGTCTTTTGAAATTAATTGCATGACGCATACAATATATTTGATTGACTTTTATATAAGCACTCATTTTATTCGTTTATAAAATAATTTTAATCTTATTTTTTAATCGTATAGTTTTGAAAAAATAAAAGAATTAAAATTGTGTTTCTTTAATAATAATAATACATTTAGTTTATAGACATCGTTAAAAAAAATTAAGACTCTACTTATATAGGTGTGGTGAGATTAATTGTGATAAAATAAAAATAATTATTATTATTATTATTGTAATTGTGATTAAAAAAAATCATTGTAATTACGATTAAAAAAATTTATATTGAATGAATTTCATTGAAATTAATAGTTAACTTCAATTGGTGATAGAAAATATGATGAAATTTAAATGGGTACTAAGTTGACGTTGACAATTGAAATTTAAATTTAAATTTGCTTAATATCTAATTTAAAGTCAACCATGTATGTAACATGGTTAGAGATACACATATGTATCACTATTTTTTAAGAGTTCTAAATTTTTAATATGATTAAAAAAAAAAAGGTAATTGCTTTTAGCCCAAGTTATTCATGCATGGGGACGGCGTTATCATTTGCTCAACATTATTACTTCCCCACCGTCCTTCTTAAAATAAATAGATATTGTAATAATAATAATAATATAATTCCATTTTGCGACACCCATTTGCTTTAATTAAAGAAACTAATATTAAAGAAAAAATAATCTCACATTTAATAATTAAATATTGAAATGTAAATTTATTAGGGTAGGTCTGCATAATTTTGGAGCAGACAGTATATTTACAAGAGATGCAGTTCAATAATTTTTTGAATAACAATGTTGATCCGTTGCATCAACAAATTTTAAAAAAAAAATGAAAATCAAACTCTTTGAATGATATAAGCTGAAGTTTTTTAAGGAAATTATGAATGGAAAATTTTTCTTTTAACCAACTGTTTGGTTTTGTTGAAAAAATATTGATGACGAATGTAATTTATTAGTCTGAATGAAGAAAATTCAACAAAAAAGAAGAAAAAAAAATTGGAGCAATGCCATGAAGAAATTTCTGGGAAGCAAGCTGAAGGTGACAGATTGTGAGCCAACGTTCGTTTTGCTTTTACAGACACAATAAGCTGGTCAAGTTTAGATTCTTCCCAACGTTGGTTCTTTGGCATATAAAAGCTAAAATGCCATACTTTTAACCAATAAGATTTTTTTTTGTTTTAAAGAAAAAATTAAAATGTATCAAACGTTCAACATATTTGAATAATATTTCATTTTCATTCACGATTTTAAAACTCAAAATTTAAATCACGATCTTTTAATTCATCTCTTATCGGATGAAATTAATATTAGACGTTGAAGATTCATATTTTATGTGATTGGTTTATAATTATTTCATCTTTTTTATATTTTTCTTTCTTCTTTCATTCCTCCTTTTGTTATTTTCTTTTTTCTTTCCACTTCATATTTAGAAAATAAATTAATTCATCTTTTTTTTTTATTAAATCCTTCCAAAAATCCCATTATTTTTGCTTCAATAGCATAGAATGGGGAACTGCATTAAGCTATATTTGTACATATATATTGTGTATGTAAAAGAATGGTAGGCTTCCTTTCCAACTTTTCTCACCAAGGATGGAGAAGAACACATTATCCACCAAGTCTAATAAACATAAAGGAAAGGCTGAAAATGTGGTTACATTTAGGCTGCACAAATTAAAGGTGACCACCATTTGATTTTTTTATATATAAAAGGCAACCCAACTTTGATTTATTTTAACTTTTCTGGTACTAATATTATTTTATAAATGATTGTAAAGCTCCAAAATGAAGGTTTCTTTCAACTTTCAACCATCCACAATCCAACCTTAAAAAAAAAAAAGAATTGAAGAAGATTTGCCTCCACTCAAATTGGCACCCCAATATCATCATTAACCATTATCTTGATTACACACAAAAAAAAAAAAAAGGAGCATTAGCCAGTAACCTCTCCCATTCCTCATTTTTTATTCAAGGAGACTTTTTTTTTTTACTGTTATTTTGCAATTATGAACAACTCCTATGAATAAATGTTGGGTGACATGCATTATTATGCAAGATATTGATAGAAATAATGACTAACTGAAGCCACTTATGGTGCTAAATTAAATTTAAATTATGCCAAGGTCAACTCCATCTAAGATATATATATATATATATATCTGCCAGGATTAAACTAGGGTAGGGCAATCCATGGAATTATTTTTGAATAATAAAACAATAGTTTGCCATGTCATCTATTAATATAACAACGAACTCTTAATTAATTTCAATGATCGAAATTCAATCCTGATATCTTACAAAAAAAAAAGAAAAAGAAAAAACAATACATTGCAAAGAAAAGAAGCTTGAAGATTATGTGGAAGTGAAACTAAGGGATGGTAACCGAAGTTTAAATTTTCATAGCTATTTTTGGTCAAATTGATCTATGGCATGATATTTGGCATGTAGACCTTGAAACAGAGAAATTTTATCTATGGAAAAAGAGTATAAGATAGTGAAAAATATGATTTTAAGTTATCATATTAGGCTGTTCCATTCAATTAATAGAATTAAAAGAAAAATAGTAGTTCCAAGATGGTAGAATGGAACAAAACCAGCCAATCAAGACATATTTTTACATGAGCAAAGCTGTTTAAATTAACTACAAATAATTATATATAGTAGACCATGTGGGATAAAACGAGGAGAGATTTGAGGAAATTTCCAAGAAAAAAATCACTTCTTTAAATGGATTTTAAGGTGTTCAAATTTCTTTTAAAATTTTTTCTAAATTTGGAAACTCTCCATTTTTTTCCAAACAAAATGATTGAATTTTATACTCTTTAATATGTAAATCGAAAGAGTTAATATTTCAAATAATCTTATGAAATATTTAATATAACACTTCAATTTTAAAAATTTCTAATGTAATATTTGAATTATAAATTTATTAATTAATAAGTTACTCATTTTTAATGTGGTCAACTCTAAATAACAATACATGTGACAAATAAACAACTTTTTAAATATTATATTAATTAATAAAATTATAATTTAAATATTATATTAGATATTTTTAATTATTCTATCCTACACCAAAGATGTTCTAGTTTTGGGCTAACCAATACATTATCTATATTTGTAGGTTAGGTTTAAACTAGTAATCCGTAGATAATCTGCCTCATTTTTGGCTTTCAATTGTAACTTTGATTATGTTTTTTTTTTTTTTTTTTGAGTGAGATGGGCCTATTAAGCACCAATTTCATAAATGGACCTTAAATTTTTGGGCTCTTCCCCTTTTTGCTGTTGCTTTTCAAAATGAAGAAGATTTTTCCTTCATAAATCATTGGTAATGCCCTTACTTTAAATAATAGACATCCCATGAACTTGATTTATTCATAGATAGTGTTGCATTTTCATTAATCAGATGATTTCATTCATATTTAACAAATTTTATATCACCTTCTAGCTTTTTAACCAATTAACTAAATATTTTAAAAACTTTTTGTTCAATAAATTTTCGTATCAATCATTATTTTCAATCAAAGATTGCAAACAAAGATGAGATTAATTTGATTAAGGAAGTAAAACTTAGTAACATAATTTTTTCTTCAATAATATGATAGTACTTGTTTTCACCAATGGTTATAGTAGTTTCAATGATCAAAATTTTTTTAAAGAAATTTAATGAAAATAAAAGGTGATTTTGATTTTAATAAAATTAATTTATTAATAAAATATTATACTCTTCATTTCATTAATTAAAATTTAATTTTTATAATCTTAAAAATATAAAAAAAAAAAGTTGATAAATGAAAATTCCCGAATTCCAAAAAAAATTGATAGCTTGGTTTGATATTGAATTGAATATTAATTTTGAATATTAGATTAGATTGAATAAAAGTGAAGAGATTTTTAAACGCAAAGCTAATGCTGCCATTACACGTATTCCAGGATTTAGTTAAAGTCTCACACGCCCTTTGTTGATATGTAACTAGCCCGAAACAAGAGCAGCCACTTGCCCCGTCTTTCACTGCTTGGTCTGTTGACGTCAGAACCATTTCCTACGCATATATGCTTGTGTCCGCTGCTCGAGAAAAAAAAAATTCTTCTTTATTGTATAAAAATTAGTAAAAATTTTTATTATTTTATTCAAAAGTGTTGAACGTACTTTTAATTAAATTTATTATTAAAAATTAATAATTTTAAATTAAATATTAAGTAAATAAAAATATTTTAAATTTATTTCAATCATAAATTTAATTAAAAATACATTTAAACATTTAAATAAAATAGTTAAAACTTTCTTTCCTAAAGGCGTAAACGGTAAACGTACTTCTAATTAAATTTATAATTAAAATTGTTGTATAAATTAATAATAATTTAATTTAATTTAATTTAACTGAATTCAAAAAATAAACTTGGCAGTAATCAATATGCTTGACTCGAATCTAATTTTAAATTCTTTATATAAATTATTAATAATTTAATTAAATTAAACCCAACTCGAAAAACAAACATGGCAATAATCAATATGCTTGACTGGATGAAGCACGATCCCCCAATATTCTTCTTTTTGTATAACAGAAAATGAAGAAAGAACAGTTGGCTTATTTCTACAAAATCTTTGACGTGGGGACTTTGTGTATTATTAAAACATTGATAATGTAATTTGCGGGCAGGCAAGGGATTTGCCAATGCCAAATATTATGATCACCATTAAAATATTAACTTAACAGGAAAAATAATATTTATATATAAAATAAGCATGAAAAAGGCGTATAATGTGTTGGACGGCTTCGATTTGATCAATGACACTTTCATGGGTGTTGGATCATACAAGAAAATAAAAAGACCTTTTCCCCAATATCATATCTAAGCAAAGCGAATAGACTTTTCTAAACCCTTTGACTAAGCCTAAGTCATTAACCCCTATATTAAAGTTTATTAAATAAATTTAAAATTTAAAATTTAATCTAATCCATTTATATAATCACAAAATCGTGATATTTAATAAATTTAAAATTTTAATTCTAATTGTTAGGGATATTTTTAAGTTCAAAAGGTCAAATAAATTTTTTTCTCCCCATATAAATCAATTAATAATCAAAGTTATTTTGTTATTTTGATCAAATTGAAGTGTTAAATTAACTTAAATCTACGTATATATGTCAACTCAAATCTCACATCTCAGATGACTTATCATGTCTTGAGTAAACAATTAATTACTAGCACAATTTGGATTTTCTTGGTCAATTTTAGGCCCTTAAAGCTAATCTTAAGTAGTTTAAGGTATAATCGATCGAGTTTGAGTCAATATAATATTAAGTTGAGCTCAAACTAGACTCTATATTCAAGGTTCGAAACTTAATTTGAATTTGATCGAATTTTATTTTTTTAACTCGAATTCGATTCGAGATAAAAATCAAGCTACTCAAGCTCGTTCGATTATTTGTGTTCAAGTTCAAACTTAAATTCGAGATATTTTATTAATTAAAATATATTAAAATATAAAAACTCAATTAAGTTCGTAAACAACTTGAGCCTAATATAAGGATACTAAAACTCGACTCGATTAATAAGTAAAATTAATCAAGTTCAAGCTCGACTCGATAATAACTGAATTGAATTTAAATTTTATTCGAATTGAACTTGAATAACTTATAAATACTAATATATCATTTACACAATTAACCTAGGTCGTCCAAAACTCCTATTTCATAAATATAAATAATATCACTAAGTTATGTTTCATTTATTTTACCTTTCATTGCTTTCATATTATCTTCTTTTTAATTCCTTTAAATCGACATACAAATATTAGAATCACTCTCAATTTTTATTGATAATCATTATTTTTCTCTCTCTTATTATTTCAATAGTTTACCCCTTAAAAATAATTCGACATAAACACTAACATTTGTGGTTATTTTTCTATGCCGATTATGATTTTCTTTTAAAAAATCCACCAAACAAAACTATTTCCCAAAATTTTCCTCCTTAAAAGACGCCAAAATTGAGACTCAAAATCTATTTCTTCCTTAAAGGGTCGGTGAGTCTCAACTCAAAGCTCGTGTCAATTGCCACCATTGTTTTTTGGTAAGTGGCACTAACCAAAAAAAGGGAGACTCTGTCTTCACGTCTTTTTGACCTCCTCCAAACCCTTTTTTTTTTTTGTTCTTATTTAGTTTCTTTCCATTGTATCTATATTTCCCCTCCATATATCTTTCCGTTTTCATCGCTCTTTCTTATTTATATCTTCGTCTCTTTATATATATATTTTTCCATTTTAGAAATGAATCAAATAGAAATGGACCCAGAGCAGTTCAAAGTCGATGATGATCTGGAGAATATTCCCAACGGTGGCGGAAAAGTGAACGGAACCGCCGTGTTGGATGATCAAGATGGAGGAGAATTCGCTGATATCGAGATGGAGAAAAGTGAAGATAAGGAGGAGCAGCTCCAGGAGAAGAAAGATTCTAATTCTGATTCGACTTCAAATACCCCTGAAGGAAGCAAAAACCTTGCCTCCTACGCTAAGGAGGTTAATCCTCACCATAATCATTACATACCAGCCATCAAGGCCCAAGTTCATCTCCCAAAACCCGAGCCACCACCGCCAAAAGTGGAACGTTCACAATCCTTGTCCATGGCCGAAAGTATGCCTTCCATAGGGAAATACATAAGAGACCGAAGCAGCACTTTATCAGCAGCAATCATGAAGCGTTTATCGTCTTTAAAAGAAAATAACGAAGATTTCGTCGTGAAAAACGATTCGTTAAACTTCGAGGTAACAGAGTTCAAAATCCCTGGGGTCAAAGTTATAGTGAAGCTGAAAAATGAAGACGAAATACAAGATTTGAAGGGTCGGATAACGTTTTTTACTCGGTCGAACTGTCGCGACTGCACCGCTGTTCGTAAATTCTTCAGAGAAAAAGGGCTTAGATACGTTGAAAAAAACATCGACGTGTTCCCCAAGAGGGCAAAGGAGTTGATCGAAAGAACAGGGTGTTCAGAAGTGCCTCAGATATTTTTTAACGAGAAGTTGTTGGGTGGGTTGGTAACGTTGAATTCGTTGAGAAATAGTGGGGAGTTGGATAAGAAAATGAAGGAATTGTTGGGTCAGAAATGTCCTGAAGAAGCGCCTGATATACCAGTTTATGGATTTGATGACGAGGAGGATGAAGAAGAAGATGAGTTGCTGGGGATTGTGAAGGTTCTGAGACAGAGCTTGCCTATTCAGGACCGTTTGATTAAGATGAAGCTTGTCAAGAAGTGCTTTGCTGGTGTTGATATGGTTGAAGCCATCATTCACCACCTTGACTGTAGCAGAAGAAAGGTAATTTCTTTTATCTTCCCCGTCTTTATTCTTTTTTTTTCAATTTTGGTTGCTTATTTATTAGTCATCTTTTCCGTTTAACTTACGGCAAAATGAAGAATCCAAATATGAATATAATCGAAAGACATTTATAATTGTCATCCCTCAGGTGAGTTGGTAAAAATCGAATATAAGTATGGGTGTTCATAATTTAATTTTAATTAAATTAATTAATTGAATCAATTTAATTTAATTAATCGATCGATCATCGAATTAAATTCGATCAATTATCAAAAATGATTTTTAAAAAATCTTGATTTTTAATTAATTTGATTTGAAAATTGAATTAATCAAAATTTTAAAGGGAAATGTAATAAAATTTTTATATATAATTAAAAATATATGAAATTACTAATTTTATTTCAAATTATTAAAAGTTTTTAACTTAATATTTTAATATTTGAATATTTTTATTAAATGATTTTATTTAATTTGTTTTAAATATAAAAAACTAGAAATTTAAATATAACTTAACTTAATATATTTTATTATTAAGCTAATCAAAAAAATTAACTTAACCGGTTAAATTAAGAAATTTGATCGATTCAAAATTAAAAAATTTGATTTGATAAATAAAAATAAAATAACATAATTTAATTAATTCAATTTTGAATAATTAAATTCAAAATTAATTAAACCATAGAATGAACATTCCTAAATATAAGTGTTACTAATAGTTTTTATAAATAATTTATAAATTTAATATAGATTTTCATTAATACTTAAGATGTGTCTTTTTCTTCTCAAAGTCCAAAGACACTAATGATGAGCTGCACTAATAACACCACTTAACCACCACGTTCATCCAATCCAATTATATTTATATTTATATTTATATTATTTATTAAAGAACATTTATATTGTTACTAATTGAAATTGAAATGATGATTATTTTTTATTAACATTACATATTAAGCACTAATAATTGAGGATTAGCGACAACCCTTATGTTATAGTTATCGGCTTAAATATTTCATAAAGTTACGTTACAGTTACCATGCGTGCAGACAAGGAATATGCGAAAGCATAATGATTTAGTACTTTTTGCGACGGTTATGTCGTATTGTCGTTGAATTGATGCCGTTTTAGGTTGTCTACGTTACCCAATTTTGTTTGATATTTGTTCCCGAAGATCTATCAATCCAATCAATCTCCCAAAAAAAAAAAATCTATGAAAAAAAAAGTGTTGATTTTACTTCTGGTATTTATTTGAACGAATTAGAAAGTGAACTTTTTTAAAAAAATTAGATAAAATTTTTTATTAAAATTAAAAATCTTAACCAATAAATAATTATTATTTTTCAATATATCTTTATGTATTGAAATTTCACGTAGGATTTCATGTTTATTAAAATAGTTATAATTTATTTTGTCGCTGCAAAAAAAATTAAATTTACTTATTATTATTATTATATATTTTTTATCTTTCAAAAATTATAGGGCATTGAAACTCAAAAGCGGCTGGCCCAGAAGCATTTCATCCACCATGTCTTTGGGTATGAAAATTCTCTTCTAGATAAGTTCTAATTGCAACATACTTTTCAAAAATATATATAATTTTTTTAATTGTTTAATTGCCATTTTTGGTGTAGGGAAAATGATTTTGAAGAAGGAAAACATTTCTATCGTTTCCTTGAGCATGAGCCATTTATTATCGGATGCGTCAACTTTCGAAATTCAACAAATGATAGTGAGCCCAAATCTGCATCTTTTCTAGCTGATAGGCTTACCAAGTTAATGTCTGCCATACTGGAAGCACATGCATCTGATGACAGGTGCCATGTTAACTATTATGCCATCAGCAAAAGTGAAGAATTCCGCAGGTATTTTTGGTTCTTTTCCTGTTTAATTAGATTATTTGGCAGATTTCATTCACAATACCTAATTAATTCTCCTCAGACTATTAGAGAAAATTAGATTTAGGTTCCCTTTTGGAGTATGGTGGGAGCATTTCAAGGTATGAAAAAATACGTTTTATGATTGAATTTTCGATGCGATGAAAATCCTCTCATCAGACTAGCAAATGGAGCTTTAAAGTACATTTGGGAGTTCAATGGCACTGGTGGCGTTAAACGATGATGGACCCTTTCAAATGCCAGCCTTAAAGACCGTTTGCAAGGGCGGCCAACGTGCTCAATTTTTTTTTTCTTTTACTGTTGATTTGCAGGTACTTAAATTTGGCACGAGATCTCCAAAGGATCAATCTTCAATTGCTTACTCCAGAAGAGAGGCTAGCCTTCTTCTTAAACTTATACAATGCCATGGTCATCCATGCTGTAATTAACATCGGACATCCTGAAGGAATACTTGATAGGAGAGCATTTTTCTGTGATTTCCAATATGTAATTGGAGGGTACCCTTACTCCCTCAGCAACATTGAGAATGGGATCCTCAGAAACAATCGAAAGTCCCCTTATTCCTTGATCAGGCCCTTTAGCAATGGAGACAGGCGCTTACAGGTAACCCAACTTCATCAATTTCTTTGGTTTACTAACTCACTGTTCACTGCAATAAATCATGCATGCTTGACATTTTTTTTGAAATTGACAGCACGCTCCTTCTAAAGTTAATCCATTGATCCATTTTGGACTATGCAATGGAACAAGGTCAAGCCCCAAAGTGAGATTTTTCACTGCTCAGGGTGTTCAAGGTGAGTTAAGATGTGCTGCAAGGGAGTACTTCCAGAGTGGAGGAATAGAGATTAATTTGGACAAGAGAACAGTTTATTTAACTCGGATCATCAAGTGGTAAGTTTTCAATATTATCAATTTATACGTTTATTAACTATTTCTTACATCAAAATTAAAAGAAAAAAATGTTAAAAATGTTAACAGTTAACTGATCGAATTGAACTCAAAGCTAAGTTAAGTAAGTTCATGTAATTAATTTTATAAAATAACATTTAACAAGTATGAAGTTCAAATTCGATTATCTACAACCTTTTTTGTTATCTTCAAATTACGACATCTTTTGCAGAAAAAACTAATCGAATGTAACGTGTTACACTTTCACTTTACAGGTTCAGCGAAGATTTTGGACAAGAAAAAGATGTTCTCAAGTGGGTCATGAGTTTCTTGGATGCAACTAGGTCGGGGCTTTTGACACACCTCTTAGCTGATGGAGGCCCTACTAAAATTGTTTACCAGAACTATGATTGGTTTGGTAATTTGTAACCACTCAACTTTTCAGATCCTTGGGTGTTTAGATAGAAATTTTGGGATGAAATTACAGAAGGAAATGATGAGTTTCATTCATATTGATACAAACATTAGAGGAAGCTGCAATTGGCAGGGAGATTTATTGTATCTAATACCTCAAGTTCAAAGAGGGTCTGGTCTCCACCCTTCAGCAAAGGTATCAAAGATAGGAATTACTTGCATATACACATTTTAAAATCTTGTTTCTTTTTAGTGTGAATTCCAGCTATCATTAAAAGTTGATTTGTACTGGAAGAAAAAATAAAAAAGCATACTTGTTGTATTGTTTAAACTATGTTGTCCTTTTTTTTTTCACCTTTTGGTGAATATGTAACATATGAAAGTTGAAATTTTTAAAATGAAAGAATATGATCTGTCAACCATTATCAGTCTATCATGTACATAGGCACCATCACCAATTCACCCTAATTAACCTATAGAGGTTAAACGCGCATAGTTTCTTTTTTTTTTTTTTCAAACAAAATCAGGTTGTAATGTGAAAATTGAAAAAAAAAAAAAAAGCCCAAGGCCATGGAGAATGGCACAAGCATTTGCTCCCTTATTACTCTTTCGATCAGTTTGTATATGAAACCGATAAAGTTTCTTCTATCAAACGAATCAAGGTAACTGCTTTTTTTCACTTTCAACACTTAAAATTTGAGTGTTTAATGAAATGTTACTCAATCACAGAAGAGCAGTGTGGTCTCGTGGAAGCTAATAGGTTGAAAGCACTAGAAATATCAGCAGCTCGAGCGAGCTCGTTTTAATTCAGCTTGACTGTCAACTCTCAACTCTAAATTCGTACATAGACAAAAAAAAATGGTAATCTCGTCTTCTAAATTCGTTCAAATTTATTTATATCACCCGAACATTGGCAAAAGTCTAAAACCAGAACGGTCGACTATCACAACGGCCGATTCCCATGCAGCACAAAGCTGGCAAGTTTTTTGCCTTCAGCAACATCTCTTGCATTTCTTTACCTCTTAACTCTCCTAGCTGTTGCTTCACCAGCCTCCTTATCTCCTTGCACCGCCATTGCACCTCAATTTGCTCTAGTTCACCACAGCATAATCGGAGTCCTTGGCGGCAGCTAGCATCCCTGATCATTATATTGGTCACCATCAGAACCCTCCGGCTGGCCTTGGCCAAGAACTTCTCGCAATCCTTGAGACCTTTGTCTTTTGTTTGTTCGGACTGCCTAGAGTTTTCATCAGAGATCCCATGGGAGCTGGCGCTGGCAGAGATGGAAGCTACAACAACAACGATAGAAGGGTAATCACCAAGGAAGTGAAAGCTGCTAAGAGTGTGAGTTTCTCCATTGGTTGTGATTTTTGGACAGTGAAACCATATTGGTGAGTGTTGCTTTTACTTACAGGGAGACGATAACGTATTATTATTATATTATAGTAGGGGTTAATTTGCATGAAAATGGTACGTAGAGCTTCTTCAAGCAGTAGATGGTGACCGCTACTTTTGGCTGATTTACGTGAAGTATTTTAGATAAAGTTTGTAAATTTTATTTTTAAAAATAATTTAATAAAAAATTCAAATCAGATAAAATTTAATGCGAAAGTTAATAATATGTAAAAAAATTTAAAATATTATTTAAAATTTAAATTTAATCGATACTTATTTAATCATAAAAGTTTTATCAATATTTTTATTAAAAATATATATATAAATTTATTTTTATTTTTTTTTTAAATTTACACTCTTAATCTATATAACAAAAACTTTTAATTTATCAATTTTAGTTTTTAATTTTAATTTTAATTTAATTATTTTTAATTAAAAATTTTACGAATTTTACCTAAAATATTTCATCTAAACCTTTTCCGAGGTGACGTGGGGAATTGTTCCGTCATGGTCTTCAGTTTTGGTTCCACGCAGTATAAGCGCCCTGTCTCGCATCCTGGTGTGATTAATTAAATAATAGTTTAATTTGTTCATACAATATTAATTTTTAAAAAATAATAATTAATAATTTTAAATTTTAAAGCTTATAATTTATTTATTTATTTTTAAATTATTACTTTCGTTTAATAAAAATTTATTTTATATATAAATAAAATGTTAAAACAATTATTTTATAGGTTTATTCGGAATAATAAATATTTCACTTTAATATTTTTCATTTAGGATGCTCAATTTAATAGAGTTCCTTCTATAAATACTTGACAAAAAGCATCTTGTTTCCTATGAAAAAAACAAAGCAAAAGGCATCACGAGCTATCTAAATTTAATGTAACATAAAGATAGCCCACCACTAAAAATAATTTGTTTTTGTTTCTCTACATTTTATAATTCTTTATTTTTCTAATTTAATACTTTAAAAAGCACTTATTATTTTCAATGTGTTTAGGAGTACCCTTCTCAAGCATTACCAACTTCCTATTTTACAAATATTTTATAACCTTTTGGCATCAAGAATTATTTCATATCGATTTTATAAAGAATTATAATATAAAAACTTCAAAACTAATTTTTTTTTAATAAAACTATAATGAAATTTTAATTTTTTTTATGAAATTACATGTATGGAATGAAGACCCATGTTTGTGTTTTTATTTTTTTAGTACATAAAAATTGCAACATGAGATAAAGAAAAGAATTGTGGCATTGAAATTTAAATATTAAATATATGCTAAATGTTATTTTTTAAAAATAATTATATAAATTAATTAAATTAAAAATTAAATTTATTATCATATTTTTATTATATATATGTAGCATGCCAAAATTTTTAGATCAATTCATATAATATTAAAATTAATGTTAGAAGATTAAGAATTTAAAATAATTACATGTTATGTCATTTTTAATCATATGAATAAAATAAATTAGAGGTTTAAGGCTAGGTTAAAAGTTTTACACACGTAGCAATTTTTTTTTTTTTTTTGAGAGGACGGAGTCCTACAACAAAGAAAGAAAAGGGAGGGATTGAGATTGAATCTCAGCCTTATGTCTTATTAAGGCTTGTGGCCAAGCAGCTGAAGACACACACGTAGCATTATTATTTCCTTGACAATGTCAACCAAATTTGCCTTTTGTCTTGGCGAATCAAGGAACTAAGGGAAAGCTCCGACCCCTGCAGCTAGATTTCCGGCAAGTTACTCGGGATTGTCGTGTGTCCCAAAACGACCGTCCTCCAAAAACTAATGAAATTTCCGAATCTTGACTCCAAATCAATGTGACAGCTGGACACACATCCCCCTTAACGTGAACTCAACTACAATCGAAGACACTGAACCACCTTTTTGCCACGTGTCTTCCATTTTAATATTACTGCTATCCTTTGCCTTCATTTCCTTCACCCATTTACCTCAGACTGCTCAGGAATACAGTCCTTCTCTCTTGAATTATTACATTCAATGCAGGTAGATCTATTCTTTACCATGAACTTCTTGGGTTTTAATAGCTGTTTTTGTTTTTCTTCATGATCAGCTCCAAACCCTTTTTTTTTTTTAGATTTTCCTTTTGATCTGACAAAGGAAAGGAGGGTGTTTTACTGTTTTGAATATGATCTCTGGGATTGGGTGGTTTCTTTTTTATTTTTAGTTGCTCCAATCATTTATTTAAAGATTTTCAAGTTCTGGGTTTTTGCTGGTCTTAGCAGAGTGATGCAGCTAAGGAGTGAATGAGTGAGAGAGAGAAATCCCAGCTTTTTAAGTTCAAAGCTTCAGAGTTTAATGGCTTTTGATTGACCGAATGTATCATTCAACTATCAAAAGAAAGGGAGAGCAGTATTGGATCCCATGACTCTCAAGTTCCAACACTGCTAAACGACGTTTGAGCAGCCCAAGAAGAACCAAAAAGAAATAAGGAAAAACATTTAGAAAGTTGCTTTTTTTTTTTTAAATTTATTTTTTTGTTACTGCAGTTTCAGGAATATAGAAATCATAGAAAGGAGAAAAGAAAGTAACTGAATTTTTTTTTCCTGGTCTGCAAGTTCTGAGATGAGTTCACGTGAAGATTACACTGCGTTGTCCGTGAGTGTTGCAAGTAACAAGCTCGAGAAAAGATGCCTCAGCATTTGGTGTATTTGAGAAAAGACTCCTTCACCAATGCAATGCAGCTCCTCCTCCTTCACCTTAAATGCCGTGGCTCTTTCCAGGGTTTTCAAAGTCACTTCAGTGAGTAAATAAGCTTTTCCCATTGGTGCTTATTTCAAGCTTTAGATCCTGTCTCTTTGCCCAGTCAAAAAAGGAGGGCGTTACTTGCATTGTTGAAAATGACCCAAATTGGGGCGTTTCTTCTTATACTCAATCACTCCCATGTTTTAGTTTTACAATTTCTTGTGCGTGGAAAGAATGGCAGATCTGAAGATTTGGGGTTTGGGCTGTAATTTTACTAAGAGAATGGAAAAGGAGTCAGCTTGCTGAAAGCTGGGATTTTGCTATTGTTTTGGAAAGTTGAAACGTCAAATGTCTCCCCGTACGGAAACCAATTCAATTCAATTCAATTCAATTCAAAGGGGTTGCATTAGTTAAGAATGATGGTTTGAAAGATCCCATAATTTTCTCTACCCCAAAAACAAAGAGTATTTTTGAAGATCACAGGCTCAAAAATGGAACGCCTTGTTTCAAGGTACTACGTTCTTTTCTTCTTCTTCTTCATCTTCTGCTCTCTCCTTTCTCTTGTCCCTCTTGTCAGATCAGGGGATGCAGAGGCGCTTTTAACCCTGAAATCATCCATGGATCCTTTCAACTCATTGCCCTGGCAAGGAACCAATGTCTGTGAATGGAGAGGAATCAAGGACTGTATGAATGGAAGAGTAACAAAACTTGTACTAGAGTATCTAAACTTGACTGGTACTTTAGATGAAGAAAGCTTGAATCAGTTAGATCAACTTCGGGTTTTAAGTTTCAAAGGAAACTCACTTTCAGGTAAAATACCTGACCTTTCTGGCCTAGTCAATCTCAAATCACTTTTCCTCAACGAAAATAACTTCACAGGCGAATTCCCAGAATCAGTTTCAGGTTTACATCGCTTGAAAACCATAGTTTTGTCAGGAAATCACATCTCTGGTCACATTCCACCTTCTTTACTCAAACTCAATCGCTTGTACACTCTTTACTTGCAAGACAATAACTTGAATGGTACAATCCCACCTTTGAATCAAACAAGTCTTAGATTCTTCAATGTTTCTAATAACCAACTTTTTGGTCAAATCCCTGTGACCCCAGCCCTGGTTCGGTTCAATATAGCTTCATATTCTGGTAATATTGATCTTTGCGGGGAGCAGATTGAAAACCCATGTCAAACAATCAATTTTGGGCCAGCAACGAGTCCTGCTTATCCCAATGTTCGAAGTTCAAAAGCCTCATCAAACAAACATACCAGGTTGATCAAGATTGTAGTAGGAAGTGTCGGTGGGTTTTTGCTGCTACTTGTCAGCTTGTTTTTGGTGTGTTTTGTTAGCAAAAGGACACGTGAAAAGGATAGCTCAAAGGGGGTTAAAAGCAAAGGGGTTGTTAGCGTAGAAGGGGTGGAGGAAGCGGAGGTGTTAGGCTGCGGCGGCGGCGGAGGGAGGAGGAGGAGGAGGAAGCGGTGGTATGGGAGGTAATAATAGTGGCAAACAAGGAGGGTTTTGGGAGAGTGAGGGTCTAGGGATTTTGGTGTTCTTAGAAGCAGGTGATCAGCAGATGAGTTATAGCTTGGAAGATCTGTTAAAAGCATCAGCTGAGACTTTGGGGAGAGGTACAATGGGGAGTACTTACAAAGCTGTGATGGAATCTGGATTCATCGTGACCGTTAAAAGGTTGAAAGATGCTAGATATCCAAGATCAGAGGAGTTCAAGAGACACATGTACTTGCTTGGTCGGCTCAGGCATCCTAATTTGGTCCCACTTAGAGCTTATTTCCAAGCCCAGGAGGAACGCTTGCTCGTATATGATTATTTCCCCAATGGAAGCCTCTTTTCTCTCATCCACGGTATGTCGGTGACTCACTCTCAACTCCACTCATTGCTGTTTCCTTTTTTCATTTTTCTTTTATTGGTTGAACTGTCATTGTGACCTAATGCAATGGCAAACATGATTTTAGGATAAACATGATTTAATCCATTCACTTGTAAACATTAGACAATGGCAATCTTTTATGGAGAATGGAAGAAAGTAGCTGTAAACCAATAAGTAATGAACTAGATTTGATTTGTGTCATTATAACAGGCCGAAAAGACAGAAAATTCCTATGCTAATTTTTAAAAATAATTACATGAATTTGTTAGATTAAAATTCGGATTCGATTTTTATTACTTTTGTTAGAGTCTTTAAAGTTTAAATCCTAAGTTTGTTTTTTTAGGACATAGTATGTAATAATAAATGGTTTATTTGCACTTAATTAGCCTTAATTATGATATTTTAGCAGAAAAAGAATAAGAAAAAAAACCCTTATGAAAGCATGAAGGGAGACTCGGGCTGGGACCAAAACATTAGCTTTGATTAGATGTCATGGGAATGAGGGAGCAAACTCTAGTTCTTTTCTTTTTGATCCTTCTTTTTCATCATTTCATGGTTAAGCTTAAGAAGAATTCAATTTTATTTTTAAAAAGTTGCTATAATAATTTCTTTGTTTTTCTCTACAAAAAGTTGAACTACTTGGATGAGCCTCATTGGTCCCTTTCGGAGATCTCATCCATCATAAATGATGGATGGATTCTTGGTTTCCATTAGATATTTTTTGACCCACACCAATAAAGTAGACAAAAAAACATTCTCCATCACTGTCTGAATTTGAAAAAGTGATAAATTGTATTACTGATATAATTTAAAATCCTAAACTTTAAACCTTAAAACTTTAAACCTCAGCTTCACCTCGTCACAATTATATTGTATTACTGATACAATCTACAGGTGATGCTCCTGTGGAACTGTCCTTGTAGCTAGGCGTGTTTCCAGGAAATTAAGCAGCCCATGTTTTTTGATCAGTTAAGTCTAAATTGGCTTGGAATTATTTGTTATAATAAGCTGAATCTTGAAAATGGCCCATTGCTTTATTTGACAACTCATTGTGGACTTGTTAGTCTGACCCCCCAACATGTTATTGTTGTCAGTTGCCCCCACTCTCTGAATTCTCAATTTAATTTTAGTTTTTTAGCAGTCATTTTCAATTGACATTATGATATAAATGTTTTTCTCTTCCCTTTTTTGCTGTTGGTTGTCATAATTTTGTGTAATACATTTGGTTGTCACATTATTGGTTTTCTTGTCTGAAATTCTAATTTAATCAAAGAGATTAGAATAATTAATTAAATACTAGTACAAGGTTTTGCTGTTTCTCTATGTGAGAATTTCTAGAGTTTACTGTTGATTAACACCTGTTAAACCTAAATTAAATCTCGTCTATGGGTAAATTGAAGAATTGTTTCAACATTTGATATACTGTAAATAAAATTTTTTAATTTTATAAACGGAATTACGAAACTGACACATATCTCGTTCCTTTACGTGCATAAAAGTTGTATATGCGATACTGGTTAGGGTCTGCTGACTCTCGTTCTCATGCTGCTTCTTACCATGTAACTTGACAAATATTATAAATCTAATGCAAAAATGCATTCAAAAGTTGGGGGCATTTTCACAATGTGTCTTTTTCTTCTTTGGTCAAGGCTTGCAGTTATGGCTGCAATCCTAATTGCTCATACGCTCTGCACTCATAATGTTTCAGAGCCGTTAACATTTTGGATTACCTTGCAGGAACAAGAGCTGCTGGTGGTGGAAAGCCTCTTCATTGGACGTCATGTCTGAAAATAGCCGAGGACTTGGCTACCGGACTGCTTTATATTCACCAAAATCCGGGCTTGACTCATGGGAATTTGAAATCCTCTAATGTGTTACTCGGTCCTGATTTTGAGTCTTGCCTTACAGATTATGGTCTCACTTTATTTCGAGATCCAGACTCTGTGGAAGAGCCTAGTGCTGCTACATTTTTCTATAGGGCACCTGAATGCAGGGACATCCGCAAATCATCCACCCAACCAGCCGATGTTTACAGCTTTGGTGTTCTACTCCTGGAGCTCCTAACAGGCAAAACTCCCTTCCAAGACCTTGTTCAGGAGCACGGGTCCGACATTCCTAGGTGGGTAAGATCAGTACGTGAAGAAGAGACTGAGTCTGGGGATGAGCCTAACTCAGGTAACGAGGCATCTGAGGGGAAGCTTCAGGCTCTTTTGAACATTGCAATGGCTTGTGTTGCACTTGCACCAGACGACCGTCCTGCAATGAGGGATGTTTTAAAGATGATTAGAGATGTGAGGGCAGAGGCTCAAATGTCATCTAACAGTAGTGACCATTCGCCAGGAAGATGGTCGGACACTGTTCAGAGCTTGCCTAGAGATGAACATCTAAGCATATAAGCCTGTGATGGATTTGGCAGGCATTAAATTTAAGCGTTGTAATTCTTTCCCATTGAAACTATCATATTCGTCCACTAGCCATATTGTAGAGTTGCCTCGTAAAGGTTTTACCGTTTTTCCTCTTTGCAGTTGTAGAAGCTTGAGCAACTTCGATGGTGGTAATTATTTGGTTAATGGATTTTCAGTTATATTTAAATGTGCAGAATTGAATCCACTTTGGTTTTGCTGCAGTGCAATCTCCACCTTAATAATTAGAATTCAGAAGAAATCGGATCTCTCTATCTTCAAAATTCCCTTCCTCTTTTGTTTCTTTCGTTGAAAGGAGATGGTGGTTGAGGTATCAGACACCCATTTGGGATTTTAGAAGCAATAGATCCAAACAGATCACATCAAAATATTTCTGTACCTTGAAACCTTGGAGTTGAATTCTCAAACCAACTCGATTAATGAATCCTCAGTGAAATTAACCTGATCAAGCATTCAAATTGGTTTAATACTCAACAAGAAGATAGCAAACTACAAGTAGTTATAAATCAAGCACCAAATATGGATCCACTCAAAGGTGTTGCAAGTTATAAATTATACACATCAAACTCAATGCAAAATTCAGCTGAATCTGTTGGCATTTTTTTTTTCCCAGGAGCCATGAGATAATAAGCAGTCAGTATTCTTATTATCTGGTGCTTGGGTTTGATACCTGGCGGGTAAACATCTCAGGTTCCAAAAATGGGATCTCTACAAATTTACCATTGTGGCACCCAATATGTGATGAGTACATGAGTACACAAGAGGAAGAAGAAGATCCTACCAGCTTCTTACGCATTTACAGTAGAAAATTTTTTGTAATTACACAGACCAGATATATCCAACCTCAATCTCCGACAGTTCCCTATTAGCACCTTGGCTCCTGCTTGAGGTGGATCACGCTTGGCGAGCCAAAAATCATTGACTGGATACAGAGGGTAAAAAACAAGAGACGGTAACATAAGTGAAAACAAGTATGGATCACACACAAAAATTTTAATTTCTCACGGTGGTAGAGTGGATCAATGAGTAATCATTGCTGATTTGCTCAAACATTTGCAGGCCAACTATTGCTAGTGGGGTAACTAGTTCCTGTCATTAAATCTACATTAGCAGATGGTATAACAGTATGGACCTGGAGGTGTAAAATGCAAACTGTATGAAGCAGTCAAGCAGCATGTCATAGTTTACTTTTAACAATAGCAATAATGTTTGGGAAATGTAGATTACATCAAATTGAGATAAAACTGAGGTATAGGAGGTTTGAGTGAAATCTGGGATTTGAAAGAGAGTAGAAAAATTAGTTCAAGAGAGAAAGATACAGTAAATGTGAAATAATAGAAAGAATAAGGGAAAAAAAAGCTATTAGGATGACAGATCCTCAATTGAATGGGAGCAGGGGAGTTAATATGTTCATCTGAACCAGAAAGATAACATTGGGGATGTTACAGTGCAATATAATTTAATTTGAAAGTTTTGAAGTCTAATGTGAAATGCATCCATTGGAAGGTTTGTTTCACACCTAGCCCTGGTTGAATTTAAACTCTTATATAAAATATAAGTGAACGTTCAGGTCAACCTGGAAAGGTTCCACTCTCAACTAGCATAAAATAGGCTTTGAATGAAACCTTAAGTAGATAAAGTTAATGACAGATCCTATCTGATGGTGGTTAATATGATCCCACCTTTCTGGCCATCGACCCCAGCACATGCAAACTGAATCAATTTAAATGATAACCTACCTGCATTGCACTAGGCAAGGTATTAGTTGCACCAGGCAAGATGCTATTTGCTAAATCCTCATTAACAGATACAGGCAATGCTGGCATCTGGCTCATTAAACCTGGCATCTCTCTCATGCTGCAAAAAGTCACTGTACAAATTAATAAACTGAAGCATAGGCAACCCAAGAAATAACCAAAATGCTTGCCATAGGGCATTAATCACCAATTGATAACTATAAAGGGACATCCACGTACTCATTTAGGATGGCGGTAATATTGCTCCTTGTGTGACAAAAGAGATCAATGTTATCCTGTAACTGTTGATAAAAGTTTTACTTAATAAGCCAGCCTCAGAAGACTGTTAACAAGAATCATATATGATGTGAGGCAATCACATGCAAGATTTACATGAGAACACTGAAAAGAACAACAATAAATTGAACCCATGACACCCTCCTTTGAAAGACAAGAAGTCCACTTGACAACAATAGGCCGTGCCCAGCAGTAGATGCTTAACTACATTTTATTTCTTGTCAAATAGGGTATACACCAATAGAAGTGCAGGAGCATGGAACAATGAAAGCACAACTAGAAGCATATGGGCCTGATTGTTGCTATGTTCTATAATCCTAATGATGAACCAGATTGGTTGAAATCACAAATAACTCATATGCCACCTTATGTTGGTTTGTAAATGAAGCTAAAAATTTTGGACAATGATGATAGATCCAAAATGTTTGTTTTTCCTAGTTTCATCAGTGATATATATTTTCCCAATTTCCAAACCCATTCAGGAACAAGAAAATGACATCCTGATTTGGATTGAATCCCAATGAAAAAACTCTAATGGCATCAACACTCATCAATTAAACGAATCATTATCACCTTATTTAACCTCTTGAACTTTTCAGCAAAAACTAACATAACTTGCAGATTAACCATTAAAATGTAGCACCAACAAGAAGACAAGGTATTCATCTCATCTAACACCTAATATTTACTGTATGATTGCATATTCATGATAAAAGAATTGCTGTGAACTAGGGAATTATACAGTCACCTTGTATGCAGAAAGATTGGATGTGATTTGACTTAAAGCTTGAGCATTTTGCATCAAAAGATGCATAGTTGTAGCACTTATTCCTGAAAACACACAACAAACAAGTAGATTTACATCAACCAATACCTTTAACAGCAGGCTAGTATACAAGGAATTTACATTATCCAAATCCAACTACTACCTTTAACTTCAATATAATTAATTCTTACTTTTCACAATCACCCTTTCTAACTAGATTTCGTTTCATCAAATTACGTGATTTGTTTGAGTTTTTTTAACTTTAAATGTCTAATAATCTACTTGGTTGAGATCTAGTCCCATGTTTACTGGTAGGGAAAATAATTAAAACTTTTGAGAAGATATGCTTGTAACAGTTCAAAACCATTTTATTTTGCCAGCCGTTTCAGAAGTTTACAAACCAATCTCATTATTTCAACAACAATTTGATATTTAATGTCCATCCATTCCTCATCCCTAATTCATTATTAACTGTAATCCACTTTAATCAACAACTCAAAACCCCAAAAACCTAATTTCTTAAACCCAAAACATCATTTAGAAAGATTACCCAAAAGTTTGTCTTACATTACTTGAGATAATAAAAATGGGAGATGTGGACAAATACTGATAGAAAGATATTAATTAAAAGCAATTACAACTGAAAGAAAGTTATCGATAATTCTAGGTGGTAATATAAAGTACTAACCTTTAGAAGGCATCCTTTCATTCTGGTCCAGATGGTGCATCATGTGAGTATATGCAGCCATGTTTTGCGGCAGAGCTGAAGGCATATTCATCTTTGAAGATGATCCAACCAGCTTATCCTGAAGAAGTATGATCTTTAGAATACTGGTTCTTCAATCACATTACATCCTAAAGACATTAGTTGATTCAGGAAATTAAAACAGGAATCCGGGCTATACCATTCAACTTAGCAAATTGAGATACAGAGTATTTACTTAATCCTAACTTTTTAGTCATAATTTGCAGTTTTATTTGTAATTTGACTCGAAAGAAAGAACACAATAGAGAAAAGCTGTAATTAACGCAATAGAGAAAAGCTGTAATTCTTTCAAACAAAAGGAATAAAAGCATCCGAGCCAGAGGTTAGAGAGCATCAGTGTGCTCACTGAAATTGCAAACAAGGTTGGTGTGTACATATTAAGTGTAATAAATCAGTTTGAAAATGATTTTTAGGCTTGGTATAAATGAGTGGTTGAGCAAAGCTACATTAACTTATTTAGGCTATGGCAGAACTGAAAATAAGTTTGGCATTTAAAGCATGTTTTCATGATCTGTTTCACCTTACAATGTAGTTTTAATGGTATTTTTCATACAAAATTTTGCATTCTTATTCTTGTCAAATCTAATGTCTTTGACAAATAAGATGCAACGATGCATGAAGAAGAACCATGAACAAATTCAGAAGAAAGTGAAGATTTTATACTAGCTTCTAACACAACGTGAGATTTCAAATACCAGAATTGTACACCTGCCTAGCTATGAAAAGAGAAAAGTATAGGCTAGGGACTAGGGAGGGTTAATGCTATAACATAACCACCAAGCGCAGCAGTTAGTGACCACTATGTCAAGATCAGTTGAATATCGGGGCCAGCCGTCTATGCTGTACAGTTCTGTCCATTAGAAAATGAGATGGGTTTCTCATAATGTAGCTTCACAAACTAGGGCTACATCACAGACCCACATTAAGACAATATTATTAGGGCCACGCAGCGGTACACACACACCATTCTATACCCAACAAATAAAACAAAGTCAGGTTTGCTAGCTCAGCAAGCTTATTATATCTGAACTCTATCCATTTTGTTTTTGGTTTTATGCTTATTTTGCAACTTACACGGGCCATAATTAATACTATCTGTTTTGCTTTTCAATGTTTGTCTATTTTTAAATTATGGATGTCTGAAAATATTTGCTCATCTCAAAAAGTAGGTAATACAAGTTACCAACTTCCCAAGCTACCTCTTTTTCTTTTTATTGTCAATTATACCAGATTGCAGTACTTGACATGTACTGAATGCATCTTGTTTTGAAAAGGTCAAACTTTTTAATGTGAACCAAGATTGAGGAATAGAGGAGTCTTTTTCTTCTTTGTACTTAAAAGGGCTAGCTTCTTTCTTTTTTCATTATTTTCTTAATCTTTGGGTAGCATATTTGGAGTTGCTCTCCAATATGATATATTTTTCTTCCTCTACTATGCTTTAATCTTAGACTATTACCAAAATTATTTCCTCTTTTTAATCCTATAAAAGTACTGTTCAAATATGTATCAAATATTAATCAAACTTCAACCTAATAACCAAATAACTTATCACAGGGGCAGTTCCCTGCACCATAAACAGAATCTCTATCTTAAAAATCTATATTCCTTCACCCCCAACTCCACCCTCCTTTGATTTTTCCGTGAGAAAATTTGACATATTTTACTTACATAAACATGAATACTTGAGAAAATGAAGTAAAAAAAATTCATTCCTTGCCAAATTCAAGCCTAAATTTTACTAACTTAGCCAGTAATAACGTTTTAAAAAGAGTCCTTGTGCTGTTGAACATCAATATTTTGCTCTCTAGTATGCATGTCAACATGCCTTGACTAGGGAAGTAATGGTTATTCAACATATGGACAAGCATATCCATTAATAAATCCAACATTATGACTTATTTATATGATAGTCCAATCAACTTATATTGAAAGACGAAGACATAAAAAGCAGAGTAGGACATGTATATCAAAAACCAAAAACTTCACAATGGACAAAGTGATTATTATTGTCGATACTGATGATTAAAAACCATTTTATACAAAGTAAATCTGCAAGTCTATGTGCTTCTTCTCAAGAAATTTAACTAACATGTTTAAATCATTTAAGTATTGCACAAAATTACCAGCATACCTTCCTATTGTTCACCTTTTTTCCAGCATTAAGTTCTTCAGGTTTCATTCGCTTTCTCTGCCAATTTACAAAAAATACCTTTATTTCTTAAAACAGAAGAATCTACAGATAATTTTAAATACACAAATACAACGTCTAATAAATAAAAAGGATAAAAGAACATTTTAAATACACTTGCTCCAGTCAATGTCAATGGTAACCCATGTTTCTTGACAACATAATCTCTTTAGTACAGTAGCTTTAAAGAGAGAATTAATTTTTCATCAAGTCATATATGCAAAATATCACCAAATGCATTAAGAATAAGCAAAATTAGTTAAGCAGATATATTTTGGTCCAACTCCTCTTTAGAAACTGATTATCCTGCACAAGGTTCATTAGTTGAACATTTCCACCAGCATATCAAAACTAATGATTTTGCACGCCACTTTTTCATATGCAGACAAAGAATGAGAGCATAAATCACATGATACAAGACATTAAAGCTTAGTAACAATGATGGTAGAAATGCATCAATAAAAAAGCAAGGAGCTTACTTGCATCCACCTACACCTCAATGCAACATCACGTACAGTTTTATCAGGCAAAGCAGCCGCAATCTTTATGTACTTCATAATATTTGGTTCAACTTTATTTCTATATACATGTACATTGAAAATGATAATCAGCAATTAATCTTCAGTCCAAAAACAAGATATACCTATTAAGTACCTCCTTGAAAACAGTTCTATCATAAAAAGAGCATCCAAAAACTCACAGCAACCCTAGTAACATAACTAGGGATCTATTACTTAATATTAACTACGATCAATTTGACTACAGTAAGAAACCGAATTATAACGCTTGCATATACAGTAAGAAACCGAATATGGCTCTAAAAGGCCTCTAATAAAAAAATAATAATAATAACATACTTTTCAAGGCCGTCCTCCAATAGGTATTGTTCATCTACAGACCATTCGACAGCCAGCCCTGTATCATGCTCGAGCCCTGCAACTGAATCAAGGAGGGAGGAGCCAGAAGAGTTTCCAGGTTGGATTAAGACAGGGGAGGTAGTAATAATACTGGAATTCCTAGGTTGGATTAAGGCAGGGGAGGTAGTAAAACTACTGGAATTCCCAGGGAAGATCATGGGCGGCGGTGCGAAGTAACCACTCATCGGAATCATCTCGGAACTACTGTTAATAGCAGCGGATTGGAAACATATAGCATGCCTATTCATAATATAACTTAAACTATCTTCATATTGAAACCCTGTGCTTGATTCTGTTGTCATTGCGATTTCACTTAAAACCCACTTCACTCAAAATCCACTTTATCCAAAACCCATACCAAATTTAAATGTGAAAAAATAACTTACTCCTCATCATCTTACAATGAAAACTTCAGATATTAAAAAAAAAAAAATTTGGTTCATTTCAGCTCGAAACCCTAAGTTGCATACAAGGACAAACACCAAAATAAAATGTCATATCAATCTTGAAAATTCAACCCTAAATCGAATTCCAGAAACAAAAAATCCCATCAAGCTGACTTGAATAAAAACTAAAAACAAAAAATCTCATCAAATTGACTTGAATAAAAAAGAATCTGAGACACAAAAGGCGACAAAAAAAAATAAAAAAGGTAAGGAGAGAAAATACCTTCTACAAGAAACACAAGAAGCACTAATTGGTTATACCTTTTTCTCTCCACTAAAAACTTAAAATTTGGCTTTTTTTTTTATATTTTGTTTTTGGGTGTGGGATTTTTGCTTTTGTTTATTATCTACATTTTTCTTCTTGAAAGGAAACAGGCAGCTTAGACCTCCATAAGCAACGCTGAACTTTTTTTTTTGTAAATTGGTTTTTGAAGATAAAATACACCGAAATACTTAGATAACAACAGATAGGTCAGAATAAAATTTTATTTATTTTGAATTCGATTCGATTCTATGTTTATAATATTTGAAATTAATTTGATTAGATTTTTTTAATTTTTTATATTTAAATTTGATCAAATCTGATATTAAATAAAATTGTATTTGATCTAATTCAATTTAAAATTAATAAAATATTATTTTTAATAAAAAATTTCAAATTAAATATATATAAATATAAAATTAAATCAATAATTAAAAAAATAATTATAAATATATCGAGTTTACTTAAAATTCGATATCAATTTTATTCTATAATTATCAAATTCAACGTGAAAAAAATTTGATTTAAAAAAAAAATTAACCCTAAAAAATTAAATTCAATTGAAATATGTCGAGCACGAGTTAAAGTTTCATATATACTCGTACTCAATTGCAAAACTTATTTCTAATTGAAAGATGACATATTTTATTATGCATATTGATATAAAAATAAGTATAATTTTAAATTTTTTATCGTATATATGAATAAAAATAGTAAGATATTCATTTTTATTTTTATACTCTACATATATATATTTTATATTTAGTAAATAAATTATTATTTTAAATTAATTATAAGTAATATATTTTAATTTAAAATATATATTAATATATTTATAAAAAAAAATATATAAAATTAAATTTAATTTTTTTAAATTATAAATGCGAAAATTATCATATATATATTAAATATTTATGTGATAAGAATGATAATAAATTTAAAAAATTTATTAATATAAATGCAAAAATAATGATAAAAAATATTTTATCAATCTTATATTTTATCTATTGACATTTATACGTGAAAATTAAAAAAAAATTATTTGTCCTTAATCTACATTTATAATATTTGAAATTAATTATATTCAATAATTTTTTTAATTTTTTATATCTTAAATTGACCCGATTTAATATTATATAAAATCGTATCAATTTGATTTAATTTAAAATTAATAAAATATTTTTTAATGTAAAATATTATTTTTTAATATAAATATAAATTAAATAAATATATAAATATATATAATTAAATAATTATATATATGATCGAGCAGAGTGGGTTTCCCTAAAACCTTGTTCTAATTTTATTTTATAATTAACAAACCTGACTCTAAAAGATTAAGTTCGATCAAAATCCGTCGAGCACAATTTGAATTGCCATCTTTACTCGTATTCAATTGAAAATCTAATTTTTAACTAAATGATGATGGATATTATATTATAGAGATGGATATCAAAATAATAATAATTTTAAAATTTTTATTAGATATATGAATAAAAATGAGTAATATATTCAAAATTATTTTCATACTCTACGTGTCTCGTGTGTGTGTATATATATTTAATAAATAAATTATTTATTAATAATATAAATTATTATTATTATAAATTAATTATAAGTAGTATATTTTAATTTAAAAATATATATTAATAAATTTATAAAAATTGTATTAATATGAAAAATAAAAATTTAAAAATTTTTAAGTTATAAATACGAAAATTACTCATATATATTAAATATCAATGTGATAAGAATGATAATAAATTTAAAATATTTATTAAATATAAAATAAAAAATAATGATAAAAAAATATTTTATCAATCTTATATTTTATCTATTGATATCTATGCATGAAAAATTAAAAAAAAATTATTTTCATCACTTAATTAATCATGTTAAAAAATGATTCTTTTATTTTTATATTATGTGTGAAATTAATATGAGATTTTTTCACGGTGTGAGCATGTTATATATAACCATTAATATCATTTAAATAAATTAATGGTAGAAAAATATTTAATAATTAAAATTTATGAGTAGTCGATCAAAATAAAAAGTTATTCATAATTAAATTTTAAGATGTATATTATTCAAAATTAAAAAAATAAAAATTATGTCATGCCAATGATATTAATGTCACATTTTTTATTGTGTGGACTTTTGTAATAATGTGTCATACATGATGTGCTTTATTAGTGTGTTATTAAAAATTAATAGCATAATGAAAAGAAAAACACCACCTGTACTTTTTCTCATTTTTTTTAATTTTTGTACATTATTTAAAAATATATATTTGTATATATTAATAAGTAATTGATTTAATTGATTAAGATTTGTCATATTTTATAAAAAGATTTTAAGTTTGAGTTTTGCAGTAACCTTTTAATGGAATCATTTCGAATACACGATTGATAATCACTTATTTTAAACTGTCAAATATGATATATCTTGTTTTGACCTAAAAAATTAAATAATTTATCTACTTTGAATTTTTTTCATATCAAAAAGAGAAAATTATTGTATAAAATTTTTAAGTGAAATTTAAGAAAATTTTGTATAAAAATAATTTAATAAAAATTAAATCAATAAATTAAAATTAATAAATTAATAAAATTCAATAAAAAATTTAATAATATGTAAAAAAATTATTAAAAATATCATTCATAATTCAAAGTTAATAAATATTTATTTTACAATAAAAATTTTATCAAAATTTTTATTTTTTAATTTACATATTTAATATATGTAAGAAAAATATTTAATTTATCAATTTTAATTTTAATTTTAATTCTTATCGAATTACCTTTTAATAAAAAAATTCTAAAAATTTTACTTAAAATTTTATTTTCTCTCTCTTTTCAAATTTGTTTTCTTGATGATTACCTTTCCACGAAAAAAGCAGGTACCCTTAAATTGCATGTGGTAAATATATTATTATTATTATTTTTATATAATTCATTCATGGCATGCATTATTTAAATTAAATCAAATAAAAAAAAAAACTTGACTTGATTTAAAATAATCTTAAAAAAAAAATTCAATAGATCTTTTTAGTTTTTATATTGTATGGTTCGAAATTAATTGGTCTTTCTAAACACAGGTGTAATTTTTTTTCAAAATTGTTCCTTACCTGTAATTGATTATTCATTGGCAAAGAACTCACTGACAATGCAACATTGGATGGTTCATAAATGTTACACATATAATAAGTTGCGTTATCAAAAATTGGAAATAGCCAAATAATAATAAAAAAAAAAGGATAGATAGAATTGGGACGAACTTGTTTTTATTATTTTATGGTCAAACTCTTTTGATTAAGTTTTTTTTTATATAAAAAAATATAAATTAAAAATAAATTTGATAATTTAAAATATGGCATGATAATATAATATAAAAATTATAAAAATAAAAATTATAAATATAATATTATTTAAAATTTTAATAAAAATCATAAATAAATTTAATTAAATTAAAAAATATAATATTTTATACGATACAAATACCTAAATTATTATATCTAATTAAATATAAAAAAATAAATTAAACATGCTAAAATGTGAGTTTTAAATTTATTAAATATATGAATATATAAATTAATTGAATTACTATCGAAGCCAAATGTTTTAATTATTTCAAGAGGCATATTTATTTAAATTTAAAAATATTTTTTTTATCTTAAAATTTAATTACCAACGTACAACTAGAGAAAGGAAGGTCACCGTGGGCTAGACAGCATCATAGACAGTTAGAAACTGTTGAGATGGAGGAACTCAATCTCGGCCTAAATGTGAATGTGAACAAATTCATTGCCAATTAAAAAAGAGGCCCAACATCCGTTTTTTTTTTTAACAAAAAGTTGGCTTCTAAGCCTTTTTTTTTTTTTTTTTTAATTATTTCAATCGGATCTTGAAAGTTAATTTTAGGGAGAATTCTATTAATACTCCATCGTATACTTTTCGTTTTTTTTTTTTTTGTGGGATTTATTTTTAACTAAAACTATTTAATTATATTTTTAACACTTTTTTTTTACTTTTTAAGCTTTCAGATTTATAATTCAAAAACTTTTAAAAATTTTCAAATTTGTATATCCAACAATATTTAAAATTTTCTTGATTTCCATATTAAAAATTTAAAATTTTTTGTAAATATATATATTTTCAATTGATTTTTTTTCAAATTTAAAAGTAAATTTTTTAAATTTTCAAACGTGCATATTGAATTTTTATATCCGAAAAATTATATAACTTATCAAATATATATCATAAAGTTTTAAAATTTAGATAAAAATATAATTAAATAATTTTATCTAAAACAATTTTGAAAAACAAATGTAAATATAAGAAATGAGGGTGGTGTTTATTAGAAAAACCCCCAATTTAGTCATAAAATCAACATCATTTTAGTGACGTGGCATCTTTTATAATATAAACATGACATATGATTAGCTGGTAGTCCCAAGCACAAGTCAGGTGGAGGCTCTGTTTTACTTCCTAGATAGACTGAAGCTGTGAGTAAAATCCGAATTATAGCGACGAGGACTGCGAGAACTGAGTTGGGCCATTGCAGGGGCCAAATCGCTGATAGAGTTTGAGAGCATTAATATTGTTAGTGTATTATAGATTGTCACATAATTATTAAAATTTTAAAATTTGTTAAAATAAATATTTTAAATTTTAAATATTTAATCACGTTAAAACAAAATAATGATGTAGCAATTTGTGATGCTAGATAATATATAATATGTATATATTTATAATATATCAAATATAAATCTTATAATTATTAATATCGTAAGTAATATATTTCATCAATGTTATGGTTAGATAATAAAAAATACATACTCAAATTTTAATGATTAAAATGTATATTTTTATATTTAGATGATCAAAATAAAAAATCACCCAAAGTTTTGGGTGACTATTAGTGTGGTTTATTTTAATTCTTGTCACTAAAATTTAATTTATGACAATTTTAAATTAAAAAAACTACTTTTATCATACAATTCAAAATCCTAATATATATAAATATAAAAAATTAATATATATACTTTTGTATTAAAGATTCATTTAAAGTTTTCATGATCTATTATTTTTATTTTTATTTTATATCATTAAAATTGTTGAATATATATAAATATATTATAAAACGTTGTAAAATTTGCCATAAAAATAGTTTAAAAGTCAAAGTTTTTTTTAATATACACCAAGTCAAACATGAGTTTTTTTTTGGGGGGGGGACCAAGAGTCAAACATGAGTTTTTAATTAGGAAAACTATATATTTTTTATTCATTTAAATAAGCTTTCTTTTTTTTTTTTTGCCAATCATTTAAATAGTTTAAGTTTAAATTACCAAGAGCTAGTAATAGTTTGCTACCTCGCCAAAAAATAAATAAATAAATAATTTTTTAATTTTCAAAAGGGGCAAAATCTTATAACAAAAGGGAGAGAGGGAGATTGGAGTTGAACTTTAATTTTTGTGTATTCTTAAAGTTTTCTTAATCATTAAATAAAAAAATTGAAGACATAAATAAATATTTTGTGATCATATAATATATATTTTATGTTAAAAAATAATTTTGTTAATTGATTATTTAATTAATTATATGATAAAAAAATGTTATTGATGTGTGAATTTAATTATTTAATTAAATTATAATTTTATTAATTGATTATTTAATTAATTATATGATAACAAATTTTTCTTTAAAAAATTAAAAAATCCTCACAGGTGCCAATAGTTTTTATATTTAAGAACTACCCTTATCTAATTTATTAAATTCTAAGAATCATATACTCGAATGACTAAGACATGTGATAGCTGTTTCTTCGGACGGCATCATTTTTTTTTTTTTGAAAAAAAAATCAAACATATTTTTTTAAATAATGTCTCTCTTAATCAAATGTTTCAATGCACGATGTTATAAAAAAAATATTTAAAATATAATAATCAAATATTTGACTGAGATTTATAAATAAAAACATATTCTTTTATTTTTATTTTTTTTAAAATTAAAATAATAAAAGAGTTTGTATTAAAATTCATATTAAAATTTAAAACGGATAACTGTTCTAACAAAACCCAACTATCTTTATATCAGCAATGGCGTCATATGCAAAAAAATCCAACTTTTAGAAAAAAAAAAAAAAAAAAAAAAACACAGATCCAAAATTTTGACTAAAAGCTAATATTAAAAAAATCTCACATTTAATAATCCAGAAATGAACTTAGTGCCGTCGCCACCTTATAATAGTGAGGTGAATTGATGTTAATGGTGTCGTAAACTTTTAAAATTTAATAATATATAGTAATTGACCAAAAACTATATCTATAGTAATTAGTATTAAAAATAATGTTTTTTTATTTTAATATTGATATCACGGATATTTATTAAAAAGAGTTAAAAATAATTTTTTATTTTTATATTTATTTTAATTTAAATTTTTTTAATAATTTATTTTACTATGAATATAAATTTAACTTGTGAGTTTAAGATTTTTTTTAATATGTATTTTTATTAAGTTTTATTAACAAAGACACTCTTTTCCTATAAAAACACCAAAACCTTGAGGCTTTCCTCAAAACGAATACTGCAAAGTACAACCATTTTTTAATCAACAAAACATAATTACATAAAGTCCGCTAGGGCGGCAGCTTATTTTCTCTATCATATCACATGTTGTTCAAACAAGCACATGCATCCTGCCGTCTTCTTTTCTTTTTTGTTTTAGATTTAGGATTTCGGTGCACGAAATTAATAATTCCTATATTTATATTATATAAAATATTAATAATTTATATATTTATATAACATTTTATATAAAAATTATATATCATAATTTATATCAAAATAAAAATATAATATATATTTTTTAATTTTATTAAAATTTTAAATTATATTATATTTTTATTTTTTATTTATATATTTTTATTTTATATTATTATATCATATTTTAAATTATAAGATCTAATTTAAACCAACATTTGAAAAAAAAAAATGGAGTGATTAGACATGATTTTAGTTTTAGTACAGACATAAACTCATCGAATGGATAGATATTCTTTCTTGTCAAAGCATAGGAAAACCTGTCGGTTGGATAGTCATAGTTTGAGAAATTATTTGCCTTTCAGCATCTAACGATGACCAAAGTACTGTAATTGTCTAGGAATTAGAATCCTGAAAAATATTCTAAAACAAGAAAGAACAATGAGCTGAAACATGATTCTCTCATCATTCACACCTGTTCTTTCCTGTTTTTTTTTTTTTTTTCTCTCCCTCATTGATCTCAGGAAAGGCTTAAACTTCCACCATTTTTTTCCTGTCTGAGCTTGGTTTGTGATAATATTAATTTCTCAGATGTGGAGAAAAGCCACATGAAAGTGTGTTATGGCACAAATTCTTAATTGCAACTTGCTACTGATCCTAAAGATTCTTGTGCTGCAAGAATTGAACAGAGAAAGAGAAGGAAAATAAAAGAAATTTTAGGCCAACTGATTAAGGGTGTTTAATTTCATTCAAGAATTAATACATTAATTGCACGTTTGATTCCCAGGATTTACAAGTCGGTCCTTTCTCATGGGTTTCACAGCCGGCCAAATCCTGGTAGCCCCAAGGTACCAAAAGAAGGGGAAAAAAAATCATAATTGGTTCAGTTTTAGGGTTGGATGCAAAATACACGATTCAAACACTCACGATTATTATGTTGGTAAGCGACTTATAAATCTAAAAAATCTTAAAAAATTCGTAAATTTCATTTGTTGGTTGACGAGTTATTCTAACTTTAAAGATGGATACCTTCTCTAATCCTAAACTTACAATGACCTAAAAAAAAAAAATCACAAGTGATATATGAAAGTCAATGAAATAGAAAAAGGAAAAAACTAGAGCTTTTTGAAAGAGAAAAATGGGTGAAAATAACAGTGACATATTATTCTTTACAATTATTGTATTAACGCCTCACAATAAAATCTATCAAAATATTATCTGAAACTTACACGGCATGGAAAACAGCAGAAGAGTCCAAAACTACTGAAAATTCCCCATTGCCAATTGGAAAAGATATCACCATCTTACATGTTAAAGGGAGCCTGCCTAGGTAATCAAAGCTTCAATAAAGTCAAAAAGTGAAGTAGGTTTGGATCCATTATTTTCAGCATTATTCCACCTCCACCGCCAATGCGCAAGACTCTAGTGAACCATCTTAGACTTGTTCTCTCTAAGACATTTACAGAGTGAAATGCTCTCATTACGCCATCTGTCAACATTTGGTAGCTTCTGACTTGTTCTCTTGCCCTTGTGCTCATTGTCCTCTCCTTGGACTCTTCTCCCCAACTATGTCTCCGAACCATATATAAACAGAGTTACCCCTTCAAGTTTCCGCCCTGCAACTCACCTCTGAGAACCATTTATATATTTTCAAGACCCTAGGGCAATGATCCAATCAGACCCACCTCTCCTTGACCATTATGGAGCTCTTTTATGCCACTCAACTCAATGTGATGAGCCTCAAAGCCGACTCATCATGGAAGAATGTCAACTTCCTTTAATTGACTTGAGTGATCTAAGCAGTCGCGATGAAATGATTCGCCAAGCCTGTGCTGCAGCCATTTGTAGAGCATCATCAGAATGGGGATTTTTCCAAGTGGTGAACCATGGCCTTAGCCCTCAACTAGTTGGGAAGATGAGAAGTGAACAGGTGAAGTTGTTCCAAACACCCTTTGAAAGGAAAGCTATTTGTGGACTTCTGAATAATTCGTACAGGTGGGGAAGTCCTACGGCTACTTGTCCCAAGCAATTCTCCTGGTCTGAGGCTTTCCATGTCCCTCTTACCAAGGTTTTAGATGAAGCTTGTTATGGAGAGTTTACATCTTTAAGGTAATATATTACATTTCCACTTGATTTAGACTTGTCTCAAGCTTAGCTTGTTTGAGTTTTTTTACATGGGAGGCCGCAGCTAGGGATAGGGAAAGGGGTTACAAGTATTCGGATTTGAACCCCAAATTTGATAGATGCCAATCTCTTAAAGGTGACTGTATTGCCAAGTGCTAACATATAAATGTTTTCCTCTTTTTTTTCTTTACAGGGAAGTGATGATAGAATTTGCATCTGCTATGTCAAAACTGGCAAGACTTCTAGCAGGGGTTCTGACAGAAAATTTGGGCTATGGAAAGGAAGTGATCGACAATATATGCGACCAAAGCACTTGCTTCCTTCGCCTGAATCACTACCCAGCCTGTCCAATATCTCCGGAGATTTATGGTTTAGTGCCCCACACTGACAGCGATTTCCTAACAATTCTTTTTCAAGATGAGGTAGGGGGACTTCAACTAATGAAGGACTCCAAGTGGGTGACAGTAAAACCCAACCAAGATGCTCTTATAGTCAACATTGGTGACCTCTTCCAGGTAAATATCTAAAGCAATAAAATCCAATAAACTTTTCCTTCACTGTGATCATATTTATCTAAATGGCAACTATATACTGTATACTACAGGCATGGAGCAATGATGTTTACAAAAGCGTGGAGCATAATGTGGTAACTAATGCAAAGATGGAGAGGTACTCAATAGCTTATTTCCTGTGCCCTTCTTACGATTCTTCGATCGGGAGCTTCACAGAACCTTCCATCTACAGAAAATTTACTTTCCGAGAATACAGAGACCAAGTTCAAGAAGATGTAAGAACAACAGGCTACAAGGTTGGCCTTCCAAGGTTTCTACTTGAGGGGACAGAGGATTTGACAAGACGTAAGGTGTCCAACACAACATCACAGGCAACAGTTAGATGAATACTAAAAAACAATGTCTCTTGCAAAAATTTTAGCCTTTAGGAATCCAAGTAGCATACGTTAAAAAGCAAAAAAGGAGATAAAAGATCGATACAAAGCTATTCTAAGACATTTCCAGGGAACCAATATGTTCATTGTACTAATAAGGTTTTGTAATCAATAGTATATAACTTTAGTCCGTCCTTATTTTGGATTTGTGCATTGGAGGGGCTGTTGTCTTTTTGTTGGGATAAGGTTTACGTGATTAAAAAATTTTATATTATTAAAAAATTTAAATAAAATATTTTATGTATGTATAAAAAATTAAAAAACTTAATAATTTAAAATTTTGAATTCAAGTGATATTCAATATATATGTACGAGCTTTTTGATGTATTTTCATGAGTTTTTAATATAATTTATCTCTTTAATAATTGATATTAAAATCAAAGTTATGACTTCGAGTTTTAATGAAATTATTAAAAGGAAATTAAATTTATGTATAAATTTTTTAGTGCGTTTTTGTGGACTTCAAGTACAATTTATCTCCTCAACATTTTTGTCCGAGTAGTAATACACACAACAATTCTATAATCATCGATTAATTTTTTAAATATTGAGTACAATCATCAAATGTTCCAACAATTATTCAAAAGAATGTGAAGAACTGACTGAAATTTCAAGATGCTTTGTTAATGCAACAATTGCACATCATTGTATGGATTCAGCTAAAACAGAATGACTAAAAACAATCTTAGAATACCTAGTATGCTGTTAAACTATACACTCCAAGAACAGTAATAGGCCAATATCATAACTAGAGATAAGATCGGGTGGTGTATTTTTTTTCATCCCAATCCGATTTTATATAATAAATACTAGAAATCAACTTAACCCAATATTAAATATTATTTTTAATATTCAACTCAACTCATGTATGCATAAAATTGGAATTGATTCAATTTAACCTGAAATTAAAAAAAATTATTTTTAAATATAAATAAAAGATTAAGTATATAAATAAAAATAAAATAAAATAAAATAAATAATAAAAAATATTTTATATATATACATGATCGAGATAAAACAGATTTGCTTAAAACTCAACCCAAACTTTAAAAAAAGACCCATGTCCAAATCTAATATATATATATATATATATATATATATATATATATATATAAATTAACCCTATAGAATTAAATCAGATCGAAACATGATGGATTCGAGTTGGATTGCCAACTCTAATCTTAACAGATTGTCACCACAGCAAAGATCTACTTAAAATGTGATTTGTAAAATGTGGCACAATATAAAATCATGGAGATCAGGATTCGCCCTGGATTTCATGTTAACTTCACCTTATGGATAATGATTAACAGGTCCCGAGTTCTTATTCAGTCAAGTGGTATTGCTACCTTATCCCTGAGTGTGCACATCTTCTTTGTTAAGGGGCTGCTTCTTCTTTAACATCATTCACACGTCCCTTTCCTAATTCATTGGAAAATGTCAGATCCCTCAAATAAATTCAGTCCCCTTCTCCTCCGCAGTTTTCTTTAACAAAGGACATAAAAACAGATCCAGCAAGTCCTGAGCAGGATCGATTCTTTTTAAAATTGAAAATCAAATATTAGAAACCGATTAAAACGTTAACAATCACTTCAAATTTTTAACGATTACGATGATTCAATTCAACTCCTTTCTTTTCATTTTTAAGACGATGATCAAGAATCAAGGAAACCGAAAATAAGGGAAAACAGAAAAGAAAAAGGAAGATTAGAACTGTTTAAGGGCTTTGACGTACCTTAGCCTCGCCATCGACAACATCCAAAAATTCGGTCAATCGACTCTGTTCACTCGTCTAGAATTCGAGCGGCAAAAGAGTTCTTCTTTCTTTATATAAATCAGAAAACGAGCATTTTCGTTAAGGAGATTCGAACCAGACATCAATTTATGGGTCCAACGGTAGGGAAATCACCGGGCTTTTGGGCCCAACACAAGCCCAGTTTATGGTGTTTGACCTTTTTCTAGGATTTTGGAGCCCAAATCCAAGGAAACCCAAATAGAGACCCCGGCCCGCAAAAAATTCCAGCTCAGCTTATTTTAGCCTGTAAAAAGAGAAAAAAATTGAAAAAATCTAGAATCCATTGAAATCGTAATATTTGGTCGGGATTGATTTTTATTTTATTTTGTTTGAATTAAGTTTGGATAATAAATATATAAATTAAATTTTAATTAAATTTTATATTAAAAAATAAAAAAATCGAATTAAATTATATATTTTCATTAATTTTTATATTAAATTTTTATAAAATAAAAAATATTTATTAAACTAACCTCAGATTTTTAAAAATTTGTAATTTTATATATTATTTTAAAAAACTGAATCAAATCAAATGTCAAGTGAACCATTTATTACTCCTAGTTTTTAGTTCGTGGCGATGCACCAAAAATTATCCTTTCTTTAATTAAACAGCGAAGCATCTCGTGTCCAACGTTTTCATTCTGGATCCACGACAGAGACCCTGAGATTTCGGAGTATTGAAATTCGAAACAAAGAAGAAGCAAATCAGCAATGGCGGCCTTTATCGAGCTAGAAGATTCCCCTATGTTTCAAAAGCAGGTAACTCCAAAATTCTCCACATTTTCATTATTGTACAAATTTTGATCCACAATTATGTTTAATTTATTAAATTCCTTTAATTTCTTAGCCAATCGCTGAAAACTTTTTCTTTTTGAATCAAATTGTGATTCAATTCTAACCGTTTTAGTTGAATATAACTAAGTTTTAATTGATTTTTTTACTGAATAATCAAAATTCGATTGAATTTGTTAAAATAATGACTAATTTTATATTGCCATGTATAAATATACTTCATGATCTCATTGGGATTAGTATTTGTTTTTTGTTAAATGATAAAAAAAAGGTTCTAATGTGTTTGTTGATTGAACAGATATGTTCTTTACAGTACACGGCTGATGAGTTGAAAGATCGCTGTCAAACATTATACGAAGGAAGTAAGAAGTTTATGTATGTTTCTTTCTTTTTCTATGTTCACTAATTCTTTTACTTGTAGTGTCGGATTTGCCTTATCAATCTGTTAAGAATGCTTGGATTCAGTTCTTGCCAATCTTAGTTTTTGAGGTTATGTTTTTTCTGACTCGTACGTCTTTGTTATAAAATATGAATTTTCTTTTCATTCTTAGTATATTAGGTTTGTTCCAACTGATAACATATTCTAAGTGCGCTGAATTCTCCCTGCAAAAGTATCAGCTTCGCAGTAAGGGCTTTGAGCAAGATTTTGGGTTCAAAATTTGGTCTCTAATTCAAATGTATCTTTGTCACATTATTTCCCTTAACATCTGACCTTGAATTTGTCCCCTCTCTCCCCTACCATTATACAATTTCAGCTACAATAATAAATAGGGTATCATTAACTTTATTGCCGACAACCCAATTACCTAAGACCTCTCTCTCTTTATTTCTTTTGCAGGACAGCTCTTGGAGAAGCATATAATGGGGACAATAGCTTTGCTGATTCTTTAGAAGCATCTGGTGGTGGACAAGATGATCCCATTAGTGTCTCCATAGGAGGTAAGTCAATGTGTCTTCTTATTCAAAGTTTTTAACTACCACACCGGTTAGCTCAGTTGTTTCTTACAAATTAATTTCAAAAATTTTGATTAGGTTTAAAGCTTTGGTTCTAGTATTTAAAGTTTTGTCAATTAGTGGTTATAAAAACAGATGTGCATTTGACTCTGTATCTGTGTGTGTTTCTGTCTGCTGAATTATTTTTCTCAAGTAAATTTCTGTGCTCAATCAACAGCAGAAAGTGAAAAACTATTCAAATGCTTTTTGGCTTTTTGCAGAACAAATGCTATTGAATGGCAATTGCTTTTTCACGGTTTCATAGAATAATCTAGCTGAAAGACTGAAGATTCTACCTAAAGAAACTTTTAAATGGTTCCCTTTTGTAGGACCAATCATGACCAAGTTCATCAATGCATTTCGTGAGCTTGCTGGCTATAAGGAGTTGCTTCGTTCACAAGTGAGAATCAATTTACCATCTAAAAAAAAAGACAATTCTTCTCATATAATTGAATGACAAGGGGATAAGTAGCCTTTGTCAAATGCTTATTCCAAATGTTTCTGTTTTTTCACTAGCAATATTTTATTAGATGTTATTTCCTTTGCCAACATTTGGTTTTTCCTTTTTTTTTCCTTTTCGATTTGATTGTGCATGATTACGCAGTATTTTGTGCCTTAGATATATTTAGATCCCTATGAATTGATATGCCTGTGCATATTTTAAAGTTGTGTGAAGTAATAAAGCATGCATGGATGATTTGTTAATGAGATTAGAATGGAAAATTTTGCTTCAGGTGTTGTAATCAACTTACCTTTACTCCCAACATGAGTGTGAAAGACATTCTTAATCAGAAGATGAGCTTCTAGATGGTAGATATCATGTATCTTTAGAACTTGTATTCATAAAGTCATAGAAGGTGTGTAAATGTAAGCTATCAACTAATTCAACCAGCTTTTAATGAGGAAATAAGCTGTCATCTCATAAAAAAGTACCTTTGAATTTGTCTTTGCTTAAAACATTGCTAGGTGCATGCGCACATGGTATCTGTACAAACAGTCTTATGACATTATCTTCTACTTAAAATAGATTCACCTGATCAGATTGTAATTTTGCGTCAAAAAGTGTTTAACGTGTTAATTTCTACATATGCAACTACTTTCTAAATTCTTTATTTGCTCTTAGATGCCTTTGTGTTCAATGTGGTTAGGATATAGCACTAGTAGGTACTGAACATATTTGTTGTGCATGAAGGCTAACAATTTTGAGGCCACCTGCTGCATAACTTCAGATAAGCAAATTTTGTTTTAAAATATTTCTTATATTTGAGAGTCAATATTAACATTTGCATCTTACCTTGCTACATGCCCAATAGAATAGTTATTATTTTTCATGTTTTGTTTGGGATGCTCAATTTTTTATCTGAGATTTGAATACCTATTGCAGGTTGAGCATGTGTTAGTTGATCGGCTAATGCATTTTATGACTGTTGATTTGCAAGATGCAAAGGTGAAGATAATTTAGCTGCTATCTCTAATTTTTTTTCTAAAATTGCTGGTTTTGAAATTGTTATTAACTAGCCACTTTCCACAGTCTGTGTGTGTGTTGAATTTTTCTGAAAAATTTAAAAGAGACTGAGATAGTGAGAGATGAAATAAATCGCTCCCTTGTTGAGATTTTGCATTGAAACGTTGCTCTGTGTGATTGCAATGGGGGTTGTTCATGATTGCCGCCTTTCCCTGACTTTTCCTGTAAATCTTTAAATTTGATGTAGGTGCACTGGATGACATATGGTGACCTTTTTTCTGTTAAACAACCACTTTGGTTTTATAGCAAACTTAATTACTTGTCATGTTTTCTTTGGTCTGTTGATGTGCTGTGTGTTGATTAATTGAGACACTTTTGAGAGGCCTTACCTTATTGGAATCTTTCCCTCCACCATAAACAACCTCTAACATCACTCTTTTCTGGTCTTTTTACTTCTGATTTGCATTTTGTGTTTTCTCTCGTCTTCGCACCTGCAATCACTTTTTCCTTTGAAGTTGGAAACTTTTCTTTTTTCTATTATCCTTTTCCACATTATGTATCCATGTAGTTTTCTGTTAGCCTAGAAATATGCTTTTTATTTTATTTTATTTTATTTTTTTTATCTATGTACTTCCAAGTAATAATATTTCTTTTATCTTTCCATATATCTTTTATATTAAATTTGCCTCTTTTCCTTTTTCTTATCATCTTGAAAATGGAGCGCTTTCTAACAAAACTCTGTAATCCACCTTGGAGTCTGAAATTCTGAATGTGAGGAAAAATATAGGACCCTCAAATGAATAGAAGAGCCAATGATTGAGGCATATTATGTTCCTCTTAGCACAGGACATATAACAGCATTTTTTATTCAAGTCATGGACATTATCAAGTCTTTTAGCAGAGATTGTATATTTCCAGCATAAGAACTCATCGTGGATGAAGATATTGGATCTACATGTTCATAATTGTGGAAGCCAAATATTTGCAAGATGGATTGAGATGTCTCCTCAAAATACAACAAATTCAGATGGTGGGAGCTTGGGGGTGGTTGTGGGGGGTGGCATATAAATTGGATGGAAACATAACAATTACATTCATTATTAAAGAGCTCAACATTTTTTATAACTTTTCTTTCTTGCTAATAATTTTAGAGTCTAGAGCTAAATTCATGTCTCTATTCCTCCTTTCCTCCCAAATTGTCTCACAGCTTTTATCCTGTGTCTTTTACAGGAGTCTCGTCGGCGGTTTGACAAAGCTATAAATACATATGATCAGGTATTAGAGACAATGAAACTTCCTTTTTGGCATAAAGTTAATTATTGGGTTTGGATATTAATGACAGTTTGAATCTCCTTCGTTATTTTTTTTCTTTCTCTCTCGGTCATGGTATCATGAATAAATTTTGGAGCTAAGGAATTATTAGTTAAAAACATATTATGTCTATATGTACAGCTACTGAGAATTCTTGTAAATCAAGGGCTATCCGGTAAAAATGAAAAACAGAGAAACCTGTCAGTAATTGGTGACATGTCTTCTGTCTTCTGAAATCTGATTATTCCTTGCAGCAAACAGATTTATTCTAGTTTACTATCTTGAATATTAAGTGGCAAACATTAATGAAGATGTCTCATTTCTAAATAAGTTCTCCAATGGATTTACTAATACAAGTGCTGAGAGCATACACAAATGATGCAGATGGATATGCCCTGTAAAATTTTACATCACAACTACCCTTTCTCTAAAATTTTATGAAAAGCTACAATCAAGCATAATAAAACCATTAAAAGCATAGTGTTCCTTGATTCCGGTCAAATATAAAGCTTTTCACCAAATGTTCTGTACTGCCAGGCACGTGAAAAGTTTGTGTCTTTGAAGAAGAACACACGAGGAGATATTGTTGCTGAGCTAGAAGAGGTATGCCCTTTCCTTATGTAATTATACTATTCTCTGTATGTTTCACCAGTTCTCTTATTTTTCTGCTATACTCCTGGTTCACTAGTTAGTAAACATTTAACCGTTTCAGTACCATCCAAAAGAAACAAAACACCTGTTTTTCCGGACCATAGAACTATGGATTTGATCTTATTTTAGGTTGTAACTATTGTAGTCTTCTTTGTTTATGATGTATTGTGCCTTTTTCTTGCTTACCTTTATCAGAAGAAAGATGTTTCTGGTTACCTTGATGTAATGTTTACACTATCTTGTCTTTCTGCTTAGATATCCTTTATGTTGTTTCCAGTATCTAATAGCTCATACTTGATCTGCATTGACAAAAATTTTGGGTGCAAATCTTTAACATTCTGTCCGAGTCCCCAAAAGTAAATATATCTTTTGTTCTGAGAATTGAGAATCTAACTAACTAATTCCTTATAATTAAAGATGGAATTGTGGCTTGGTTTTTGCAAATCAAGGCATTATTGGTTCAAATTATACCATGTTATTATCCACATCTATTATGTTTTCTTGATAACTTCCAAACTTCTTTGTAGAGTGCAATTGTCTTTTTCATAATAAAACTAACCTGGCTTGTATTCTGGGTTGGATTGGATTGTATTTTGTTCTTGACAGGATCTACAGAATTCAAAATCTGCTTTTGAGAGAAGCCGCTTCAATTTAGTGTGTTTGTTGCAGCTGCAAATCTCCCTGTTTATTTATATTAAAATCATATTTTCCATTTTATTTCATGCTTCATTTGGTGACTTTTCTTTCTGGTTTAAGGAAAACAGGTAAATGCACTAATGAATATTGAAGCAAAAAAGAAGTCTGAGTTTCTGGAATCTATAAGTGCAATTATGGATGCCCATCTGAGATATTTTAAGCTGGTTTGTACTTCCTTTTATGATGTATTTCTTAATTTTCTGCTGGACTCAGCTAGTTATACAAGTTGTCGTGTGTGTGACTAAATATGATTGATTTCCTTTTGTCATAGGGGTATGACTTATTGAGCCAGTTGGAACCATTTATTCACCAGGTAATATTTTACTTTTTTCTTTTATTTTAATAAAAAACAAATGAGACTAAGTTGTTGATTACCACTTTCGAATTAACTGGATTAATTATTTAATGAGGGTTGTTTGTCTCCATGATGTTAAAAACAAGTTAATGACTTGCAGTCAGTAGAATCAATGATTTCTAGAAACTTCTTCTGTAGAAAAGTTGGCTCTGCAAATGGCTATGAGCTATGACCATAATGTTGGATGCTTGTGTTGGCAATCCATGTGATTATGGGAATACTGTGTCTTTGTTTAGAGACTATATTATTTGCATGCCTCTTTCTATTATCTCTTTCTTTTTGCATTAGATGTTTACAGTTACAAAGTATAAACAGATAGACAGGCACATGCAAGACACACACAACTATATTCTTGTATGCTTAATTTTGGGAGTTACCATGTCAAACAACATTATTTGTCTACGCCAATGCATATGAATTTATCAAATCCTAGAACCATCTAGTTGCACGGTTCATCCTTCTTCAAGATTCTTCAATTAAGAATTTCATCTCCTGACTGCAACTAGAGATATGCATTTATATTATTTGTTACATAAATCGTTCTATAAATGCATAAGTTAAATGCATATCTCTGTTTGATCTGCACATTCTGTGTAGAATGTGTTCGCACTTGTCATTTTGAATTTAAAACAAGTGGCTTTGGTCCCATGCCCTTACACTGTTTGTCTTCATCATAAAATTTAATCTAATCTGATTTAATTGCTTTATGAATAAGGGTTTCACTTGATAACTGAATTGATTTTTTTTTGTAAAGGTATTGACATATGCTCAGCAATCAAAAGAATTAGCAAAAGCTGAACAAGATAGGCTTGAAAAACGTATTCAAGAATTCAGGACCCAATCTGAGATAGATACTTTACGAGCTTCTACTAACAAAGAGCCTTCCACAAGTACTGGTGGCATTCATGTTATTGGCATGAGTTCAGACAAAAACATAGAAGCGATCATGCAGTCCTCAACAAATGGGGAGGTGAGTGCTTGATCTTCTTATCTTTTTATTGGGCTGTTGTTTTCATATTGGCATCATGTTTATTTCATCAAGGGTGTTAATTGGAGAAATTAAATATTTCTTTTTTTCATTCATTTTGCAGGTCCAGACAATCAAGCAAGGATATTTGATAAAACGTTCTTCAAGTTTGAGGGGAGATTGGAAGAGGAGGTTCTTTGTACTCAATAGTCAAGGAACTTTATACTATTATATGAATAAGGGTACCAAAATGGTATGTTATATTACTTTATAACCATCCTTGGTTGATCAAGTTTAATGATATAGCTTGAAGCATATTGTCCCTTTATTATGATTATGGATAAGTGGGGCATATACCTGGATTTTAGTCTTTATGCTTGCTAATTTATGGTTGTGAGAAATTTGAGGATGTGTGACAGAGATAATTAAAGTGTTTGTATGGTTTTGTTGCACTATAACAGTGTTAATTTCTTTTTTGCATAGCAAGCTCAGGAGAGAAGTGAAGAGAACAGACTTAAAATTTCTCGTTGCCCCATTTTTTATCTCTTCAAATGTGGTTAGATTTGGAGAAAAATGAGAATGAGTAATGTAATTCTTCATGATTTTTGAATAAATCCTTTAGATGTAGTGATAAAATGTGTCAAAAAACTCTATATCTAAGCAAGAGAAACTGAAATTCCTATCAAATCACTTATCTTCTTTTCTTGACTATCTGTCCTCTTCTCTCCTATTATTTCAAACACACTTTAATCTAGATATGCCTAAAATTATAAAGTCCCTGTATCTAGGTGCTGAAAAGATAATTTTAATCTTCTTTTCCAGCCAGCTGTTCCAAACTGTTTGAGTAGAGAGAGAAAGAAAAGGCTTTTTTAAGTTGCATGAGTATACCTCATAAAATTTTGATTTGCAAGTGAGGTGAATCTTTTCTTATTACCTATAAATTGACTGCTTGTTCTGTGGTGTTTATAAGTAAATTTAACTCTTATGCATAAGCTTTTGGCTACTATTGGTAGGAACTCATTCTTTAAGATAGCTAGAGCAAAAGGTCTTCCAGGAACTATTAAGTCAAAGTATCTAGTCTTAATGCTATTTCCCATGTAGGAAATAATTTTGGGCTTATGTTGTGAAAATGATCTTGCTGAGGCATGATATTTACTTTATCTGCTTTATTCCCAGGGTTCTCACCATCAGTATACTGGTTCAGCTGAACAAAATAGTGGTGTATTTGCTAGATTTCGTGCAAGGCATAATAGGTCCTCATCATTTAATGAAGAAACTTTGGGCTGTCATATTATTGATCTTTGTACTTCAACAATAAAGATGGATGCAAAGGATACAGATTTGCGGCTTTGCTTCAGAATTATATCTCCACTGAAAACTTACACATTGCAGGTGATATTGATTGATCATTGAAATTTTTTCGCCTCACTTTTCTTGAACTTATCAAGGATATGGTTAAAATATAGCAAAGTCGCAGCATGATACATTTAACTGACTGCATATAGTATGAAAAGGATTTTCTTGCTCTTATTGTTGGATTTTTGCTTGGGACTTTATTTGTGTTATTAATTATCTTATGAAACCTTAATTTTAGCTATTTAAGATTGACTAAGGTTTAGATGATGATAGATGAAGGTGCTAGGCACTTAATGGTATTTTGCTAGGTTGCTGTTTTAGCAAGGTGTTGAACAATTTACAGTGTATCATTTCAATATCTTGCTGTTTTAGCAAGGTGTTGAACAGTTTACAATGTATCATTTCTATATCTTCAGGCTTCAAAAATATTTTGGAAAATGCAATCAATTTTTGTGACAAATCTGTAGAGTGGAATTACATGAAACATGAAGCAGGTTGTATTAGCCTCTCCATATATTTTGGAAAATGCAATCAGTTTTTGTAACAATTCCGTAGATTGGAATTATATGAAACATGAAGCAGGTCGTATTATCCTCTGCATATATTGCTAGTATTTATTTTTAATGGTGATGAGGATTCCAGTGTGAAGTTAGAAAACTGTTTTCTATTGTCAAATAGAGTGAACAAAACTATATTAAAGGTATAAAAAGTGAAATTTGTACTTCTATTAGAGCAGTAAACCCACAGGTCAATGCCATGATGATTCTACCAGTGATAGTGTGAACCAGAAATTTGATTGAGTTTAAGCATTGCAAACATTTTGGATAGATGAAGGGAAAAAATCACTAAAATGCACCAAAGGAGTGCCAACAAGGCTAATTTTAATGGAAAAAATGATCTAAATGCACCAAAGATGAAAATGAAGAAGTTTAGTGAAGAGAGTCAAGGAAAGCTAGTGATAAATTATTTTGATGGATTATTCAGCAGAAGTGATCTAGACAGTTTGGAATGCCTTAAAAATTTTTTTTGATTAAAAGTCTAGAAATGTGTGGAATTAGAGTATTTGTTGTAAGGAGGTTGTCAAGAAAATCAAAAGAAGAAAAGCAGTTCGCCTTGTCGAAGCCCTAATGATTAGGTTATCTGATGATAACTTGGTTGAAAAATTTGTTTGATAAGATTTTAATGACTGAAAAGATGCTTGATGGATGGACGAAGAGTACTATATAGATCTGGTGTTATTTGCAAAGTTTCTCTAACCGTACCTGCCTTGAGATTTTGTGAGAAGGTTGAGAACAGGTAAAGGTGTGAGCCAACAATTTCATAAAATCATGGGTAATACCAGTGAGTTTGAATCAGAATAGGCTTACATCAAGGATTTTCAGAATCCTTACCTTTTTGCAGTCGTTACAATGAGGTTACTATGCATATTGAGAGTAGAATTCTGAAGTCCATGTTCTACGTAGGTGTTATGTTATATTTTTAGTAGATGAAACGTAGTTTAGGGTCAATCAATAAGTCTGAATTACAGAGTGCACTTCGGTCATGTTTTTATTTGGGTTAATTGGAATAGAGATAGAATAAACTGAATGTGGTTTTTAATATTATCAAATAGGGATGAAAGTGAAGTAGTAAATGGGGTTCAAGATATTGTTAACTGTGACCATTTTAGGTATCTAAGATTGACTATTGGCAATTTGTAAAGGAGGAGAGACAGAAAATGATTTACTTATCAGATCAAAGCACGCTGGATGAAATGGCTAACTGCTGGTGCAACTGGTGTGTAATATGATTATAGGGATGCCTGTTCACTTAAATTGTAAAATGTAGCAGTTTCCATGCATTTTGGTAGTAGTAGTAGTTAGCAAACGTATACGCAAAAGATTGCAGCTGAGATGAGAATGTAGAAGTGGTCTGTGCTAGTATACCCAAAAATGAAAAAAAAAAAAAAAAGAAGTGAAAGAATGAGAAATGAAGTCATTTTTCCAACAGTGCAGATAGTATCCATTAGGAAAGAAATTAGTGGTAGAAAGTTTAGATTGTCTGGAAAGTTGTAATATAAGTCCAGAGATGTGTAAGTATGAAGGGTGACTTGATACAGGTAGAAGGAATAAAGAGGGGTAAAAGTGAACTAAGGGATGAGGTAGTAAGGATGTGAAATCTAGAACATCTTTTAGAAAGCAGAGTCTTAATTGAGTGGAATAAAGGAAAAGGATTCATGTTGCCAACCTCAACTTGCTTTTTGGAATTAAACTAGAGTCTAGTTGAGACAATATCTTTGCATTATGAATGTTCCAACTAGGTAGTTTAGATAGCTTTTTGAACCTAGACTACTTGCACTTGCATGAACATGAACCTCCACACCTCGTTTTTGGTATTCTTAAGGACTAGTAAATACTAAAAATGTCAAAGAGGTCTGCCATGCTAGCACAGAAGAGTTTAAAATGAGAGCCATAACCAAGAGAAACTAATGATAATGATATGGATATGGTGACTAAATTACTGTGAGTTTTAGGGCAGTCTTCTATTGAAAATTTGATGTTAGATGCTTTGGGATGCAAGACTCTTGTTTACAAGTGTTTGGAACTTGTACAGGTGTTGAACAAAATTGAGCGTGATATATCTTTAGAACTGTGATGCCACTATATCATTTCCTTTTGAAGATAATTAATATTCCTTTGTGTGTGTATGTATGTATATATAATTATATATCTATATATTTATTTATGTATGTATGCATGTATGTATATCTGTAGGCGAGTGTGTGTTTCTTGTGAAAAGGTTGAAGATTGAATGCTAGTTAAATACATCGGTTAAAAGGATGAAACAATTGTGTCTGAAGTTTTTGGAATACCTATTTCTTGATGCATCATATTTGTCAGTAAATTATTGCTAAATTCTAATCAATTTATCAAATCTGCAAAGTTATTGAGAGATATGGAAACTTCTCAAAACACAACATTTTATTTCACACAATGACATGCCCTTTAAAAGCAAATTTCGAAGTGTTCGTAATCAATAGCTTTTAGTCTTTGTTGCCTATAATTTTATACTTCTTCAACTATGGCATGAAAAGCGTGGATCAGATTCTCATACAAACTTGTTTGAAACAATTATTACAGTTATATTTTGAACTAGATAATTGAATATAATAAAACAAAAGACAATATTTGTGAACTTTCTAGATTAAGCTATATAATAATGTTTTGTTTGTGATAATTGTGACTGGTTTTGGGCAGGCTGAAAATGGGGCAGATAGAATGGACTGGGTTAATAAAATAACTGCAGTTATTACATCTCTTTTGAATTCTCATATCCTGCAGCAGGTTCTTTTTTCCTTTTAAACTCATGTTTTTCTATTTATGTTGAAACACTAAATTGCTACTAATGGTGATTTGGTTGTCTGTTGTGGCTGCATCCGGGAAAAAAGCATGTGGAGAATAATGCTTATGCTCGCAGAGCTTCTTCTAATGCTAGGTCACCTAATAGCCTTGGTACTTTAGAGATTGACCAAATAGGCAACAGAGCAGAGCCCGTTTCTGTGGTCCTCAAAGAAATTCCTGGAAATGATGTTTGTGCAGAATGTAGTGCTTCTGGACCTGATTGGGCATCCCTTAATCTTGGCATATTATTATGCATTGAATGCTCAGGTGTTCACCGTAATCTTGGTGTACACATTTCAAAGGTGCAATTTGTTCTTCAAAGAAGAGAGAAAGACTGTATGGCCTTTTTTTTTTCTTTCCAGTTTTTGTTAATTTTGCTATGCTGGTTTTGAGTTTATAATTCATAATCTATATTTGGTCTTCAACCTGTTTACAGTCTCTTAGAAACATAGAGTTTATGCTCTTTGATAGCACTAAAAATTAGTGTCCACTGTTAGCTGTGATGTAATTATTTTTATGCCTGCGGAAAGTTTATTTCTGTAGTAGGGACATTGAAGAGTATTAGGTCACAACAAAGGTTTCTTCTTACTATTCTTCGTGTTGTTATTTTAGACTTTAGTTATTACACTGTCCACCTTAGGTTGCAGCAATGTCTCTTCTTACCATGTTTTAATTATTACTACCTATATGGTTGGTGTGCATGGGTAAGAGTTCCTCCATTTTGATGATATTATTAGATTGTTCAATTGAATTCCACATTATCGTCTCTTAAAGTATTTAGTGCCCTTCATTTCCATTTTTTTTGGTTGTTGAATCAGAATGTTGGGAGAATCTGTTGTACAATTTCAAACCAGCTAGTATACTTGCAAGTAACTTTGCTGTTATTGACTTACAAGTAGTTTTGCCCCGAAATATGTGGTGGACAATATGAGTTGTGTTAGGAGAATATGTTTAGTTCACCCTACACTTTTGGGTGCTGCACCGGGCTGTTAGGAGAATCTGTTGTACAATTTCAAACCAGCTGCTATACTTACAAATGACTTTTCTATCATTGACTTACAAGTAGCTTTGCCCATGTGGTGGACAAACCAGCTGCTATACTTACGAATGACTTTGCTATCATTGACTTATAATTAGCTTTGCCCATAAAAATTAGGCAGACAATATGAGTCGTGATGTTAAATTCCCAACCTTTGAATTTCATGAATTGAATGAAAACTTACTTGCCATTTTAAGTAGCAAAAGAAGAAAATTTAAGGTCAGAAGAACAGATAAGAGGGAGGAGGCTGATAGAAAGAAATTGATATCCTATGATCTTTCATACATTTTAAGAGTCTTCAATAAAAGAATACTCTTCTTCTGTGTGCAGGTGAGATCTTTGACATTAGATGTCAAAGTGTGGGAACCTTCAATTGTGGAATTATTTTGTACTCTGGGCAATGCTTATTGTAACTCTGTATGGGAAGGTTCACTCGTTAAGAATGAGAGGTAAGATTTCCTCAGGTTAAAAAGAGAATAGAAATGATGCTCCTAACTAATCTGTTAATTTGCGAATGCTATTTCTGTACACTAACTGTAATTTTTGATATGGTACCTATAGAAGATCAGGCAAGGACAAAAAAAAATTTAATATGCTTTATTGGTCTTGTGATCATGTTAAATATGAATATGCATGATTGAGGCGTTTTCTATATCTACATTTTGTTTCTCAGAAAAGAAGTTTTGCATTTTCCCTTTTGTATGTTTGTTTTCATGTGAATTTGAAAATTGTCTCTAAATAGTTTAAATTAGGTTAATGTAATATCTTAATTATGAGGAAATATAGAACACCATAAAATTTGGTGGCCTTTTTGTGTTTAAAAAAAAAAAAGAACTTAAACCTCTTTTTTCATTATTTGACATTAAAAGGGTTTTGTAGGTAAAAAAATTGTCATTGTTTTTTCTTTGTAACAAGCAATAATTCTTATTGAAACAATGTTAAGGATCTAAGTACAAAAGTAAAATTAATGTCAATTAACCATGTCATCTTTTGAGAGAAATCATGGTTATACTTAAAAATACACTAACCCAACTTGTGGAACACTTGTTAGCACAAATGTCAGCAATGAGCTTTATGTTCTCTTTGCACATGCCTGATCTCTGTAATCTCATATCTTCTAAAATGTAATTTATAGAAATGTGGAATAGTTTTGTAAAGAGATGTCCGCGCTCCTTCATTTAGTCATTTCTTCATTATCATTATTTTTACCAATAAGAATTGCTGTTCTAAAATGCCATTGAAGTCCTCAAGTGAAAGGATTGTTTTTGATAATTAAATTTATTTCTTATGCTTTATCTTGAACATGATGAATTTTAAATTGGACAAAAGTTGTCTTTTTTGTTAAAATAGTGTTTGGTATAATAAGAGTATCTTTCTCTCTCTCTCTCTTTCTTTTTTTTTTTCTTTTGTGAGCAAGAGAAAAAAGCCTCATCCCTTTTTTGTTTTTATTCTTGTCTATGTGAATATGATGTTGGATTCCTTACTTTCTACCCTATTCTTTGCCTTATTGTACTCACTCCTCCTTACATGTTTGCCAAAATTGTCCAAAAGATGCTCTGTTTTTGTTAGAATGATAGCTTGATAATCGGTTAAGTTACTAAAGAGTGAATTTGAGGAAACCAAAGCTGGTAGTGGTTTAATTGATGATCTATAACTGGTTAACTGGATAGCTTCATTTTGTGTTGTAGTAGCTACCTATACAATAATCTGCTTTACATTTCCTTTTCAATGTAATTCTTTGCAGAGTGGATGAATCAAATGCTATTGGCACATCAATAACAAAACCATGTGCCAAAGATGCAATATCCAATAAAGAGAAATACATTCATGCTAAGGTATCTAGTTAGATTTTTTTTTCTCTCGATGTCCATCCATTGAAATTCATATTTCACCATCCATGTATTTCTTCCTTCCCTCTTCCTTATTTGATTCCCCCTTGCATTGCACCATTTAACTTACGGGGAAGTTGACTGGATTTCAGTCAGTTGGGAACCTCTTCTGGTATAGTTGCCTCCTTCAAGTAATTGTGGTAATGTTAGTCTTCTGCTACTGGTAATCATTCTCTAAATTGATCTGTGGATTATTTAGCTTCTTATGCCAGGAAGGAATAAATCACTCTAGCATATGATGTGTTATTCTTCGTATTCAAGACTATTTTCTGTTGGTTCTTTGTTCTTTATGCCTGAAGTTATATTCAAGGCTGAAAAGCAGGTGCACTTGCACACTAACACACCTGTTCCCTTTAGACAATTTCCAATTTTCATCAGTGCAAATCGCCATGCTGTTTAGATTAGTCTTTCATCTCTCGTGCTGCTAGCATAAGAGGCTGTGATTTTGAATAAAAAGCCTAACATTATTCCTTCTCTTAACCAGTATGTAGACAAATTGCTAATCATCAGAGATGCAATGCAACCCAGAGTTCCTTCTAACTCAACAGACATCTGGCAAGCTGTTAAGACTGATAATTTAAGAGAAGTATATCATCTAATTGCAATATCAGACACCAATATCGTAAATACCACCTTTGATGGTGTTTTTAGCATTGAGTTGTATCACCTTGTTGTTGATGCACAAGACTCATCACTTGATAGCCACAAAGAGGAAAGGAAACAGTATGATCCATCAGCCTGTCAGAGAATCAAGGATTCAAATGACCCGGGGAATTGTCTGCAAGGTTGTTCGTTGTTGCATCTGGCATGCCACTGTGGCAATCCAGTGATGCTTGAGCTGTTGCTGCAATTTGGTGCTGATATAAATAAGTGTGACTTCCATGGCAGGACTCCTTTGCACCATTGCATTTCTCTAGGGAACAATACATTGGCAAAGTATCTACTACGAAGGTAGGCTGCATGTTTTGCATAAATAACAGAAGCTATTTGTGGTAGGGCTGTTAGAAGACATTTTGCTTAATTGTCTGAATTAACTTCAAATGAAATTTCATATTGGTCCCCAAACTTGGACTTGGAAGCTTTACCACGTACCAAATTATTTGGTAAACATATTTCATATGGTTAAAAGATTGCATCATACAACATATTAATCTCTGCTCATATGGTGCTTGATAAAAAGGATTGATAAAATGACAAGTTACAGATTGCCTTTGAAATCTAATATAATACTTTTATTTGTTAGTCTCATCTCTCATGGATAAGCGGTTTTAATATGCCAATGATGTGCAGAGGCGCACGGTCATCGATTAAAGATGGTGCGGGATTTAGTGCATTAGAAAGGGCTATGGAAAAGGGAGCAATTACAGATGAGGAGCTGTTTATTTTGCTCACTGAAAGCTAGAGAGAGAAACTTGGGTGCCCCAAATTGGTAAGCCTGCTTCTCTCCCTTGGTTTCTCACTTATGTTGGCTGCTGTCGCCTCTAGCATAATAGGAGTTTTCTGTCCTCTTCTAATCTGTCGACTTTGTTACTGAATTGTTTCTCCTATATTTCAAACTAATATATGTTATTCTTTGCAATGTGGAATGATTATCTCTGTTGAATTAATTTCGATTCTATGTTATGGTTTGCAATGCTTGGCCCTTGAAAAAAATCACTTTAATTATTACCATTATTTCCATGGCTACCAAAATTATAACTGAAAAGAACTTCAGAAAGAAAAAGGAAAATTATCCTTAACTATAACACCCTTGATCAATAAACTTGATTTCCAATGAAAACTATAATTTCATATGATGTTTCGAAAGTGAAAATTCATATCTCGAGATTTTTTGGATATAAAAAAATGGTTGAATTGAAAGTTTAATAGCAATTTCAACAATATAGAAATGATCATATCTTTTGATGACTATTTATCTCCACATTCTATGGAGGCGCAGCTTTGATTTTCAACAATGACTCTAGCACATTCCCTTTTAGTTCTTTATTAACTTCTCAACAACTTGTTTTGCCTCTTTTTGACCTTGACATTTCCATCAACTCTTTAACCAGGCAGTGTATGGCTTCTATAGTTTAATAAAGGAACAGCAGCTTCAATTTCCCCCCATGATTCTAGGGCATCCCCCTTTAGCCTCTTTTTCATCTTCTCAACAACCTGCTTAGCCTCTTCTGATCTTGACCTTTCTACCAACCCTTTAACCAGACCTTCCATTGCCTCAAATGGAGGAACCCAGTTCCTCTTTATAATTTCCATACTCATTTCCAGACCTGAATCCAACCCATCTATGATAGTATTGTAAGTGGCTGAAATCGGCTTCACCCCTTTTGAAACCATGTCATCCAGCAACTTCATTCCTTAATCCTAGCCTCTTAATCCTATGATTATTAAGTAGTCAAATTGCCCTATAAACCTTTCTTCAAAACCTGTTTCATAACCTATCAAATCCATTTGATCCCCATTCTTCAAATAAGCGCTAACAATAAATTGTAAGTATCAATATTAGGACTCACATCCATGTTCTCAACCCATTAGGGTGCAGATTAAATCTTGTTCTCTTTCACAAACGCTTTCAAAATCAAGTTATGCGATACAACAGTAGGCTTGACGCCAAGCTTTGCAGGAATCGTCTTGAAGCAATCGTGAATTTGCTCGAACATCCCATTGTTCAGATAAACAGTGAGAATAGCACAAAGGGATTTTTCGGACACATTAGAATACCTGTTTTCAGACAAATCTTCGAGGGTTTGGAGTGCATTTGAGTAAAGCATAATGAGACGAATCCAAAACCCTGCAGACTTAAGGGCTGGGGCATTTTAAGAATGAAGCTTTTGGGTTTAGAGGAGGCGGTTGGCACGAGCTAGCTTGCGGATGGAGAGGCGGTAGATGGGGCGGTGGCGGAGGAGAGTGGGCCAATGGGAACATTGTTGGAAGATTTCCGCTAGCTTTTCAGGTTTTTTTCGGATAGGATGTCTGATTTTGCGGCTTTGAAATAAGGAAATGGGGTCTTTGTTTTTAGCCTATGTTAGTCTGAGTGGAGAAGAATCACTTGGGTATTGCTGGTTTTGGGTTCTTGAAAATGTAAGCCATGCTTTTTGATGCTGAAGCTGGGCAATTCGGGGAGAGAGTAGTGCTTTGGGATCCTGCCTTCGGAAAAGGGTAGAGAATTTACAATAGGTGCATTCAACTTAAAGTAATACAACACTAGTTGTAATGTAAAGTTTATTATTGTCAGTGTAGTAAGGTTTTCTTTTTGGGGGTTAGGTTAATTGGGGTCAAATGTCCCAATCAAATGGCCCATTGGGACCTGCAGTTGCAGGAGTTAGGGCCAAAATCCAAACATTTCCAAAGTCCAAAACCATCAAAGTTGAAAGTTGAAACCTTTTCTTCGCCATCGTCGGTGATCAGCATTCAACTATAAAAAACGAGCAGCAAAGCAGTCAGTACCAGTCCAGCCGCCACCACCGCCACCACCGCCACCACCACCATCCCCTCTTTCTCTGCCTTTCCTAAAACCTCTCCTACCTCGCCTACAATGGCTTCTCTCAGCCACCCTCTCAAAACCCATTTCATTTCCACCCCAAAAGCCAAACTCCAACTAGGCAAATCCCCCACCAGAGTCCGCATGTCTTTCCAAGAATCAGGCCCAAGCGTCGCCGTCGTAGGCGTCACTGGCGCCGTAGGCCAAGAATTCCTCTCCGTCCTCTCCGACCGTGACTTCCCTTACCGTTCCCTCAAGCTCCTCGCCTCCAAACGCTCGACTGGCAAGTCCATTTCATTCCAAGACCAAACCTTCACCGTCCAAGAGCTCACCGCCGACAGCTTTAACGACGTTGACATTGCGCTTTTTAGTGCTGGTGGGTCGATAAGCAAAGAGTTCGGTCCCATTGCGGTTGAGAAAGGTACCATCGTTGTAGATAACAGCTCGGCGTTTCGAATGGTTGATGGAGTGCCTTTAGTAATTCCTGAAGTGAATTCGGAAGCTATGGATGGGATTAAAGTTGGGATGAAAAAGGGTGCTTTGATTGCAAACCCAAATTGTTCTACTATTATCTGCTTAATGGCTGCTACTCCTCTTCATCGCCGTGCTAAGGTATAACATAAGTTCCCATTTTGGTGGGTGTTATTGACTTGTAAATATTTGAACATTTTGATTGGTAGATTAAGGCTTGCTTAGAAATTGGTTTTCCAGTGTCTGTTTGATGCTTCATTTGGGTTTTATTACATTAGATGTATGATGTTTTAAAAGTTGCTGAGTTATGAAGAGTAGAAAATTTTTGTTTCAGAGACATTCCCTTGTGTAACAATCTTAGCCATTTATTGTAACTTGGGTTTTTTCGTAAATAGAAGGACAATTTAGCAAAGTAATAGAAACATGAATGAAGGAATTGTTTGCAAAATTTGCTTGGTAAGTAACTGAAGACATAGTGAGTTTGAAGTAAGATGACTAAGTGATTGCTTGTAAAAGCTACTACGTGAGAAATGAATAATTAGAGTTTTAATTAGTATGTTATAATGTTTTGGGTGCTTTGTATTTTATAGTGGATTAATTTTAACTGAAATTTTTATGAGATATTGAGAAGAAAACTATATGGTTTGAATCTTTAGGGTAGGATATCTTTTGTTCATTGTTTTGAGCTTTTGCCAGTTTCACTGCCTAAGTTATTGTTATGCTGTATCAAGCAACTTAAAGATCTCATGCTTACCTGGCAATTTATGTTTCAAATGTTGATTCTCTTCATGGCATGTTGCAGGTGACACGTATGGTGGTTAGTACTTATCAGGCAGCTAGCGGTGCTGGTGCTGCTGCTATGCATGAGCTTGAGCTACAAACCCGTGAGGTGATTTGATTCAGATTTTTTTTTTTTCTAATCTTCATTTATTATTTACTTGTTAAACGAGTGTTTGGTCAATATTTTCTTCTAATTGATTCCTTGCTGCATTTTCTTTTAGGTCCTGGAAGGGAAACCTCCAACTTGTAATATCTTTAAGCAACAAGTATGTGTTTACAGTATCCATAAATTTGTGTATATCTTTTCATCTCACCAGGTTTCTTATAATTTTCTCTTATTTCTTTTTGCTTTTGCAGTATGCTTTTAATTTGTTCTCACATAATGCCCCTGTTCTTGAGAATGGATATAATGAAGAGGAAATGAAAATGATAAAAGAGACAAGGAAAATCTGGGTAAGTAGTTAAAGTGTTCTGATATAAAAAAAATCATCTAATGTCTTTTTCCTTTGAATTTTCTATTGAGACAAAAAATCATCTAATAGAATAATGTTTTGTCCTGCATGATTGTCTTTCCCATTTTCTCAGAATGACATGAATGTTAAAGTCACTGCTACATGCATACGTGTTCCTGTGATGCGTGCACATGCTGAGAGTGTGAATCTTCAATTTGAGAAGCCCCTTGATGAGGTAATATTTTATAAAATTGTGAATCTATAATTTTATCATCAATATATGAAATAAAAGTGATGAAAAAGTCACAAACATTTTATTTGCTCTTGTCATTATAGCTAGTCTGGTGCATTTACATGCATTGCTTTCATCTTTCAAATTTTTAAGCTCCTTTTTATTTTTTTTAGGTGAAGAAATTTAGGGCTTCTTCTTATTTTACTTGTATGTATAAGTTTTTTTTCCCCTTTTCCTTTCATCATTTTCATTTATTGGGACAGAAGTTGTAAAGAATGGGTTAGGTTTAAAGTTGGATTTTGTTCAACTTTTACAAATATAAGGAAAATTGGAAATGGAATAGATATCTTACATTCTTACTTTCAAGCCACATTGTCAGGGTCAACTCTTTTTAAATATGTAATATGTAGCATATATAATCGTAAAATGCTAGTAAGGCAGTGTAGGACCCCAATTTATATCATCCCTAATCATACTGCAAAGTTTTCAAAATAGAAAATAAAAATCCCAATTTTCCTGTTTTGAAAACAATGTCAAAGCATTTCTGGTGTAGCCCATGTTAATTTATCTGAAGTTGATATACCTTGATCGGAGCTTGTTTATCTTAAATCTTATTTCATGCTATCTTAAAAGAACTTCTAAGGATGTTTTTATTGCCATTGATCTTAAAGAGAAAAAGTGTGCTCACTAACATGCTGAGTAATATATACTACTTAATATTACTTGTTGCTCCTTGGTATCTTTTTCAAATTGCAATCATTCATTGAGTCAAATATTATATATATATATATATATATATGATGTTTTTCAAGTTGAGGTTTTTAGATCATGGTAGCTTAAATTTGATAAAAGAATACAATTATATCAAATGCTATGTTGTCTTTGAAGATAATTGTTATATTTTCAAAAAGATCATGAACCAAAGAGATCAGAATGATGAGTACGAGTTATTTATAAGCTTGGCCACATCTGTTCCTATATAAAAAAGTCTTCTAGATTCCCTGTTTCTGACCCAAAAACGTTTTCTCATGTAGCTTTGGTTTTATTTTCAGCTCTTTATTTGGTAAATTTTTTTGTTGATCAGGATACAGCAAGAGAAATTTTGAAAAATGCTCCCGGAGTAGTAGTTATTGATGATCGGACTTTTAATCACTTCCCTACACCATTGGAGGTATCAAACAAAGACGATGTTGCGGTTGGCAGGATTCGCCAGGATGTGTCTCAAGAAGGAAATCATGGGTAAAATTCCTCTTTCCCTACATTTTATTTGTCCCTTTTAGAGTATTTTCATGCTAATATGAAATTTTAAAATAGGTTGGACATCTTTGTTTGTGGTGACCAAGTACGCAAGGGAGCTGCACTTAATGCTGTTCAGATTGCCGAGTTGCTGTTATGATCTTGCTGGGGCAAATTCATTCATGCAATTAGATTTGAACTCACTAGTGTTTAGTTTAATATAATTGGTCTTTGATTGCGGATATTTTTATTATCTTGTTTGAGTTGAACAAAATTTTGAAAGTCTTTTGTAGCATAAACAATTAGGTTTTTATTTTGGCTCTTGACGTTTTATTATGGATTCATTTGGCGAGCAAAGTGAGGGGTTCGCACAGAAAATGATATGACCAAGCGGTGAGAGTCCCTCTTATCATGCTGCCAAATGAATCCTATTTATATGGCCGGTTCGCGGCTGTCATACTCTGTGTGGATGACATATGGTCCATTCAGGAATTGACACATGGCTTAAACATGATACCATTGTAGTTAACAAAACCTGAAGAACATATTGAGCTACTGTACCACTAGCTATATTGAAGAAAATTCTCCCTCCTACCCTTTAGCTTCTTGTTTGTGATTGTGTCAACAAAGGAATTCTACTGCCAAGTTCCTTGAAAATTCAGCAAGTTAAACATCTTCCCAAGCTTAAGGGTTAAACAAAGTCAAGATTCCATGGAATTTGGTTCAAAGCTACATTTAAGACTCCATCAAATCATTTCTTTTGGACCAAGTTCTTTTTTTCTTGGTAAAATAAGGCATAACTTTGACCCATGATAAAGGTAAAAGAATCACCCAAACTTAAATTACCAAGGTTTTTTTTTTAAAGTGAAATATATTTAAATTACTTATTCATATAAATATAATATTCAAGTTACTTAAATCTAAATTATTGTGTCTGAAATATTCTAAACAAATTTAAACTATTTACCATGGAATCCTTATTGCCTAAGCAATTTAAACTATGTATGCTTTTTACATTAAAAAAAAACCCTAGATATCAGTACCAAAAAATAAAACCCAGATATGCTTTTCTTGAAGAGTTTAATATTTTATGTGGAAAAACTTTATCTTAAGTCATTATATTAAGAAATTATTACTTAAAAGTATAATAAAAAAATTTTAAAAACAAGTGATAATCTTTTAATTTAGTTTATAATATTAAAAATTATCCACATATAAAAAACGAATTTTTTTCGTATTCAAATGTTGTATTTTTAAAAACTAGAGAATAATACTAAAATACATAAATTATTTTGGATGGGTAACCAACAGGATTTCGAAACGTGTCAATCTCAAATAAGTTCGACCGTTGAGGATCATAGCCCATGGGAGCCTGATGTCAAAAATACTAAAATAATCGTGCAAAGCAAAGCCAAGAATAATCTCAAACCTTACCACCCTTTATTTAATTCTCTCGGCGCCACAACTAGGCATCCCCTCTCTCTGTTATAAATTTCCTTTGTTTCTCCTCTGTTTTCATCTTTACATCTCTTAAAACTCTGCTGAGTTTTTCTCTCTTCTTTTCTCTTCAAATTCTCGTGAATATCTCTCTCGTCAAAGTCTGGTGAGTCTCTCTCTAGTTTTTTTATTTGCTTTGCCATTCTTGGTTCTGTGTTTTTTCTTCTCAAATCCTTCTTAGCAGTAGTGTAATCTGTTGGCAAGAGTAATGGTCTCTGTTATATGTTTTCTTAGTGCTATTTGAATTTGAACATCAACCATGCTGTTGATCATAGCCAAAAGCTAAATGGGAAATTAATATTTTGTGTGTTTGTTCGTGAAACTGCAGGTGAAAGTGATTGGGGAGGGAAATGGGCAGGACAATTAACCTCCATGGGTTTGCTTCTGCTGTGACTGAAGCAGAGGTGACAGAGTTTCTGGAGGAATATACAGGGAAAGGAACTGTTGAGGCAGTAAGTGTTGGGCAGTCCAAGAAAGAAGGCTCAAGAGCTCAAGCCAGAGTTCAATTTAAAGCCGTTGAAGATGTTGTAAGAATCTTGCACTGGGCAGCTAACCAAGCTCTTTGGTACAATGGTTCTTATTTGAAAGCCTGGCAATTGCACCGTAACATTATCCCACAACCAAAGCCACAGTTGCATAGCATAGATGATTTGATGTTGCATTTTGGTTTTCAAGTTTCGAAAGAAAAGTTTTCTGTCCTTTGGAAACAGGCTTATGTCTCCTTTAAGTTTGGTCAGAAATTGGACAAATTATACTTCTTTCTGTCTTATAATTCTATGAACTACAAGCTTGAACTGTTCAACGACAATGTTTGGCAGATTGTGTTACATTATCCACCTGATGAAACTCAGAAGTGTCTGCTCATCATTCAGGTATGTTTCAAATTGATTGATTTAATTTGAATTGATTCCTATTCTCTTTATGACTAATGTTGGAGAAGCTGTTTACAGTTTGAAGAATTGACGTGGTTCTAATAATCTAAAATATGATACGATTACATAATACGAATACAATATAAATATATAACATGAAATTAATATGATTTAAAATTATAATAATAATTATATATAAATTTAATAAAATAAAAAATATATATTTCATATTTTTATGTGAATATTTATTATAATATATAATTTTTGTATAAAATATAATATAAATATATAAATTTTAATATTTTATATAACACTAATATATGAATCGTCGGATCTAATTCTGATCAATGGCGGATTTACGTAGAAACATGTCGGGGGCAGTTGCCCGCTGAGTTCCTAAATTTCTTTTAGGGTTATTATAGTTTTAAAAATTCAAGATTTTACCCCATTGAAAATTTTGGTGATTGTATTTGTTTCCCTAAATCAAGGTTAATACAAGAAAGTTTTTATTGTTTATCAATATTGTAACTTTAAATGCGAAGCAATTTTATTGCAATATATATTTTTAAGTTTATAAAAAATGAAAAAAAATTATATTTAGAGAGTTTAAAATTATTAAATTTATAATTTATTCTAATAATTTATTTAGATTGATACAAGGTGATCTTATAAGTGTAACGAAACTTGAAGCTTGCATTATTTAAATGGTTTAACCATTTTTTAACACCAAAAAAATAACATATAAACTATAAAGTAATAAAAATAAATAATCATCTTTAAATAATATAAATTTATGTTTTCATTTTTCTTTTCATTGTATGTAAGAAAAAAGTCATATTTTATTTTTTAAACTATAATGGATAAAAAATCAAATATATTTGTTTATTAAAAAATGATAAAATTAATATATTAAAAATAAATAATAAAATTAGATACGTCAATTTTTATTTCATTCTTTCACATATTATATTTATCGTTAAGAATTTTATAAGTAAAATTTTATTAAATTAATATGTGTATGTATCTATTATGAAAGATGATTTACTTAAATAATTTTTTGGCTATATTTGTTAAAATTATATAATTAATTATGGAATTATTTCTATTAAAAAATACTTTTATATACAAAAAATATTATACTTGCTAATTTTATTTGTAATTTTTAAAATAAAATTTTATTTTAATGAAAAATTTTAAAATTAACTTAAAATATTTGTCCCGCTGACCATAAATTCTAGCTCCTTCCCTGATTCTGACTTGAAAGTTTTGAGATTTTGATTACCATCTATTTATCTGTGAAATTAAAAAAAATAAAAAAGTTTCATTAGAATATTCAAATAAAAATCTATTCTATTTTATATTTATTATATTTTATGAGAAGAAATTAATTTATATTGGTGTAAAACTAAAAAAAAAAATTTACACAAATTTTTAATAATTGATTTTAGTAATCCAATTAAGGTTTCAATTGAGTTGAGATAGAAAATTAAGATAATAAAATATTAAGAGTTTAAACTATTATTGAATTTTTATTCAAAAATTTTTAACTTTTGCCTTTTTTATTTATTCTTTTTTTTTCCTATGCAACTCTTCATGTATATTTTGGCCCCTATAGCATTTCTGTCTTTGCTCCCATGGTGTTTTAGAATTTGTGCGACAATATCGTAGGTGATTGCTGACTTAATTTTGCCCCTTCTATGGTAGTTACTTGGGGCCCCTCGGATCTATGAGAAAGATGTGCCTGCTCTCGACTCTTCTAGGGAAGTTACAGGGGTTGACCTGTGGATTAGGGGAGTTGATTTTACTCCGGACCATTGTATTGGTCAATCCTTTGCTTTATGTTTGGAGCTTCCCCGAAAAGTGCAACTCCCAAGATTTGATGAGAGTTTTTACTACGAGGAAGTTGAAGACAATTTCCTTCTCCAGAATGGTTCTACTTTTTCTTCCAACCCTGATCTTGTTCCGATAATCAGTCCACCTCCAGGTTTTGACTTGCCTTATGGTATCTTGTTTAAAGTAAATTCTTTGGTTCAACACGGTTGTCTTCCTCCCACATCTCTTGATGCCAGATTCTTTAAGTTGGTTGATCCCTGTAGAATAGATATTGCATTCATAGAACATGCATTAGAGAAACTGTATAGCTTCGGAGAATGTTGCTATAAACCTGTTAAGTGGCTGAAAGAGCAGTATAAGAAATACCGCCAGTCGGTGAAACCTCCTAGACCTCCCATTCTTGCATTTGATGATGGATTGGTAGCTGTGAGAAGGATTCAAGTGACCCCATCCAAGGTGTATTTCTGTGGTCCGGAAGTGAATCTTTCTAATCGTGTTCTTCGTAATTATATTAAAGAAATGGATAATTTTGTTCGGGTTTCTTTTGTTGATGAGGAACTAGGAAAGATACATTCAACCGATTTGTCTTCAAGCACATCTGTTAGTGATGGAAAGCACACTAGAATTTATCAAAGGATATTATCAACTCTTAGAAATGGAATAGTTATTGAGGATAAGAAATTTGAATTTCTTGCTTGTTCAACAAGTCAATTACGAGAAAGCTCCGTTTGGATGTTTGCATCAAGACCTGGGCTTACTGCAGTGGATATCAGAGAGAAATTGGGTCATTTTCGTTTCATAAGGAATGTGGCCAAGTATGCTGCCAGATTAGGTCAGTCTTTAAGCTCATCTAGGGAAACTTTAGAAGTGAGCATGAATGAAATTGAGGTAATTCCTGACATTGAAGTTGAAAGTGGTGAGACTAAGTATGTTTTCTCTGATGGTATCGGAAAAATATCTACTCAACTTGCAAAGGCAGTGGCTGAGAAATGTAGCTTGACAAGTTACACTCCATCTGCGTTTCAAATTCGGTATGGTGGTTACAAAGGAGTTGTAGCTGTCGATCCATCGTCTTCAGTAAAATTATCATTGAGAAGAAGCATGCAGAAGTATGACTCAGATGGTACAAGTCTAGATGTTTTATCATGGAGCAAGTATCATGCTTGTTTTCTTAATCGCCAAATAATCATCCTTATGTCTACTCTTGGGGTTGAAGATTGTGTTTTCGAAACGAAGCAGAGAGAGGTTTTAGCTCAATTGGATGCAAGTTTGATGGATCCAGAAAGGGCAAGGGAGGCACTGGAGTGGATATGTCATGGAGAAATTGCCAGAGTTCTAAGAGCAATGCTTTTGTGTGGTTATAACCCAGATTCAGAACCATTTCTGTCAATGATGCTACAAACAATTCATGCATCGAAATTGCTAGATTTGAGGACCAAAACAAGGATTTTTGTTAAGGATGGAAGGAGTATGATGGGATGTCTAGATGAAACTGGGACACTAGAATATGGTCAGGTGTTTGTGCAGTGCTCTCTCTTTAAACCGAGGCAATTTTCAAACGATTCCCTCTTAACAGTCAACGATGTTAGATCGGATCGAAATTGCCATGTTGTTGAGGGGAAGGTAGTTGTTGCTAAAAACCCTTGTTTGCACCCTGGAGACCTTCGTGTTCTGCAGGCTGTGGATGCCCCGGTTTTGCATCACATGGTGGATTGCATTGTTTTCCCACAGAAAGGAAATAGGTATGACCATCCAATACTCATATGCTTTTCTGAATTGTTTTTGAAGTATTCAGACTCATTTTATAGTATATAGTACAATGTATGGTTTTCTTATTATACAGTACTTAATTATCTACTGGTTTCTTTCTATAGTTAAATACTTCATTTACTGATAGTGGTTACATGACGATCAAACAGACCTCATCCAAATGAATGTTCTGGTAGTGATCTGGATGGCGATTTGTATTTCGTTTGTTGGGATAAAGATCTCCTTCCTCCCTGCCAATTTCCGCCCATGGATTATGGTACATCACCAAATGCCATTTTGGATCATGATGTTACCATAGAGGTATTACTCAAATCATGTAGTAAAATATTAAGATTCATATTACTGTTTCATGAAGCATGTCTTCTTGATTCTAATTATATGGAGTACTACTTTCAACAGTGTCCAAATCTTCATTGTGATTTCTTACATATCAATGTGACAATCCTCGGAGAAAAACTTGCAATATTTAGGCTGAGCTTGAAAGTAATCTGTTTAGTCTTTTTTTTTTTTTTCCCCAATGAACTCGAGGAAACAGATGGAACATTTACTTGGACTAGAAACTCTGTCAGGAAAGGAATGTATATATATGCTTCTATATGAGTTAAATTTTATTTGCAATTTCAAGAAATATTTAATGGTTCTTTCTGGTTAACATATATATATATATATATACTTCTATTTACAGGAGGTAGCAGAGTATGTTACCAACTACATACTCAATGACAACTTGGGAATCATTTCAAATGCACACACTGTCTTTGCAGATAGGGAGCCCCTTAAGGCAAGGAGTCAGCAATGCATTGAGCTTGCCAAGCTATCATCCATTGCAGTTGACTTTCCTAAAACTGGTATTCCAGCCAAAGTACCCCATCGTTTACGCGCCCTAGAATATCCTGATTTCATGGAAAAGCCTGATAAACTCACCTATGAATCACAAAGTGTGATTGGAAGGCTTTACCGCGAGGTGAAAAGTATCGCAACAGGGGTGAGTACTGGTGTTAAACATTTCACCAAGGAAGTAGCAGAGCAATCCTATGACTTTGACATGGAAGTTGATGGCTTTCTGGATTATGTCAATGATGCTATGTATTACAAAGGTCAGTATGACTACAAACTAACTAACCTGATGCGTACCTATGGGGTCCAAACCGAAGCTGAAATGATCAGTGGATGCATCATGAAAGTGTCAAAATCTTTCGACCGAAAAAGAGACTTGGAAACAATTGTTTTGGCAGTGAAGTCATTGAGGAAAGAAGCACAAAGTTGGTTCAATGAGAAAGGAAGTGATGAATTAAATTCTGATGATGAGAATGTATTTGCAAAAGCTTCAGCATGGTACCATGTGACATACCATTCTAAATTCTGGGGTTTCTACAATGATGGAGTTGATCGAGAGCATTTCATCAGCTTTCCATGGTGTATCTATGACAAGCTTCTCCAAATCAAGGAGAAAAATAGGGAAAGATCTTCCCATTTCTCATCACCAGAAGAATGTAAACCCAATCCTGGTGGGTTGAATTCTGATGAGAAACCTAGTTGGCGTCTTTGTTCTTTCATGTGAATCAAGCATTTCAAAAACTTGTACAACTCTTAATTTGTTTACACTTACAGTAACCTTAACTCTATGTTTATGATGTTTTCCGTTTAATCTTTGTCCATTGTAAAACCAAAAAAAAGTCCTTGAATTTGTATAATATTTAGATTATAGATAAATAATTTCAGTTTCTTTTCCAAATAAATATTTGAGTTCTTCACTTTTACGTCAAAACATTAAAAATACATATCATTTTTTTAATTTTATCCATGTAATTAAAAATTTACTATTATATTGTATTACATACTAACTTAATATTTATATTTATATATTTTTCTATGTCATTTACGTAAAAAAATTATTAAATATATTGATAGTAAAATTTTTAAGCTTTATAAATGAAATTAAAAAAGGTGACATATTTTCTTAAGGTATATTTAAAAAAATAAAAACTAATTAAAAATAAAAAAATAGAACATGTATTGATATCTTAATACTGCTTATGAAATTAAAAATTTATACTGATTGTGTATCAAATAATAACTCGTCTCTATATATATATGATTAAAATTTATTTTCAAGGTTAGACAAATTGAATATTTATATTTATATATTTATTTAAATTGTTATATTCTTATCTGTTGAAGAAAATTTGGTGGTTGCATTATAATATGGTTTATGGTGATATTGCAACATTCTTTACATCTCTTGATTTGTTTCATACCATTAATTTGTTCGACGTTCAATTTTTGAAAATTTTAAAATTTAACAAATATAAAAAAAATTGGATGAAAAATGAATTAAAGGGACATATAAATATTAAATAGCTCCCAATGATGGATAAAGTTATTAAAATTATATTTAAAATTATTAAAATTTTATCAGTTATTATCAAAATTATTTTAAATATTACTAAAATTATATCATATATTATTAAAATTGTATTAGAGGGTTACCAAAGTTATATCAATATGTTAACAAAATTTTATAAAAAATAATTAAAATTGTATAAAAAATTACTAAAATTTTATCAAAATTTATAAAATTTATATAAAATATTATCAAATTATATTAAAAGTTATTAAAATCAAAATTATATCAAAGATAATCAAAATTATATTGAAGTTAATCAATTTTTTTCTCAATCTTTCTTCCATTTCATGACATTTTATTTTCACTTTCTACCACCACTTTCGGTGTCTTCTATCCATAAGAGAAAATATGAAGTTTGATTTATGTGGTTTAAGTAAAGAAGGCGAAGTCTAATTTAAGTGGCGTCGGGTTATTAGGGAATGTAATGTAATTAGATGCGGCTAAGTTGTAAGTGTTACAAAATAATTTTATTAAAAATAATAAATAATTTATTGCAAGATTAATTTTATATAAAAAAATTATAATTTTTTATTACAATCCCCAAAATTATAGCCGAAAATAAAATTTCTCACTAAAAATAAAAATTCAGTTTTTTTTCCCCAAAAAAAAAAAGTCCTTGAATTTGTATAATATATTATAGATAAATAATTTCAGTTTCTTTTCCGAATAAATATTTGAGTTCTTGCCTTTGGAATCAAAGCATTTTAAAGCATACACTCATAATTTTATTTGTCTTGAAGAAGTTTTAATCAGTGTTAAAATAATTGATCAAAATATCCCTATTAAAATGTTATTATTATTTTATCAATTATTCATCAATTACTATTATTATTTTTAATTTATTATTATTGAATTATCATTATCATTAATAAATTAAATTATTTTTTATTATTAGACTCTTATTGAAACATAATATTATAATTTTTGCATAAAAAAATTTACCAGAAACTGATATCAAATTAAATCAAACCAAAAGTCGCATTTTTTATTGATTATTTAAAAATAATAATAATTATTGGGATAAGATTCACATGTGAGTAAAGAATCCTACATCACTAAAAAATTTAAATGAGATATCTTATATATACATAAATGACTCAATAATCTAATAGCTTAAACTTTTGGACTTAAGTAGTGTCTAACATGTATGTATGAGTTTTCTGGTATGTTCTTATAAGCTTCAAGTGTGATAAATCTACTAACAAGTGATATCAAAATTAGGATTATTTTAAGACATTGATATAAAAGTAGCCTAAGACATAAGTATATTCTATTTGAGAGCCTAAGACATAAGTAAACAGCCTAATACATAAGTAAATTCTATTTGAGAGCCTAAGACATAAGTAAATTCTGTTTGAGATCATAGAGGATGACAGTATCAAATTATTTAATTTAAAAACCTATTATAAAATATCATTTATATTATAAAGATTTGTATTAATCGGTATTGAGAGATTCGGCTAAACTAACTAATAAATATGAAAGATGAAAGCTAGAAGAAATTAGGCAAAAAGACGCTGGCTATAATCAGAAAGAGTTATTTTGAAACATTGATACAGAAGCAGCTTAAGACAAAAGTAACTTTTGTTTGAGATCATGAAAGATGATAACATCTAATTATTCAATTTAAAAGTCTATTATAGAAGATCATTTATACTGTAAAGATTTGTATAAGTCGATATTGTGTGATTCGGCTAAACCAACCAATAGATATGAAAGATGAAAGCTGAAAAAAATTAGCCAAAAAGGCACTAGTTATAATAAAAAAATAGGTTGATATCAGTGTGTTCCATCATATAGTGTAGGAGATAAATGCCACACTGTTTGAGAAAACTTGACAACATTGTATGAGAATAAAGTTATGCTTGTTAAAAAGCTTGATTCGATTAAACCAACATATATGAAAGATGAAAGCTGAAAGAAATTAGACAGAAAAACACTGACTATAATCAGAAAATAAGTTGATATTAGTGCGTTTCATCATGTAGCGCAGAAGACAAATGCCTACATTATTTGAAAAAAATTGACAGTATTGTATGAAAGAAAAACAAGTATGAATAAAGTTATGCTTGTTAAAAAGTTTACAACTTTACAATACATGGATGGACGATCGATTATAGAGCACTTGAGTATTTTTAAGATATATTTAATCGGATAACTACTATAGAGCTTTAGATGGATGATGAAATAAATGCGTTATTTTTTTTCGGTTCATTGCCAGACAATTAGAATACTCTAGTTGTAACTATTTTCAATTCAGCTCTTGATTACAATATGATATTGAAGATGGTAAATGATAATATGCTTAATGAAAAAGTAAGGAAAAAAAATTAGACCATGGGAATCAAGCTCTGGTCATAGAGAAACAGAAGATGGTGGTGCTAAAACCAAGTGAAAGAAGAGAAGCAAAAAAAACAATAGAGAGAAAAAGGAGAAGGGAGAGTTTATTGAACGAAAGTCGATTTATGATCTGATTGAGCTAAAATTTTATTAGTAAGTTTATGATTCAGAGTTTTACATTGTGAATAATAAAGATCGGATTTGAAGCTCTCTAGAAATAAATTCATGATGTATTTGTCGAGTCACTTATTTGGTGAGATTTCTATAATTGTCTCTCTAGTTGTTGATTAGCTCTAATTTTAGTTAAAGAAAAATTTTGTATATCCATTATTTGATAGTGAAGATTTTTTCTGGTAATCTATGATTTTTTTTCTCTATACTGAAGGGTTTTCTACATAAATCTTAGTGTGCTTTATTTTTTCTTGCATTATTGATTGTTCGAGTCCCAATAGTATTACTGGGGGGGAGATTGTTGGTAAATTAGAGGTTGATTGCGTCCATCAACTTCATTTACTCAAACACCAGTATTAAAAAGTTCAACTTGGATACAATGACTATATGATAATATGCTAAAGCAGAACATTTAAGTGAGTGATGTATTGAGTCAACATGGAGTGCAAGCTTGAAGGAACACTAAGATAACCTAGGTAGCAAGGTTGAATGTTGTAGCCTAACTTAAAAGCGCACTAGAGATGTTAGATTGCCTGACTTAAATAAGATGTTGATAGGACTTACTCGCATGGGAGAGCCGAAATGAGATTTGATTAGAACTCATAATTGAACAGAAAAAATTATTGGATAAGATTCACATGTGAGTAAAAAATCTTAAGTCACTAAGAAATCTAAATGAGATATCATATATATATATATATGAAAGACCCAAAAACTTAATAATTTAAACTTTTGGACTGAAGTGGTGTCTAATATGTATGTATAAACTCTCTGATATATTCTTATGGGCTCTAAATGTGATAAATCTCTCAACAGTAATGAAACTTGAAAAGAGTATTCGTGATTTCATCACATTGTTTTCGTTAAAAGCTTGAAAGTGAAGTTTATTTGATTGCACAGCTATGATCACTAATCAATATACTTTTACTACAATTTTTTCACCATCGGCGTCTTATTTTCTTTAATCTTTATCCATAAATCATAGGTTGAAATTTGATTAATTGAACTTCACAAGGATAGATAATGATCTTATAGCCAAAGAAAGGCATCCAATCTTTTTCAAGGCTAGACAAATATTAATGAGTTAACATTTAATATATTATTCGTGTAAATTTTTAATTAGATTTTATAGTTTTTAAATATACATAAAATTTTATACTGATAGTATATTAAATATTAATTCAACATTTATATGCATTCATATTCTAGTGTGGCTTATATATGTTATTTACATAAAAAAAAAATATCAAATACACTGATAATAATATTTTTAAATTTCACAAGTGAGATTAAAAAAGTGATACATACGTTTTAAGGTATATCTAAAAATAAAAAAAAATTAATTAAAAATAAAAATAAAACATATGTCAATTTTTTAACATTATTTATGAAATTAAAAATTTACATTGTATCAAATACTAACTCACCTCAATATATACCACTCAAATTTATATTCAAAATTAGAGGAATAAAGTATTTATATTTATTATTATATAAAATTTATATTCTTATCTGTTGAAGAAAATTTGGTGGTTGAATTGTACTACTGGTTTACGGTGATATTGCAACAATATTTCCATCTCTTGATTTGTTTTATATCATTAACTAGCTTGATGCACGGGATTTTTTATTAAAATTTTCATAATTTTAAATTTATTTTTTAATTATTGATCTAATATATAATCATATATTTATAAATGCTAAGTTACAATTAAATAACAATTTATACATAATATATTATAAATAATATTATTCATCTAAAAGAAGTCTAAATTTTTGTAAATTTTCAATAATTATAAAAATCTTTTTTTTTTCATAAAAAGATATTTTCTTCAATTCATTTGCTAAATACTAAAAATGTTGATATAGGTTTGTGTGTGTGTGTGTGTGTGTATTTGATTGAACAACAAATCACAATTATTAATTTGGTTATAACCATTTACTTTTTATTAATTCTTATTTTTGACATATTTCAAGTAATTATTATAAAATATATTGGGTTAATAATTATTTCTATATATGTCAACAAAATAGAGTTATTTTTTAGATAAAATAGAAATAATAATTCTTTATGTTATGCTTAAAAACATTTTATTTTGAATTTTTTTAATTTTTAATCATTTTTAACATAATTGATAGTATTTTTTGTGGGTTAAATATGGTAATGATCATCATTCTTCTCATACCATCCATTGTAAACAAAGAAATTCAATAATAAAAAGTATAGCAAAAGAAAATAGAGAGTATAAATTTATATATTAATTTATCAGGATTAAAGATATACAATAATAAGAGCAAATATATTAATGAATTAAAAAAGAATAAAAATATTAAAGAAATGAATAAAACAAAAAAAATATAATACGAAAAGTTAATTATAATCAATTTAAACAAAATTGAAAAAAGTTATGGACTAAAGAGAAACAAATAAATTAATCAAATATATAATATAAAAATATTTTAATTAGAATATAAATAAAACATTATATTTGTTTTCAAAACAAAAATAAAATTTTATCTAACTTTTTTATCAATATTCAAATATCTCATATTTTTATATAAAGATGTAATCTCTTACAATTTTAAAAATACATATTTTCTAGTCAATAATTCATTAACTTATCTAAAAATATTAAATTTAAATAATCTATTAAATAATTTTTAATTTTTGATAGATTTTTATTTGAATTTAAATAATTATCCAAAAATATTAAATTAAAATAATTTATTAAATAGAATTATTTGACAGAAAATAAAATTTTGTTAAGTATATATATTTAAAACTGTCATTAAATTTAAAAAGAAAAGATAAATTATGATTTAATATATTTAAATTCAAAATTTATGTAAAAATTTTAATCTCAAATAGATTTTGATTTCAATTTAAATAATTATCTAAAATATTCAATTTAAATAATTTATTAAAAAATTTATTTGATAAATAAAATAATATAAGTATTATCTTATGTGTCATTAAAAGAGATTATCCACCTAAGCATCAATATAAATAATTTTTATTATATAACCTTATATGTTATAATATATATATATATATATATATATATATATTAGATTTGTTCGGCGTACAATTTTTGAAAATTTAAAAATTTATCATATATTAAAAAAATTGGTTGGAAAGTGAATTAAAAGGGACATATATAAATATTAAATGGTATTAAAAGTTATCAAAATTATATTTAAAATTACTAAAAATGTTTATAAAAGGTTTTCAAAATTATATTAAAAATTATTAAAATTGTTTCAATTATTATCAAAATTGTATTAAAAGGTTATCAAAGTTATATCAATATGTTAACAAAATTTTATAAAAAATAATCAAAATTGTACCAAAATAATATAAAAAATTTATCAAAATTGTATAAAAAATTACTAAAAATTTATAAAAAATTATACAATTTCTAACAAATGTTATCAAATTATATCAAAGATAATCAAAATTTTTTTCTCAATCTTCTTTCATATCATGACATATTTTTTCATTTTTCTACTTCCTTTTTGAGAAATATGCAGCAGTGAGAAAGCACTTTTGGAAGATCCTGTCTTTCGCCCTCTTGTTGAGAAATATGCAGCAGTGAGTATCAATTCATGTCTTTGTGTCTTTTGCTATATAAATCCAGTAGATCTCTATTCAGTTTGCCCCCATCATGTAATTCAATGGTCTACAAACTTTGAGCTTTTGGGTATGGTGTTCTACCTCCATTGTAATTTTACAATTGCTTTTACCACCTTTTAGGTTCGCGGATGCTGAGTAGGAGACTGGCAAAAGGAACATGACCATGCTGATGTCTGGCCTTTGGTTCTGTCATGTTTAATTTTCAGACAAGATAATGCCATCGTTTATGAGTCTTTGCCGTTTGGATAAACATGTTGCTGTAAAAATTTGTGTTGTGTTGCACTAATGGTTCCGCCTGTTTAAAGAATAATATAATTGATAAGCATTTGGGATCAAGAATCGTCTCTGGTTGGTGTATGTCTAGTTGCAAATGAATAAGCATTGAATCTAATAAACATCTACAACATCTACAACATACAATTAAAAGAATCCGTAAGATTCATGAAAGTAATCAAAATCAAAGAGGTTTAAAATTCCTCAATATATATAAAAACAAGGCCATTGCAAATGAGATTTCTAAGTGCAGGTTTCCCAAATAATGCAGTTGACACAACCATAAGAGTGTAAAACCATCCATGGCCCCTCAGCCACAAAATGCCCAGGAAAATTTTTCTCAAAAAGTTCAACATTCTCAAGTGGATAATGGATGTAAGCATAAGGCATTGATCCACTCTCGAACCAACGATCAAATACATCATCTACACGTCGTAGCACACCAAACTCTTGACCATGGATAGAAGGTACAGTCATATGATCAATATTGTGACGATGGAGATCAAAGACCTTAGCACCAGAAAGCCTTTAAGTTTTTCAACAGAATCCATGACTATTGGGAACTTCATCCCACCATGCGGTGAGAAAAACCAAAGAGAATTGTGTGACTAATAATACCCCACCAGCCAATATACACGAAAGACCATCTAACCCTTGGTACCACTGCCGCGGTGATCAGAGCATATATATATTACTTTAGTAGTTTAAACTAAATTATTATGTAAAATATAAAAAATATTAAAAAATATATAAAAAATAAATTGAAAAAAATTATTTTTCATAAGAATGAAACTGTAATAATAATAATAACAATAATAAAATATATATCTTTAAAAAATTATAAAAAAAAAAACAAATTGCAATAGTAATAGAATATATTTTAAAAAAATTACTGAAAAAATAAAAAAATTGATGTATACACATTACATTTGTAGTATTAAATTTGTAAAAAAAAAAATTTAGTGGCAATTAGGATTAGATAGATAATTTTTAAATTAATTTTTTGAAATTTAAAATGGATATTATAAGTGATAAAAATAATATTAACTTTTTTGCATTTATTTAAAATATAAATTTGATAATTAGAGTTCAAATATATATAATCATTTTGATGATTTTATTATTTAAAAATTTAAGATAAAAATTTTTAAAATTTTTAAAATCTTATATAAAGTTGCTAGAATTTTTAACGTCTTATATAAATTTTTTAAAAATATAATTTTTTAAATCAAGATAAAAAATATTATTGACATATTTTGATAAACTTAATTTTTGTAATTTTTAAACATGTTTGAAAGATTTTGATAATTAAATAAATTTTTAAATAAAATTATTTGATAAACAACTAAAATTATTTATTAAAAAATTAAAATCTACAACTTTAAAAAAACTATTTTATTTGTAATTAAAGCAAACTATTTTATGCTTTTAAAAAACTATCCTATATGTTATTTAAAAAAATTATTTACGTAGACACATAAACTTATTTATGTATGTTGTTATATATATATATATTAAATTAGATTTATTCGACATCTAATTTTTTAAAATTTTAAAATTTATCAAATATTAAAAAAAAATTGGTTGGAAAGTGAATTAAAAAGACATATAAATATTAAATGGTATTAAATGTTATCAAAATTATATTTAAAATCACAAAAAATGTTTATAAAAGGTTTTCAAAATATATTAGAAGTTATTAAAATTGTTTCAATTATTATCAAAATTATATTATAAATTATCAAAATTATATTAAAAGGCTATCAAAGTTATATCAATATGTTAACAAACTTTTATTAAAAATATCAAAATTGTATCAAAATAATAAAAAAATTTATCAAAATTATATAAAAAACTACTAAAAATTATAAAATTTCTAACAAATATTATCAAATTATATCAAAGGTTATTAAAATCAAAATAATACCAAAGATAATCAAAATTATATAAAATTTAATCAAAAATTTTTTCTCAATCTTCTTTACCTCCTGTGTCGGTGTCTTCTAACATTGAGAGAAACGATGAAGTTTGACTTATGTGGTTTAGGCAAAGAAGACGAAATCTAGTTTAAGAGGTGTCAGATTATTAGGAAAGGTAATATGATTTTGTGTGGCTAAATGGTGAGGGTTACAAAATAATTTATTACAAGGTTAATTTTAAATAAAAATTTACCGCAATTTTAGCTGCAAATAAAATTTCTCACTAAAAATATAAATTCAGTTTTTTTTTTTTTTCCAAAAAGCCCTAATCAAATTTACGAGGCTTAAGTATTTTTATCAGTTGTTCAATTTATCACTCTTCAAGCCGAGTGAGACGTGGAAACAACCATTGACGACAAAATAAATGAGACAAATTATCAAAACAAATGCAAAAGAACAAACACACAAAAAGTATTAAAACGATGTTTCTAACTTTTTGTTTTTTTTTTAAATTTATTAGGCGAAGTAACCTATTTGCGAACAACGATGAGAGCAACGTTGAGGTTGCTTATTGGGAAACAGCTTTACCATAAAGCCGAATGCTACGAATATGTGTGGCTTATCATAAAAGACAATAAACAGCATAAAATGGGATGTGTTTACTGATTCCAACAAGTAAATTTGTACAACTCAGTTGCCAAAGTCCTCCAGTAAACGCCCCACAGGGAAGCCTGAAAGGACAGGGAATCAATGGTGGCTACACCTTGTAATTTTCTTGGTACGAAAAAGTTTAGAGTGACAGAAAGCTTCTCTTATATTACAACTACAGATCTGCACGAAGAACCAAGAATTCGAACTTTACAAATTCAATTCACGAACTTAGGGAACCACTTTGATACCAATAGAAACACAAAAGACATATGGCAAAAATAGCAGCAACAGCATACAAGAAAGTTTGGTTGAAGCTTTCATTGCCACAAATCCTGAACCAACAAAACCCCTTTTAAGAACAAACGAGCAAAGAGAATAAAGGAGAGAAATTGGGGAAGATCCGATTTCATTGCACAAGCACATATGTACAGCTTTACCAGAAAAGAAACAACACAAAAAAGTATCCGGTTGCACAGTTACTCTTACTGACACTACGATAATGTAGATTGCAAAACTAGGCAAGGAAATATGTCTGCTGCCCAGCCCACACACTTTTGAGGGTTACAAACACAAAGAACAGTGAACCTTCGTCTGTCTTTGCTAAGCAGACACGGAAAGCATTTGATCAGAAACAGAAGCCAGACCCTGCATCAATCTTACAATTTCTGCTGTGTCATCCAGATAGTACTTGGCCTTACTGGGTTTTTTACCAACAGTACATGCAAACACTTCTGCTCTGGGATCAATTGACGGGCCGGCTATTGAACTGGTGATTACCTCAAACATGTCTTCATCGGACCGGTCATCTCCTATACACAGAACAAAATCTGCTAACATTCCCCTCTCTTGCATGGTGGAAAGTAGGCGCTTAGCTACCAGACCCTTGCTTACACCCTGCATATCCAAAAAGAAAAAAAAAATTTATAGAATGCTTGCAAAATCATGAAGAAACGCATCTTTTGAAGTATGATAATTTGAGTGCCCTATAGCCATAGGATAGATTCACAGAAAACTTATATAAAGCTCCCAATTAAAGTTAAAGCAATTTTATATACAAAGGCAAACAAATGCATAGTATCAATCAACAGTAACTTGCATGGATATATCAATTAGAAAGCTATGATCATAAATCAATTTCTATCAAAGGGCCAACCCTCTTTGCTTCATGAGGATCCAAATATGATCAATAACATTTAAAAGAATAGTGTTTGATCTTAATTCCCTTCCCACTTGAAGGAACATCCTTAGGACAATGTGCAGACTCATTGTGACAGAAATATAAGCAAGGACATTTAAGTATCACAACATAGTGTGCTTAGTTTTTTCAACTCATACTTTAATAACTATCACAACATAAAAATTTGTTCAAACAACCCAACTAGAAGTGTAGTTAGATTGGAGGCCAGGAAACTGTTAAGCTGCAGACTTTTCAGTATACCTAACCGTCTCAGTTTTTCATAGTTAATTGATATTAGTGACAAGATATGTTAATATGAAAGCAGGCTTCTTGGCTCAATGTGGGCCAAGTAAATAAAAGTATGGGGGGACATATGATGCAAACCTGTGGCTTAACCTCCACAATATTTTTCCCACTCTTTACTGTAACAGGTTCATTGGCCAGCACACTTTCAAGATGATCAAGAAGTTCTTTAGCTTGGCATGATCCAAAATCTGGATCCGCATCCTCATAACACCAGACAAGGGCAGTTTCTTTATCTTCAATGTTGGACCCATCAGTAGTCTCCATGTACTGCTTCATTACAGGTTCTGCAATCTGCTTCCAAGTACAGTCTAAAGCTGGTACACATGTTTCCCATTCCACATCTCGCTTAAGCCTGAAACAATAAAATAAAACTTTCAAGTCAAAGCCACAATCTTATAATAAGGACAAAAGAAAAAATTAGGATCAAAGCAGGCTCATTTCACCTAAAGAAGTAGCCATGCTCAGCAGCGATTCCTAGTTTCTCACATGGAGAGAACCATTCAGTGAGTGTCTTTCGGCTTTTGGCACTGACAATAAAAACCATGTTGTTTTTGTCTCTGCACAAGCTATTTAGGATGTCGATGGATTTTGATGATGGACTCTTGTCAATGGAAGCTAGTGGCATTAAAGTGCCATCATAGTCTAGAAGAATAGCCCTAGTAGTAGTCCTCTTGTAAGCTGATACTATGTGCTCCATTGAAAGCTTTCTGAAGTTTGGATCGAGAGCCACAACTCTAAAACTTAGCCCAAAACCAATACCATAGCATCTCCGTCTGAGATGTTCTCGACATGTCCTCTCCAAATCTTGAAGGAAACTATGAGCCCAGTATCCAACATGATGGGTACTCACATATCTGTAATGCTTTTCATGCCTAAGTTGTTTTTCTGCCTCTGCCATAGCCAGGGCGCCATCCATTGCATCTGCCACAGCATCAATGTTCCATGGATTTACTCGAATTGCTCCACTCAGAGACGGGGAGCAGCCAATGAACTCTGACAAAACTAACATGCTTTTCTTTGGTGTAGATGGCTTCAACCCCAAAACCTTATCCAACCTCTCATTCCCTTGTCGACTGATTATATATTCATATGGTATGAGATTCATTCCATCCCTTACAGCTGTTACTAAACAACACTCTGCAACAACATAATATGCAATCCTCTCATAAAACTTAAGTGGTTCATCGATCAATACAACAGGGTCATACCCAGGCTTCCCGAAAGTTTCATTAATCCGCTTCACAGTAGAATACGTCTCTTCCTGCACTTCTTTCACATCTTTTCCTCTGCCTCTAGCAGGATTTGCTATCTGAACCAACACTACCTTCCCTTGGCACTCAGGATTCTGCAAAAGCAATTGTTCCATTGCTAGAAGCTTCAAGCTAATCCCCTTAAATATGTCCATATCATCCACCCCAAGCAACATTGTCCTGCCTTGATCACAATACTGCTTAAGGAGCTCTGCAACCTTGGCTTCAGTCTCTGGTAGGCTCAAAACTGACTGAAGCTGACCCATGTGTATCCCTACAGGGAGAATTTTGATACTAACAGTTCTTCCATAATACTCAAGGCCTATATACCCTCTCTTGGATTCATAAGTAAGACCAAGCATTCGACTACAACATGACAAAAAATGCCTCGCATAATCAAAAGTATGAAACCCAAGTAAATCTGAATTTAACAAGGCACGTAAAAGCTCCTCCCTAATAGGCAATGTCTTATATATCTCTGATGAAGGGAATGGGCTGTGAAGAAAAAACCCCAGTTTAACTCTATTGAACCTCTTCCTCAAGAAAGTTGGTAATACCATCAGATGATAATCATGTACCCACACAAAATCATCTTCTGGATTAATCACCTCCATAATCCGATCAGCAAAAATCTTATTGACTGACACATAGGCTTGCCACAAGGACCGGTTAAACCTACCACCAAGATCCGGTGATAAAGGCAACATATAATGAAACAAAGGCCACAATTGCTGCTTACAAAACCCATGATAATACCGGCTAAAAAGATCAGGCGGCAGAAAGGTTGGCACACACTTGAAGGTCTCTAAAAGAATCTGTGAGACCTCATCTTGTTCATTTGGATGGATTTCTTCCTTTAAACAACCAACATAAATCACCTCAATATCATCATCTCCTAGCCCATCTTTCATTTGGAGGAGTAGTGAATTCTCATCCCAGCTGAAAATCCAACCCTTGCTACAACTACTACTACCACCACCACCACCACCACCATTATGACTATTACCGGATTTCCGCTGTGCCCTTATAGGCAGCTGATTAGCTACCATGATAATTCGATCTTTCTGGACAGATGATGATGATGGATCAGAGCATACACTCTCTGAGGGATCATCATCAATATCGGAAATGATCCCCGGGACCGTCATAATCCGGGGAATCCTACGGCTTATTCGGCCAAAAGATGGAGACTCACCAGAGGCAAGCTCCAAGAGATTCGAATATGATCTTGATACCATTTCTTAAAGCTAATCAAAACCGTGCTTCACTATGCCCACATACAACAAAAACACCCATTAAAAATGGATGAATTCCTCTCACAACTAAAATCACGAAAACAAGAAAAATCCAAAGAAGAAAGATGGTGAATTTCAGGGTAAGGACAGGCACTTCGATTTAAGTGCAAATAAATGAAAAAAACAAAGTGCAAGTTTTTGAGTGAGAAAATGGCGAATCAAAGAGAGATGAAATAAGGAAATTGCGAGATAAGCTTAGAAGAAGTGAATCCAAAACAAATGGTGGAAAGAAGTTGATATCTAGATAAAGAAAGGAATAGAATAGATTCGAGATTACACTGCTAAGAAAATATACTTCACCCAAAAGAATTTCCACTAGAGATTGTCACACTTTAACATCAACAACAACTATTGAAAAATCTAAAGTTAAAACAAAAACCCAACTTTGGAAAATAAAAATAAAAGTCAAGAACAGTTCAAGAAATTACCAGCAGTTGTTGTTGAATATTGAAGAATTCCCTTTTTTGGGTAGTTAGAAAATTTGGAAATTCAACAAAAAGTTCAGAGCTTTAAACTCTAGCTGATGTAAAATCCCCTGTGCCTAAACAACACTCCCCAGCAAAAGCCTGACAGAAAAAACTCAAAATAATAGTAACATACTGAGGTTTTTTTTTTTTTTTTTTAGGGGAAATTTATTTTATTAATTTTTTTGGTTAAATAATTTATGACGTAAACACTGGCCCTTGGATGAGATTGTGGTTTGATCCAACGGCGAAGAGTAGAGGAAAATGTGCACTTGAAGATCTTATCCTTTTGTCCGTTGGTTAGTCCGCCACGAGGCAACATGGTGAGTGGGACCCACAAACATAGGGTCTGGTCTGAAAATAGCTGTAAATGGGTCCTACAAACCCAGGTGGCCTATAGCTATTCGCTGAGGTAGGTTTAATAGGCTACGTGGCATGCTTCCACGCTTCATTGACAGCGCAAGAAATAAGTCTCTCGAGATATGTGGTCTCGTTTTGACTGATTTACACGAGATTTCGTAGAATAATAAGTAGAAAAACGTAAAATATCTTTATCTCTCCACTGTTGAGGGTTAAGATAATAGATGTTAATTTCGTTTCTAATTGCTTATCCGCCACGTCAGTAAAGTGGGACCCACAACGCATATGGCTTAACAACGCAAGTGGGTTCATAAACAAAAGGATTTTAATTTAAAAAACGGCCGATTTAAGTGGATAAGCACGGATAAATGAGTAGTCTCACGTGGATTCCCATACAGTCGCCACGCGTCCCACATATTGTTTGAATTTGCAACGCATAAAAAAGAAAAACTGTGAAACGACAAAATCCTTAGCCGGCAACGGGCTTTGCACAGCACGGTTCCCCTTGAAATTGGAAGATAAGGTTTTTAATTGGGCTTGTGCCGTTAACAACCGCGGTGCATGGCCAACGATGGAAGTGCCAACGTGTAAGGACATTGTCCTTAGGATTGTAGTTATATTAGATCTAATGGATGGGGAAGGATGGCAGCTAAGTTAGGAAATTTGTGAACTTAGTAATTTTAAACAGACATATGAATATGATACGATATACGAAAAAAATAAAAATACTATAATTTAAATTTTAATAAAAATATATATTATATTCGACATATTTACATAAATTATTAGACATAATTTTTTATTATATACATAAAATAAACAAATGATTATATATATAAGAAATTGCAAAAAAATTTCCTAAAAAAATTGCAAAGAGAAAGGACAGAAAGAGGGAATCTCTAAGTACCACAATGATCATGGCAGTAGCCAACAAGAAAGTAAAATTTAGAGCCCTTAGGCCATTTTTTAATAATTATTGTTATTTTTATAATAAATATAATTTTATTTGATTTTACCTTTAGCTCTTGTGACAAGAGATCTTTTAAGATTTGATCTCTTAGGTCTGCCCTAAGAGTAATTAAGAAATAAATCTCAAATTTTGAATTTTAGATTTAAATTTTATTATTTGTGATTTTGATAAAATTTTATGGTGTTGTTTATTTTATTAATTTTATTATACGAAATTTAATCGTAATTGTAGTTTAGACAATCTTTTTAGGTGGACTTCCGTCTTGGCGGAAGGTGGTACTCGCACGAAGGGTTCTGTTAAATACTTAAATAGTCCTATTAATTTTAAATAAGATAAGATGATAAAATATTTAAATGATATAAAAATATAAAAATGATTTAATTTAAAATTTTAATAAAAATTATATATATGTTTGAATAATATAAAAAATATGTTTTATATTTAATAAATCAAAGTTTAATATGATAATTTTTTGTATATTATGTATTTAACATGATACCAACACAATATCTACTTGATTGCATCGATGAATAGAGCCTTTCCTTCCCGAGCTATGGAAACAAAGAAAGAGGCTCATTAGTTGGAAGTTATAGAGAAGATCGAGGAGAAGAAGAAAGTGGAATTAAGGATGGCAATCCAACTTATGCTTAATAAATTTTGATTTGATTTGATTTTTTATAATTGATATTTTTTTAATCGAATTTAAGATCGATTAATTGTAGAATAAAATTAAATTAATTTTTAGATAAATTTGTGTGACTCAATTTAGTATATATAAAAAAAATATTTTTAATTAATTATTTAATTTTATATTTATATATATTTATATTAAAAAATAATTTTTTATTAATTCAAATTGAATCAAGTACATTTTATATAATATTATATTGAGTTTGAAAATAAAAAATAAAAAAAATTATTTGAATCAATTTTAAATATTATAAATATAAAATCGAATCGAATTTAAAATTAATAAAAATTTCTTCCATCTCGATCCATTGTTATACTTATATGGATTTAACTGAAAATGTAGGGTTCGACTAGAAGGGTGGTTTTGCCTGCCCATTTTCAATGATATTCAAAGTATTGCCTTGGCTGCCTCGAAAGGGAGTTTGAACAAATGCACGGTTTCTTGTTCTGGTGATGATCTTCCAACCTGCATATTTGGGTGTGTTTCATATTTTTATTTGAAAATTTCAGAATTTTTTTATAAAAAATATTTTACAACTATAAATTTCAACCAAAACCATGCTAGTAGAATTGTATGGGCTCTTCCGGATCTTCAAATTAAGAGGAATAAAATCAGAACCATGCTAATTAATGGCGATGCATCGATCGACTCTTGATGCTCAAAGCAACCCAAATTCAAGGAACTCTCGGCAGCTGTTGCCTGTTGGCATAATAAGAAAAATAAACAGATATGAAATTGCTAGATTCAAGTAATTATTCAATAATATAAATATATTCGAATATTACTTTTTTAATAAAAATCTTTGAAAAATAATTTGAGATTAAAAAATTTTATAATTACTATTTAAAATTTATATTTAATACATTGTAAATATATATAAAATTTTAATATTTTATAATTTTAACAACTGAAGTGTTCTGGGCCTCCACAGAGAAACATAAGGGGTTGTTCTATTGGGAAGAGGGGTAGACTTAACACAGCCCAACCATTAATTGAACGGTTTAACTTCTTTTTATCTTCGGCTTTTGACCATAATTTCGTTGCTTTTAATTCAAAGATTAATTATATATAGATTTAAAAAATAAGATAGAAAGGCTCTGAAAATCTTAAATTTTAGGTTTAAATTTTTATTGTATGTGAATTGAATTGAATTTAATATTAAATTTATTTAATTATATTTTAATTTATTAATTAGTTTATTTAAATATTTAGAATTTATTATACATGAAAGTAATATGTAATTATTGTAGGATGTAAAGTGACAAATAAAATAATTCGAAAATAATATATCGTAATAAATTTATAATAAATAAATAATAATTAATAATATAAAATAAATAATTCAATAAATACTTTTAAATGTAATTATTTATCATTTAAAATAAAAAAGAATGAGACGTGAACATGCTAACAAAATTTTAATTTAATCAAACCACAAATTAGCTTACATTTAACTTCTTAATTAAACTAGCAGCCTTTACTATATTTTGATTATTTTCTCTCATGCCTTGACAATTTCTTTTGTCTCACTGACGGCTCAACCTATTTCTCACGCCTAATAACTCAGCCCCACCTCGTTCTTATCTAGGCCTTTCTTTATCCATTGGCTTTTAATTAGCCGAAGAGATTGGGGGTGAACCCCACTTATATAACAACTATAATTGTAACTTTTATACTTAAAATTTTATTGAAAACAGTAAGGATAGGCATGGAAGTTGCCTATTGCAACTTGGATTTTCGGTGAATCCAATCCATTTGGAAAAATAGAAATAAAAATTATAAATTAGACTTAAAAATTTTAAATATAAAATAATAACATAGCTATGAAATATCAAGTCGAGGTTCGAATTATTTTGTTGATTTTTAAATATATCGTCCAATTTTCTCTTTAAACCTCATCATTTTTCTTTAAAAAAATCCGCATAACAAAAATTAAATTTATCATTTAATGAATTACAATTTTATTCTCCTTTTGTTTTTCTTTTCTTCATTTTTCATCATTTTTCATTATTCTTTCTCTCTTACCCAGTCAAATATGATTTTTTTTATATTTTTAAATATTTATTTCGAGAATACAGCATAATTTTTATAACTAAATTTTCGAGATTTATGTTATTATTTTAAAAAATAAGGTTTTTCAAAAATAAATTTTCGAAATTTTTTTTTTGAAAATCTTAAAGATTTTTCGAAAATACATTTTTGAGGAGTTTGAATTTTATAAAATTTATTTCATAAATTTTAATTTATTTTCGCATGTATTTAAATTAGATCAAATAAAATAAATTTTAAAATTTTATTTTTAATCAATGAAAGACTAAAAAAAATATAATTTTAAGATTAATTTGATGAATTTAAAATTAATTTGATTGATTTAGAGTTAATTTAGAGTCGAGATTGAAGAGAGAAAAAAAAAATGAAAAAATGTTTACGGTATAAAAAAAAAATTGTTGAAAAATTAGGTGTATTTAATAAAAAAATTTAAATTTGAATTTGAGATATAATTACTAATAAAATGTACAAAATAAAATTAGAGATATAAATAAAATTTCCAATATTTTTTTATCCGCATCTCATCACTCCATTCAAATTTTGCTGTCCTCCATGCTTTCGTTGCTGGTATTAGGGGGCCCATCCTTCTGCCAATCTGCTGCATCCTCAGATGCTCTTTTATAGGTTAAAAATGGCTGCAATGCAAACTTAATTTTTTTAAATATTCTAAAGTCTTCCATGAGATTTAAATCTTGATATACCACAAATATTTAAGATATTCATTGAAAGTGAGGATAAGCTACATCTTGCTTTACTGTTTTAGATTTAGGCTCCATTTAGATGAACAATAAAATTAATTGTGTGAGATTAAAAATAATAATAAAACTATTATAATTATGATTGAAAATAAATTTTAATAAAAAATTTATATTAAATAAATTTCATTATAATTAACAATTAAATTAAACTGATGATATTATAAATTCAGTGGTATCACATCAAATATGGAGTTGAATCTAAATGAGCATTTAAATATGGTAAAAGGCATACCCTGGACTTTGGAGTTTCTAATTACAGATTTAAATTTTTTAAACAAATTATTTATAAATTTAGTAAAATAAATAAAATATATATTTTATATTTTTATGTTAATATAAAATATAATACATAATTTTTATATAAAATACAATATAAAATATATAAACTATTAATATTTTATATTATAAAAAAATTATAGTGCAAATAAAAATACAAATAAAAATGAACGTGACCAGCAATCTATTCGGCCAATCAACACCAACCGAATCTCGTTATCTTGTCTACACCACCTCTTAATTTTTAGCAGCCCAAATTAAAGCAAGAGTATGTATTAGTCCCTCTTCCAACCTCAATTATACGTAGATAGGATAATTATATAAAATATTATATTTATATCATATTTTATATAAAAATTATATATCATAACTTATATTAATATAAAAATATAAAATATTAATTTTATTAATTTTATTTATAATTTTTTAAAAATTTTAAATTATATTATTTTTATATTTTTATTTATATCATATCCTCATATTTTAAATCGATAAATCGACAAATTTAATGAAAGGAAAAGCAACCTAACAAAAATGTTGACGTCAATGAAGAAAAAAGAAACAGGAAATTACGAAAAATTTCAACGTTGCATGTACATTTTTCATTGATGTCATTATCTGCGTGTGTTAAATCAGTGACGTGATTATATTTTATTAAATTTACAAATTACATGACATTTTTTTATCAGCCAGTTATTTATTAATAACATATAATGAATAATAAATAATTAAAATTTTAATAATATAATGATTTAATATGATTTGAATGAAATATATATAATAATATGAAGTGATGGATTTATATAATTTTTTTTTTTGTTATATGGTATTTTTATTAGTTAAAGACATGAATCTAAAATTTTTTTCCCATTAATTTAACAGTTTAAGTCATCAAAATAACTATAATTGTCAACGGATAGAGATTCAATAAGAAAAATATAGACTTTATCCTTTATTTGCGTACATAACTTAAAAAATATAACCAAAAAAAAAAAAAAAAACTTAAATCCTTTAATTGCGAGTGAGACATTTTGGATGATGGAGCTCTTTTTTAGTGCAAATGAATCATGGTATAGAAAGGAAAAAAAATTATAAATGATGAAATTTAAATTGATATTTATTTGATGTTATTTTTTAAAATTGATTTATGAATTAATTAAGTTTTGTTTTTTATTGTGAACCAATTAATTGAATTTTAAATTCATTTAAGAATTAAATTAAATTTATAAAAAAAGGAACAAATATATCCAAAAAAAAAAAAAAAGAACTACCTCCAATCGGTAAAAATGGAAATAAATCTGCTCATATCAGCTTTTTACCTCTTTATGCCAATGGATACGACAAAAATCCTTGTTTTAAAGACATCATCTCCAAGAAAACAATATCTCCAGTGGGGGCTCAGAAACTCAACCTGTAAACAAATGGAGGAAGAAAGAAAAGCCAAAAAAGCTCATGTTCTAATCCTACCTTTTCCGGGCCAAGGCCATATCAACCCTATGTTTCAGTTCGCTAAACGTTTAGTCTCCAAAGACGTCAAAGCCACATTGGTAACCACCGTCTTCCTCTACAACTCCATTCATTCCGACCCAACCAGCTCTATTGATCTCCAGACAATATCTGATGGTTTTGACGAAGGCGGCTTTGCTCAGGCTGGGAGCCCTGAGATTTACCTGTCAACTTTCCAGTCTGCTGGCTCGCAAAGTTTAGCAAGTTTAATCAATAAACTAGGTGATGATGGTCATCCCCTTGATGCCATTATTTATGATGCATTTATGCCTTGGGCACTCGATGTTGCAAAGCAGTTTGGGTTACGGGCAGCAGTGTTTTTCACGCAGTCTTGTGCTGTTAACAGCATACATTACCATGTAAGCAGAAGACTTGTCAGGCTACCACTTGAAGGACCTAATGTTTCCTTTCCTGGATTGCCTCTGCTTAAAGTTTCCGAGCTGCCATCTCTTGTGTATTATTATGGATCATACCCGGCCTGGTTTGATATGATCGTGAATCAATTCTCCAACATTGATGCAGCAGATTGGGTTCTTGTTAACACTTTTTACCAATTGGAGAAAGAGGTACAAATTCCATCCTGTAAAATTTCTTTTTCCAACATTTGAATCGTGAGAAATCATCTGTTATCGCTTTTGATTTAGGTTGTAGATTGGATGTCAGAAATTTGGAAGCTAGGGACAATAGGACCAACCATTCCATCCATGTACTTGGACAAGAGGCTGAAAGATAACAAACATTATGGTATAAGTCTCTTCAAGCCAAACACTAGCAGTTGCATGAGTTGGCTGAATAGCAAGCCAAATGGTTCTGTGGTCTATGTCTCATTTGGGACCTTGGCAGAAGTAGTAGTTGAACAAATGGCAGAGATAGCTTGGGGTTTGAAAGAAAGCAATTGCAACTTCTTGTGGGTAGTGAGGGAATCAGAAGAAGCCAAGCTACCAGATAATTTCAAAGAGGAGATTGGAGAGAAGGGCTTGCTGGTGGCATGGTGCCCTCAATTGGAGGTGCTAGTACATAAGTCACTAGGATGCTTTCTCACTCATTGCGGCTATAATTCTGTTCTTGAAGCATTGGGTTTAGGGGTTCCAATGGTGGCAATGCCGCAATGGGCTGATCAAGCCACTAATGCAAAGCATGTTGAAGATATTTGGGGAACTGGGATTAGAGCTTTCCCTGACGAGAAAGGTATTGTCAGAAGAGAGACCATAAAACACTGCATAGAAGAACTAATAATGGGAGTATCAGAAAGAGCCAAAGAGATTAAGAAGAACACAAACAAGTGGAAGAATTTGGCTAGAGAGGCAACCGATGATGGTGGAAGTTCAGATAAGAACATTGATGAATTTGTAGCTAAAGTACTCTGTGCCTAGCTATTTCTATCCATGATTTCTTTCTCAATTATGCATGCTTTCAAAGCGTCATTCAATGAACAATTTAATAGCGGAACACATATAATTGCCTTGGAATGTGATTTGTGATTTCATAGTATTATTTTATTATATGTTACATTTCTCTATTTATATATAGTTATTTCATTAAATTAAAATTTTTGAGAACTTTTTTTTGGCACATATATAATAAAATCTACATTTATTAATTATTTGAGTAACCTTATATTAGGGAACATGCATATGATTCAATTATTGAAAAATTAGATGAAAATGAATTACTATCAATTAGATGATAATTACATAAAATAATATTAATGTATTTTGAGATTACTTAATTTACAATTTAACTAATTCCCTATTTAATAATATAAATTCGATAATTATCAATATTTATTGGTCTGAATGGTAAGAAGCTCGATTTCTTTTAAATAAGGTTTTGATTTCAAGTCAGAAAATAAATTTGAAAAAGTTTATCCCTTTAAAGGATTTGACCGAGCTTGATTCCGGATTGATTGAAGTCCAAAGTAGCTTTTGAACATTGAGAGTCTCGGACAAAAAAAAAATACGATAATTCTGTATCTATATTGCATCTAGTGAAATAAATATAAAATATTAAAATTATTATATCATAATTTATATCGACATACTAAATATAAAATTTTTTTTTTTTTATTTTTGTTAAACTCATAATTTTTATTAAAATTTTAAAATATATAATTTTATATTTTTTTATCATTTTTATATAATATTATCTGTTGTGTTTAAAATTAATAGATATAATATAACAACATCAGCTATGGAAACACAGCAAATCTCTATACAGTGATCGGAAGCCAAGTTCATATTCAAATCCAATATTGCCTTTCCTATTGCAGTTAATGGTGTAAAATTGTAATCAAATTTATAATTCATAAAACAATAAAGCTATTCAATTTATACAAATTAAAATTTTTGGATACTTAATTGTTCCAATCAAAATCCGTACAATTTGTCCTTTTTGTAATTCCCAACTGACCCTTCTCAGTTTCTTTATTCCACATATAAAAAAAATTTCACTATATTTTGATTTTTGAGGATCAAAATTTCAAAATTCTTTGCTTTTTTTTTTTTTTTTGAAAGTGGGTCTCAGTCCATAGGAACCTTTTCTAAAAAAAATGTTATGAAATGGTAGATGATGAGGCGACGGATTCAATAACTTCATGGAGCCAAAATGATGATAGTTTTACAATTTGGGATATGACTGAATTTTCAGTTCATTTGCTTCCAAAATATTTCAAGCACAGCAATTTCTCTTCTTTCATTAGGCAACTCAATATTTTTGTCAAGTTTCCTCTTGTTGGGTATTTGTTTTTGCTATAAACATGTCAAAGTTGGGTTTTCTTTTTTTTTTTTTTTGTGTTTGAGTTTGGATTTTGGAGTTTTGAATTGGGTTTTGAGTTTTAGTTTTTTTTTCTGAGAGCTTGTTTGTGGTGTTTTGTAGTCTTGGATGTTACATTCTAAGTAATGGGAATTCAAGTTTCTGAGTCTAAATTTGTAGAGGATTTTTTGCTTGTTTCCAGTTTCTGATATAGAAGGGGAAAGGAATATTTGCTAGCACTAACAGTATTTCTAGGTGAACTTTTTCTCAAATTTGCTGTAATTGTTAGTAAATTTAAGAAAAACAGAAATAGTATGGTTTTGATGCTTGAATAACACTATCTTAAAAATAATTATGTTTATAAGATACAACAAAACCTTAAAACTTTCTAAATCAGAAGTAGTGAAATTGGTCAGTCAGAAAGATCTATTTATAATAAATGAGCAGTAATTAATCAAGTCAATTCAAAAAGTCATAACATTTTGTATAGTTATGTTTTATTGTTTAAATAAATTTTATTTAAACAATCATGTTTTTCACTCTTCAAATATATTTATTCAAAATCATATTTATTCAAAATCAGTAATATTTCGAAATAAATAAATAATAATAATAAAAATTTAAAAATTAAATCTATTTGTCAAACAAGTCCAAATGCCCATCTTTGACTTTTAAAATTATTTAACCCACTAAAAAAACTCCTAGCAAATCCAAATAACTTGACCTACTCCAATACTTAATTCAATTATTTAAATAATATAAGTAATTTCTTTTAAACCATATATAAGTGATCTTTCTACTCAACGTAAGATACATCACGTTCTAAACTAACAACAGTAATGGTAAGAGCAGTATCAATTTGGATTTTGCAATTGGAAAGAGCAAAAATGGTAGTGAATTGATGGTTTTATTGACCTTGTTACCTTCTTTAATTGTAATGTTGAGCCAAACGAAGTATGACTAAGTTTTGGTAGATAGATCCTTTCATTTTCATGGGTACAACTGTACAATTTTGGTGAGCAAAATAGCGTTTCTGTTCCTTTTTATTGTGCACGTCTGTATCTGTTTGTATGGCATCAGATAGTGTTTGCTGGGTGAGTTTGTGTGGGTGTTCTATTTGAACTGTTAACCATTATTGAAGACATTGGTAACCCATAATGCTTTTCCAGGGTTTTAGAAAAATTGATACAGATCGTTGGGAATTTGCAAATGATTTGTCAGAGGTCAAAAGGACTTGCAGACGGAAAAACTCCCAGGGATCTGAGCAGAGTAAAACATTTCAGCAGCATGAGAACTCTGTTGGATTATGTGAAAAGAACGAAAATATTGGGCTGTGGAAGGAAATTTGAGAATTTGAAGACTGGATAAAAATGCTCTTATGCAGGAATTGGTTGGACTTAGGCGGTACCATGAGACTGCAGACAATAAGTTGCTTCTATTGAAGAACCATCTTCAAGGAATGGAGAAAGGTCAGCAGCAGTTGTTGTCATTCTTAATAATAACCATGCAAAGATCGGGCTTTTTGGTCCAATTGATTCAACCAAAAGAAAATAATTGGCGCATGGCTGAAGCAAGCAATATGCTAGAACAAGTCATAGAGGATGGTGAACCAGTGGCTTCTGATCATATGATAGTAAGGTTTCAGCCACCAATGGGTGGAACATCAACGCCACTACTCACCCCAATTATAGATTCTGAAAATCCTCTTGAATCTGATAATTCTTCAGATGGAATGAAGGATTTTTGAATGAATATTGATTTTGTGATAGTGCTTATGCATGAAAGTAATCACCTTTCATTCCACCAGATTTACATGATGATAGTGCATGGGAAAAGCTCCTTTGAGCTAATGCTTTTCCAGAGAATAATGACGATGGAAATCTAGATAAAGAAGAGCCCACCAACTCTGGTATGGAAATGAAGATAACAGGTTCTGGAACCCTTTTGGAAAAATCTTGTAGTTTTGTACTTTTACTACAGAATATGGGGAAATCCCAAAAACTCGAGATTGAACCAATGGTAAATGGATCACAGTTGGAGAAATCTCAGAACTTGGAAGTTCTGACAGAACAAATGGGACATTTGACTTCCAAAGTTACTAAACTACATGAAACTCCTTAGAAAGATACTTGGAAATTTTCAGGCATAATGTGGTGTTATCTCCTCACATCTTGTTTTCTCTCTTAATCTATATCCAATTTATATATAATTTTCTGTACATTTCTTTTCTTCTTTTCATTACACCATATCTAAATACATGTTCTTAATGAAAGAATTGCCTAGCAATTTGTACAATTGTAATACGAGGATGATATGGTTGTTTAACTCTGTTTATGCCAAGTAGCTCTAGCTATCAAAGGAAATTGCCTTGAATGAAATTAACATTTCAAACTTTCGGCTCTGCTCTCAATTGTTTATAAACCTATGTTGATATAGTCCTTAAATGATCTCAGCATTTATCATGATAGAAATTATGTGTTTGCATGAGAATATACTGTCTATGACACCTAACGGTAATTACCTACCAAAAAAAAAAAAATTACCGACTGGCTACTATACAATCATAAGTACTACCCTCTCTCTGTACTTTTTAAGTATAATTTTGTTGCACAAGGAAAGTGCTATATACAGAGATTATCACTTGATTTTATCATAATTGAATGAATTCTTTTTTTATATAATTGTTAATGCAGTGCATGACGTGCTTGCGAATATGCACACAAAAACATACATATGATTTTTAACACATACAATAATAATAATAAATTAAGTCTTATATCTTATAATTATGAGATTAATTGTATGAAAGAACAAACAAAAAATCATATTAGATTATAATTTTAAATTTTTTGCATTACTCATTTTTATCAATAACTACTTTTTCATCTATTTCATTAATTATCATATCATTTTTTATTATTTGTATCCATATGCATAAATAAACTTACGTTTCACATATTCAAATGATCTCAAACGATTTTTTTTTCATCTTTTCTTTAATTCAGACTATCCTTAATTTTCTTCGAATCTCTTAATTTTTTATTGAATCTCTTCTAATCTTTCCACAATATGATTTTTAACACTTACACAAAATACATACACTTGCATATGCAAGCACGAATCTGCTGTTCTTAATGCTGAGATTACTCTCTCTCTCTCTCTCTCTCTCTCTCTCTCTCTCTCTCTCTCTCTCTCTCTCTCATGGTGTGCACGTGTGCTTTGTTTGTTTGTCTCTTTGTCAATATGGGACCATTTAGCTTGTCCATCAACAAAATTTCGAGTCTGGTTGAGATTATCAGCACCACCAATGGATTCCTAACTTGTTAACTTTGTATAGGATATTCCTGTGTAGTATTCAACTGGTGTATCTTCTTTCCTAAACTAGGCTGAATTACTCTGATTTTGCTCCAGTTGCTTCTATTAAAGAAATAATTTAACATGTGCTCCCTTGAAAAGATTATAAAGGAAATTTTAAAAATACCCTAATTAAAATGGATGGCTAGCAAAGTAGCAAATACTTCATCAGTGTTTTGGGTTCAAACAGTAAATCAAAACAAAAACAAGCACATGAATTGTGTTATGTTGCCAGCAAAAAGACGGGCACTTGCCCTCCTTGAATCACTCGACTACAGCAGGTAGCTTTCTTTGGTGGTTCTCATCTGTTAGTCAAACTTATGAATCTTTGCATTTTTATATCAGAAGAGTCGAGTAATAGTGTTAATACTCATCATATCTTTCCTTCCTAAATTTGTTTTGCTTCATGTCAAAATAATGATTTAATAAAGCAGTTGCAGGAGCACTTTGATCGCAGCTAACTCACAGTTAATGGCAATAAGAATAAAAGGAGAAAAAGACATCAAAGTTATGAGATTTAATTCAATTATGAACATTAAACATATAAAAAGAAGCCAACTGAGCATTAATTCATATAATAATAACCTCCTCATTCTTTTGTCAAGAACAAACACGCATTAACTTATGTAGAAGCAAAGATAACTATATAGTTCGGACAATAGTAGTAGGACCTAGGGATGGATAACCTTAGCCAGGCCAAAAGCAGCAGCAGATGCAATGGCACCAATGAAAGCAGTTTGGACAGCACTTTTTACGGGTTTGTTGCCAGTGAAGTGACCTTTGGCGTAGCCAAAGATGAGGAGTGCCACTATGGTTATGATCACCGACGCAGCCACAGCATCCCTAGCTTTTCGAATGAACATGTAAGGAAGGAGTGGCACCAATCCACCCAATATGTAAGCAATAGCAATGGTGAATGCGCTCTGTAATGCTCTTCCTGGATCTGGCTTCTCTAATCCCAGTTCAAACCTGCATTTACATCATTATTTATCAATAATTTCCTCTATATCTAGCTTCTCTGTTTCCATTGTTTTGAGTCAAACATACAGAGATACTGTTCCATTGTTAATAAAGAACCAATATTTTCATATATATATATATATATATATATATGTATGTATGTATGTATAAATTTTAGCTCTAATTACAATGGCATACTATAACAAAGCAAAAAGTCCTGACAACCAAGTTGCCCTTACCTTTCAGGAGAAAAAACAAAGGAAAATCAAGACTGGATTCGATCAATATCCTAAAGTGTCCCAAAAATAAATCTGTAGTTAATTATGATGATTCCGTTCCATTGAAGAATGAGGAAGGAATAACGTATTTGCAATAAGATAAACCTGACTGATAAGGACCACATGGGCCCTTGTCTTCATCTGAAAAGCGAAACCAGCTTTTGTCCGAATATTTCAAAAGCAAATTCGGCAATTCGGCTTTTCATTTGTCAAACAAGTCTAGTGTTGTTAATTCTGTGTTCAGTCACAGAAAAACAAACACTCGTTTCTTTTTTGCTCAGCCTCAGGCGGTGAGTCCCCACTAAACTTTGTAGTTTTAATGGTGTGTTTTTACTTAACTGTTCATAATCAATTCTACGTAGGATCTGAAACTGAAATGTCCTCATATATACCAAATTGTATTAATGGAGTAATGTTATTTTGGCTTAACATTTCAACTGTTGGATTGCTTACAAATGATATGAAAAACATTTTATTTTTTGTAAATAATTAGACAATCTAACTGTGCTGAAAACTTTGCAAGGTTTATCTAAATTTAAAGGGAGGGAATAAAAAACTTACTTCATCATAAAATCAAGCCAATCCTTAGGCCTTTTCCTTAGAGCATTGACCACAGGTGCACATTCATGTGGCTCCAACCCATACTCCGCCAGTATTTCAGCCACCTCCGCTGCCTCTGCATTTTCGAAACAAACCAAATTTTTACAACTGCATGTATGTCGTGAATATCTTTACTTTATACTTCATTTGGATTGCCGATGAAAAAAGATTTTCATCACACCATATTCGAATGACAAAATGACACGATGATACCGTGAAAAAACATCTAAATGAAGCATTAATCTATCACAAATTTAATCAAATGAATTACAAACTTTACTTATTACCAGTGTCAGGCACAGTAATTATTTCCTCTTCCTCTCTTTTCAACTCCCTTGCATAATGATCGGCCTCGCTTTTAGCCGCCAGATACCTAAAGAGCACAACATCATAATATTATACAACCAAAAAAACCTGTAAAATCCCAAACATATTCACACTTTACACTTTCTTCTTGTTGCAGTTTCTTAGTAACCACACAGTAACCCCATGGTGAACATATCAAAACAAAGATATCGGAATAATTAAAACAATGAAAAGTATACATACCCGCCAAGTCCCATAGAGATGGCACCAGCGGCAACCTCAGCGATGCCAGCAGTGAGAACAATGGAAGAGGTAGCATTGGCACCAGACAACCCTGCGGCAAGAGCAAAGGGCACAGTGAGACCATCGGATACTCCGATGATAATGTCACGGACGATCTCTCCAGCGGTGAAGTGCTTTTCCTTGTGCTGATTGAGAAGGCTTTGCTTCTCGGGTTCAATGTTTCCTTTGCTGTTTTCTTCTGCCATGGAAAAAAAATCCTGGGTGGTTTTTTCTTTTCCTTTTTCTTTGGTAACTATCTGATTGATAATGCCAAAACCCAACGGATGAAATGAAATAAATGGAATGTTGTAATTTAAAAAGGAAGTAAATGGGAAAACATTGGTCATTTCTGGCAAGTTGTCTTACATTCCAAAATTGTGAGCACGTGAGGAACAGCAAGGGTTTCTCTTTCAGTTTTTCTTCACCAAAGTGCTTAATTTTGTTTGGTTGTTTTGGATTATACCAGCCTGGAGCAAGAATAACATGAAATGAATCAAAAATTGAAACCCGTCAATGACCCAAATTAATTTTAATCCCAAAAAATCATACTATATGAACTTGAATTTTGCAATCACTTGAAATCTTATTATGGAACATAATTGAAATGTATAACACAGCTTGTCACTTAGACCATGTTTTTTTTAATTTTAAAATTTTTAATTTTAAAATTAATTTTTATAAGATATCATTATATATTTCGTCAATAAAAATACAATATATAGCATTTATATACCAACTAAGAAATTAAATATAAATTTTTTCATTAATACTATGAAATCAAATATAAACATCAGATGTTTGTTGATTCAAGTAATAAAAGGTTTATTTTTTTAAGTAAAATTTTAATTTCGAATCTTATAAATAAAAAAAACATGTTTAAGAGAATTTGTTCTTTTTATATAATTTGATTTGATTCAACTCTTAATTAATCAAGATTTAAAGTGATTTTTGAACAATAATAATTTCAGAATAAATAAATAAATAAATGGTAGATGCTATGGTTGTACGTACTAAAATCTCGAAATCCACGTACGAATTTTTGGATCCTTACCACTTGAGTTCAGCAAAGATTAAAAATTTTCTTGTTTAACTTATTGCTGAAGCTGATGCCAAAAAAAAAAAAAAGTAATTCTTTATTCATGTCTAATAGATAGATTAAAATGCACGTAACTAATTTATATTTATTATAAATTAAATTTTAAATTTTCTAAGTTGATTTATGGAGTTGTCCCATAGAAATTTAAAATTATTGTAATTTATTAATTATATTTCAATGGACATATGATAATCATATAAACCTGTTTGCATTAAAAAACTTCACCACCTATGTTTAAGACACTTTTTTAATTATATAGTAAATTAAATAAGTTTATATTTGATACATTATCAGTGTATAGATTTTACATTATTAATGAATCAAATAATATTATCTTATTAATAAATGAATATCAATTCTTAAAATAAATGTATAAAATTTTAATTTTTTTAAAAAAATTTATTCATTAATAATATGACATCATCTGATTTACATCATTAATGAGAAATCATCTTATTTATTATAGTATATAAAATCTATGCACTAATTGTGCATCAAATATAAACCAAATTAAATTGGATAAGAATTACATAAGTTTTATAAGTGAAGTTCGTGAAGTTTTTTATTAATAATAGTAAATAAAAACTTAATAAAAAATTCCAAACTAATAGATTGATGGAATTTAGTATGAAGATCAATAATATGTAAAAAAAATTATTAAAATATTGTTTATAATTCAAATTTGATCAATATTTATTCAACAATAAAAATTTTATCAATATTTTAATTAAAAATGTATATTTAATAAATATATCAAAATTTATTATTTTTTCAAAATTTGTACTCTTGATCTATGTGTTAAGATCTTTCAATCTATCATATTTAATTTTTTATTTAATTTTTATTTACTCATTTCTAACAAAAAATTTCAACAATTTCACCTATAAAATTTCATACAAGTCTTTTTCAATTAAATTCATCAAGCCCAAATGTCTTTCACCTTGCTTAGCATTCACAGTAATTAGAAATCACAGTGGAAACTAACTATAAATAGTTTTCTTTTTTGGCAAATTTATGTCATATAATACTTGCTAAAAAGAAAAAAAAAAAAAGAAACTAAAAAAAAGGATAGATATGCCCCAAATACTTTTTTTTTTTAAAAAAAAAAGAGGGCTACAAATTAAGCCAGAAACCCAACTACAAGCTCAAAATTAATTTTTGAAAGAAAGATGAATGTTATTGAGTGCACATATGCTGCTAATAGTTATTATTTGATAAGCTTAGCCAAGTAATAAGCAGCTGCAGAAGCAAAAGCTCCAATGAAAGCAGTTTGTATAGCACTCTTGAATGGGTTCTGCCCGCAAAGTAGCTTTTGGCTAACCTGAAAATCATTAATGCTACTATTATTCAAAACAATGGATGCCATCAAAGCCTCTCTTGCAATTGGAAACACCAGATATGGCAATAATGGCACCGATCCTCCCACCATGTATGATGTTACAATTGTTACTCCACTTATTAGTTCTCTCAGTGGATCTGGTTTTTCCAATCCCAGCTCGAACTTGCAATTATTTTTTTTTTTACATTTTCTCATTAATTTTTTTGTCTTGCAATAATCGTAACGATCGGAGCTTAAAATTTTATTTTGAAAGTTTTGAGTTCGAATTCTGAGATGATAGATGCTGTAGCAGCATCTGCATTTCAAAAGAAAAAAAAATCCAATTAAAGCATGGCTATAACTTTCTTCTATTGAAGAACAAAACTGATAGGTTCACTTCTTTTATGAGATACATGCAAAAGTTTCTCAATTATTTCCTTCTATATATCTTTTTTCATGAATATTACTTTTTATTACCATACTTTTTTATCACTTTTAATTTTATTAATTTTCACCAACTATATAACTCATCAATTCTAGCTATTTCACATATTAATTTGATTAAAATTATTTTTTGCATATATAAATATAATTTTGTTTTTATGGGAAAAAAAAATCGAAATTGGCTCTTTAATAAATTGTATAAATACATACATTTATAACTGAATATCGACCTAAACATTTTCATTGGCATTTATTTTAGGTCATCATGAGGAAAAATTAGCAACTAATTGACTAATTTCATCATTAAATGTTAACAAAAAAAAAAAAAAAGAATAATAGAGGATGGTACTTTTGTTCTGTTGGTAGTTTAAAATATTATGTATCCCACATTAAGTAAAAAAATCATTTATATGTGATTTAAAAGAGATTATTTATGTAAATTAAGTAATTAAACTAAGTGTTGGAGTGAGTCAAGTCATTTAGGCTTGCCAAGAATTTTTCTAGTGGGTAGACAATTTTTAAATCTTTTAAATTCTTTTGTTTATTTATTTATTTTGAAATATTACCAATTTTAAATAAACATGTTTTGAACAGAGAAAACATGACTATTTAAATAAAGTTTATTTAAACAAGAAAACATAACTATATAGAATGTCATGACTTTTTGAATTGACTTGTTTTGTGACTATTCATTTGTTATAAATAGATTTTTTTGCCTAACCAATTTTACTGCTTCTGATTTAGAGAATTTTTAAGGCTTTGTTGTATCCTATAGGCATAATTGCCTTTAAGATAATGTTTTTCATGCCTCAAAGCTATATTTTTTTCTTTCATATTATTTTTGTTTTCTTAAATTTTTTAATAATTTAAAGGTAATTATGGATATTACATCTACTATTATCCCTCCTGCTGCTATGGATTTGGAATCAAGCATGAAGATTTATTTTCAAAATCAAGATGTAATCAAACTTGATCGTTTTAATGGATCAAACTACACTAGGTGAAAGGATAAAATGATTTTTATGTTGATTGCATTGAAGATGTTTTATGTACTTAATCCAAATTTGAAATCAATTCCAAAACCAACTTCTGAAGATTCTGATGCTATTAAGGCAATAAGAAGTAAACGTGAAGAAGATGAACTAGTCTGCCGAAGTTATATTTTGAATTCGTCATCTGATTGTCTATATGATCTATACAAAAAGATGAAAACACCAAAAGAGACATGGATTGCTCTTAAACACAAATACATTAACAAAAAGAAAGGTACTAATAAGTTTCTGGCTTTGAAATACTTTGAATTTTCAATAGCTGATGACAAATCAATCATAGACCAAGTGCACAAGTTGCAAATTTTGGTTTCTAAGTTAAGTGAGCTAAAATTTAAAATTCCTGATTCATTTCAAGTTAGAGTTATTTTGTCAAAACTTTCTCCTTTTTGAAATGGATATAGGAAGAAAGTTATGCATTCAACAAATAATTTCACTATTGAAGAATTTTATACTCACATACAGATTGAAGCGAAAAATCATGCAAGAGATACACTTTTTTTTAGAGGTTCCAATATGAACTATATGAGTGGACAAAATTCTGAAAAAACTCACATGTCTTGTGGTAAATTTCAAAACAATTTTAAAGTCAAGAATAATGGATTTAAGAATCCAAATTTAACAAGAATAAAATATGTTTCCATTGTAGAAAGAAATGATATTTGATTAAAGATTGATATTTGATTAAAGATTGCAGATTTAAAAATGTTGAAATTAAGATTGGTTCTAGTTTTGAAAGCCAAATTTGGACTATTTTAAACTGTGGGGGTGCATTGTCTTTTATAAAATACCTAATCCTCATAAATCAAAATTTAGACCTAGAGGTATTAAAAGTATTTTTGTTGGTTATGCACAGAATTCAAAACATATAGACTTCTTGATTTAAATACTAATGTTATTGTCGAATCTATTCATGTATAATTTTTTGAAAATAAGTTTATATGTGATATTGAAATAGAGAAACAAATTGAAATGATTCCTATGACTAAAAATAAAATAAAAGAAAATAATGATTCTATTGAACTTAGAAGGAGTAAAAGAATTAGAAAAGAGAATATTTTACCTTCTGATTTTGTTTCTTCAGATTTTATAATGTTCCTAACAGAAGAAAATAGAATCAAAGTGCTTAATAAAACACTAATTCTACTAAATGTAGATGAAGACTCTAAAACATTTAATAAAGCTATGACTTCAAGAGATATTGCTTTTTGGAAAGATGCTATTAATGATGAAATGGACTCAATTTGGTAGATTTACTCCAGGTTCTAAATCTATTTAAAAAAAAATATAATACAGATAGTTTTGTACAAACTTTTAAAGCAAAATTAGTTGTAAAAGTTTTAAACAAAAAAAAAAGGCATAAGTTATTTTGATACATATGCTTCAGTAGCTAGAATAGCATCTATTAGAGTTCTTATAGCTTTGACTTCCATTTATAAATTACATGTGCATCAAATGGATGTTAAAACAACCTTTGTTAAATGGTGACTTAAAAGAAGAAGTATATGTGAAACGACCAGAAGATTTTATTTTTCCTGGTAATGAGAATAAAGTTTGTAAATTAATTAAGTCACTTTATAGGCTAAAGCAAGCTCATAAACAATGGCATGAAAAGTTTGATTCAACTATAATAGCCAATGGTTTTAAATATAATGGAGCAGATAAATGAATTTACTCAAAATTTACTAAAGAATATGAAGTTATAATATGTCTCTATATGGATGATATGCTAATTTTTAGTACTAATATAGTTGGCATAAATGAAACTAAAAGGTATCTAATTTCTAATTTCAAAATAAAAGATTTGAATGAAGTTGATACCATTTTGAGAATTTAAGTTAAGAGATATAACAAGAGTTTTGTACTTAATCAAAGTCCTTATATTGATAAACTGCTTAATAAGTTTAAGTATCTTAATATAAAAAAAAGTCAATTCTTCATATGATACAAGTATAAAACTAACAGAAAATCAAGGTTATACAATTGCACAACTTGAATATGCTGTGCTTTGGAAGTATTATGTATGTTATGCATTGTACTAGGTTAGATATAGCTTTTGCTATTTGCAAGTTATCAAGATATACTAGTAAGCCTAGTAGAAGTCATTGGAAAGCCATAGGAAGAGTTCTAAGTTATCTTAAAAGAACTAAAGATTTTGGCCTATTTTATTCTGGATATCCAACTATTTTAGAAAGATATTCAGATGCAAGTTGGATCACTAGTATAAATGACAATAAATCCACTTCATGATGGATGTTTACCCTTAGAAGTGGTGCAATTAGTTAGGCATCCAAGAAACAAACTTGCGTTTCACATTCAACTATGGAATCTAAATTTATAGCTTTAGCTACAGTAGGCAAAGAAGCTGAATGGCTAAGAAATTTATTAATGGATATAGAATTATGGCCACAACTAATGACAACCATTTTCTTGTACTGTGATAGTGAAGCTACTATGTCTAGAGCTTATAATGAAAAATCTAGAGATATTTGTCTAAGACATGATTATATCAGAGAATTGATAAAAAAAATGTGGTGATTACCATAATATATGTTAAATCAGCTAACAACTTAGCAGATCCTCTTACCAAGACGTTATCTAAAAATTTGGTAAAAAGCACCATAAGTGGAATGGGTTTAAAATTTCTTTTAGACACCAATAATGGGAACCTAACTTTGAATTAGTAACATTTAATTGCAAAGTTTAATAGGTAATAACAAGTTATTGTTATGTGTTTGTAAACACTAGTCAACCCATTCTTAATATTTGGAATACTAGTGTGAGCTATTGCGTAAATGAAAAATGAGATTAAACTCTTAATGGAGTTTATAATTTAATGTCTATAGCAATAGAGACATAAATAAGAAACTCCACCTATATAAACATAGAAGCGGTGCTACTTCAACAAGAAAATTAGAAATTTTCTCGTAAATATTTATGAATAAGGATAAGCATATGGCCATAATAGTACTAAAACAATTATAAACCTCTAACAAAATATTAAATAAGTATTATGTGTATTATATCTTCAATTTTAACACTAGGAGTTAAGTTTAATCTGTGGACATGATCAACTTTATTAGAATTCTAAGATATATATACTAATTGAAGGTTTAAATCAAAAGACACCTTCTTATATTCATAATATTTATTTATGTGAAAAATTAAGATTAAGCACCAACATTTCAAACTAGTGAGAGATTGTTAGTAGTTTAAAATGTAGTGTATCTGACATTAAGTAGAAAGATCATTTATATATGATTTAAAAGAGATTACATATATTAATTAAGTAATTAAATGTTAGAGTAGGTCAAGTCATTTGGGCTTATTAGAAGTTTTTCTAGTGGATCAGACAATTTTAAAAGTCAAAAGATAGGCACTTGGGCAAATAGATTTAATTTTTAAATCTTTTAAATTTTTTTGTTTATTTATTTATTCGAAATATTACCCATTATGAATAAATATGTTTTGAACAAAGAAAAAATGACTGTTTAAATAAAGTTTATTTAAATAAAAAAATGATTATACAAAATATCATAACTTTTTGAATTAGTTTGATTGGTGACTATTCATTTGTTATAAATAGATCTTTTTACCTGATCAATTTCACTATTTTTTATTTAAAAAGTTTTTAAAGCTTTGTTGTATCTTATAGATATAATTACCTTTAAGATAATGTTTTTCATGCCTCAAAGTCATACTTTTTTCTTTTATATTATTTCTATTTTCTTAAATTTTCTAACAAGTTCTTCATTAGCAATATCGACAACTACAATAATAGAGGATGGCACGTTGGCGCTAGACAAGCCAATGGCAAAGGCAAAAGGAATGGTGAGATCATTGGAGGTGGTACATTCAAGCCAGAGAAGGCCAACATTTTGAAATATTTTATTTAGATATATTTTTAATCGACAAGATTTCTCAAATAGAAAAAGATGACTGGTTCAAAAAAAATTTTGATTAAAAAGCTTAAATTTTAAAATAAAAAAATTCAAGTCTCAAATTCTAATCAAGTTGCAAATATATTAATATTTAATAATTTAATTCTCTTTTAAAACTAAAAAATAAATAGCTTATTGTTTTATATAATGAAATAAATTATTTGATATTAGTTTTTTAAAATTATTTTCTATATGTTGTATTCAAATAAATATAATAACATAATATGTGAATAAATTAAAAAAATAATAATTACTTTTTATATTTACTTGAATTTAATATATCGAATAATGTAAATTTAATAGTTTTAGACACGATATAATGATACAATATTAAAATAATGTAAAAATATAAAAATGATATAATATAAAATTTTGATAAAAAAAATATAAGTTTGATAAAAACTATATATTTTATATTTGACATATTAATATAAATTATAATATAATAATTTTTATATTTTATATATATTTATATAAAATATATACGATATAAATATATAAATTGATCATACTATTTTATTGTATTATTTCTTGTGCATATAATATTAAATTATGTAACAACAATAATATTTTCATATTTCATAACTCTCAGTTTGATCCAATGAAGATTATACTATAGCAGCCAAGGAGATGGGAAGATAAAAAATATCATGACCAGCAAATGATTGATTCAATTGTTTAATACTCGTCTTTTTCAATCTATAGATAATTACTTATTTTAAGTTGTCAGATACAACACATCTTATTTTAATTTAAAAAATTAAACTATCTATTTATCCTAAATTTTTTTTTACAAAAAAAAAAATCATAACTATGGATAAAGTGGATTGAACTTGAGATTTAGAATATTCTTTAGGTAATACATAATGATGATTAATTTAATTAAAGTGCAAAAGGGCGTGTGGACGACACAAGACTCGTGCAGATGCGACAAAAAACGAAGATTATATGCTTTAAAGTTAGCGGGAAAGCTGGAGGGCGTGTTTGGCACATGCCTTTGTTCAAAACATTTCACATGATAGCCTTTATAAATACACGAGACAAGAATACTGTGAAAGCTGACCCAGAAATATTGTTGTTCAAATTATTAAGTGGAGAATAATTAGAAAATAATAATAATAATAAATGGAACTTTTCTGCGAGAAGATAAATTATCCATGGGAAACAAATTTTTTTTTCCATGGTTAGGGTAAGTGGGACATGATATGAATTAAACACTTATCTAGGATGATGGGATCCAGGTTTTGATCTCTGTATATCATGATCTATGGAACTATAAATTCTAATATTTTCCTTGGAGGATAACTATCCTTCATGTTAAGATTTTATTTGGATATTCGATAAAAAAATTATCACCAACCATGTTTTTCTAACAGCTAAACAAAAAAAAAAAAAATTGACAATAGATTTTGCAATTTTATTAGAAAAAATTTAGTAAAAGTAAATCCCATTGCAAAATTCTTTTTTTTTTTTTTCGTTCTATGTCTGTCTAAAATTCGGATTAATTAACAGCATTAATCTTATTTTAATTACCAAAGTCCCGTAATTACATATGTAATTTCATCCATCATCAAGTGATCATAGTATCATTGGTGTGATCATGAGTAGTTTGGTTAGACAGTAGTATAAGAAGAAACAGTTTCTGTCTGATTAATTGTCATAGTGGATTAAACATGGAGAGTTTGGTTTGGTTTGGTGCAATTGGACCACTTTCTCATTCTCATAAATTACATTTCATCATGTAATTTAGATCAAGTATTGACAAGTGATCATTTTGAAACCAAAACTGAAAATTTGAAAAAGAAAATTGAGAATGAACCATTGCCTTTTTTTTTATTATTATTATTAACTTTGGAAGAATGAATGAATGAATGATGATATCAAATCAACTTTCCATCATCTTGCTATCATGCCCACTAATTCCTTGCCTCATACAATCTCTCCATATGGTTCCTTTTGATTAGAGAAAAAAATATCTTCTAGCTTTTGGTCATCATACATGTTTCTACCATACTTACATTTAATTAAATATATATATTCCAATTTTATTTGGGCTCCCTAAAAAATGTACTAAAATGGAACTTAAAGATTCATTTCATGGACATCAGTACCTATGAATTCAACCATGTTTGTTTCAAATTCCTTCACTGCCTTTAAAGAATAGCACACTTTGTCTTGAACCCTTCTTTCTGTATATGGTTAATAAAAATAATGTTTAAGATTATATATGGCCACTGATAAAAGAGACATAATCTATACAAAGTTTTTTCTAATTAATGGTTTGTTTGTGCTTAAATTTGATGAGTATTGCATAAAATATATTTAAAAAATTGATGAGCTTCTTTCTAATTTTATAAAAAAAAAAAAAAAACCAATGATGTGAGATTTTTTTTTTTTTTGTGTGAATGTAATCTTATGCTAAATATTATGATGAGACTAGGAAAGATAATCTTCTCTCATTACGTAAATTTCATTTCATAACTTTCATCGTTTTTATTTTATGATTTAAATTTGAAACTTTCAAATAAAATCTCAAATGTTAACCATTCACAAGATAGGAACATTGGTAAACAAAAAAAAAAAAACTATACCATCTTGTCAGCTGCACCGCTGTGGGTGAGGATTTCTTTTTTGTTGGCAAAATCTTTGCCTTTGCTGTTTTTTTTCAAGTTTGTGCCAAGCATGCAGCATTTTCATTTCCATGGAAGAACTGGTCCATGTCATTGCACTGTTGAGCCAAACGCCCTGCCATTCTGGGTAAAGGATAAGCACAGGTTCTTGCTTTGCTTTTTTTTTACCCTTTTTTTTGGCAGTGCCATTTTCACTGATTTTCTCTATATTTGAATTTAAGCTTTAATCCCCATTAATTTTAACTTTTTTTTTTCTTCTGATCTTGATTTGGATGATTCTTTCAGTACATGGAAGGGAACTGATGATAAAGGTAGCTTAGGAAAGCCGACATCCTTGTGATCCGCCGAAAACTGAAAGGGATTCGTGCAAAAATAAATATTTAAAAAAAAAAAAAAGAAAAAAAAGAGAAAAAGAGAACGACCGCTAAAAGCTTCAAAGGGAGCAAACGCTTTTGATTTTGGAAGCATGTTGTTTGATCTAAGTAGTTGAGTTCAGTTCATATACATATATGTCAAATCCAGCAATATATATTCATAAAAATACAAAGATGATCAAAACAAACCAAACCTAATATTACTGCATCTAATAATATATATATATATATATATATTCGTAGCAATACGAATACAACAAAACAAAATGATGAGAGCTACAATTATTAGAAGAAAATCAAATGCACATGATCTACGTAAAATTTACATATCCGATAAAAACACATCATCACTCAGCATGATCAAAAAGAATAATCACATCAACAAAATGATATTTTTTTTAACTCTTATATTTTAGACTAATATTTTACATCCCCGTAAATTAAAGGACTAAATTTGTTTAAACTATTATATAAGACTAAATTCTGATTCCATAATTTGTCTCTTTAAAAAACAAACTAAATGTAGAGCCATTAGATGGTAAAATATTCTTTCATGAGAATCCACCAATGATGGTGTAAAAATACTAAACCTGCTAAAAATCATGATTAGTGATTACACATCAGATTGCTTGAGTCACAAACATTTCATAAAGAACCCCAAATATCAGCTATTTATCACATATCTCAAAATAACTGGTTCTAAATTTAGGAAACAAAAAGGTCACTAAAAAACCTTCTGTCAAGTTTACTGCATTTAGTAATTTACAAACATAAGACTACTCAATACGGTAGCTTCAGTAACTCACATCAAAGTTGGTGGTTGAGATAGCGTGTTTAAAAGGTAAATGTTGTGGGCATCAGGGTAATATAAACTACGAGGGAAAAGTCTAAACGCACAGGAAGTTTCATAACTGACACAACCTAATGTACTAAATTTACTTAGGATTTCTGAGAACAATTATAACAGAATCTCCCCTAAGGAACATCTTACTGATGAATCTGTCCTTGTTAACAGGAAGTGCCTTTTTCTTGCCTTTCCCAGTCTTTGGTACCTATATCAAATAGAAACAGTGTTACCCTTTTATTCAATTGTAATGAAGGCATACAAAAGAAAAAAGAAAAAGCAAACCTCAGTCCACATCTCCCTGACATTTTCCAGAACCATATTGCAGTGGCGATCGAAGGCTCTCACGCGACCCAGAAGTTTTTTATTGTTACGACAATTGATGAGAACCTGCTTTCATACAAATCAAATTCAGTTCTAAATAAGAACATGTAGATTACTAATTGCTAGGGGATCACAACATGGGCACATTACCTGAGTGTTATTTTTGACACTCATCATCAGAACAGACAGTGGTCCTGTGTTAAATTCCTCTTCCTCATTCTTTACCGTCTGCAACAAACAGTTTGATAAGCTTTTGGACAATCAGAAATTGGAAAGGTAATAACTTTTGAATGGCAGATAAAAAATCAAGAGATATATATCAGAAAACATATACAATCACGCAAAAACATAACAACAATAATAAGGCATTTAGGACAACTTACCTCTTCTTCCATTGGCCGACTGCAAAGATAGAAGAAGCAAACCAAAAGGAGAGGGTTAGTATATCATATACAAAAAACAGCAGAATAATGCTACTGAATAAAATGAGCAAAGAAAAGGAAAATGATCAACCAATTAGTACCTCATTTTCAGCTACGGAAGTTTTCAACACTATCTCCAAGTTAAACCAAGACAAGGATCTGCAAAATGCATGGCAAAATACCATTAGAACACTGGAAAATCAAGAAAGTCTTAATACACTTGAAAATGTGAACCAGTATGGGGGAGTAGAACAACTTTCCATGTCTACCAAAATGTAAACTTATTGGAACACTTATTATAGAATACGAAAATGGATAACTATACCAGCACCATAAAAATTGCCCAAATGAAAACGATATTATTATAGCATCATTGTAAATTGCCCAATGAAACAAAAACAATGGATTACTTGAAAAAACCTATGCAGAATCCAGCTTTTCAATGATTTAAATATTTAACTTAAAACAACAAATGATGCCAGTTCAGTTTTTCCTTTTAATTGATTCTCACGAAGAAACCACGGTATCACAATACAGATCACATTGAAAAAATGTTCCGAAACTCTTCAGCTCAGGTCTCCATAAATTTTCAGCATTTATTAGCTCAGGAGAACGAAAGTTTTTACAGTCAACATCACCAGAGTGACAGAAGAAGGTTCAGTGCCTATTCCGAAAAGGTCACTTACAAGTTATAATTAATAGTACAACAAATATATATAAAAGCTAAATTATAAAAAGTCATAAAAGTTTCACATTAAGGATAAAAATGAAGCCTCTTCAGTTCAGGTCTCCAGATATTTTCCGCATCGACTTTCTCGGAAGAACGAAAATGTTCATTTCCAATAATCATCAGAGGCAAACATGAAATAATCAACCAATACAAAAACATATAAAATTGATATTAAATAGAGAAAAAACTACGATGTCTCTTCAGCTGAGGTATCCATATGGACTTCCGCATCGATTTTTCTCTCAGAAGAACGAAAATTTTTTAAATTGAAATCATTTGCTATCATTAGAAAATCGAAAACCCTATAAAATCTAACACGAACTTGAAAAATAGCGAAAAATATAGCTAAGAAAAACTATGACAAAGTAATAGAAAAGCGGAAAGAGAAGAAGACGGAGAAAAGAGATTTACCTGATTGGCGCTACACTGATGAGATCTGATTTCAAGAGAAGCAGTTGAGAGCCGTTTTATAGACTCCGACGACCCACAAGAAACCCTGGTTATTTTAAAATTAGGGTTTTTGCTATCGGGCTTGAACTTTTGCGTCGTTTAGTCCAATGGTATTAATAAGGTTTGGGGCTTTTGGGCTATGGTTTCTTCAGTTGATGGGGCTTGGCATTTGAGGTTGATTAACAACTGCAGGTTTTGGGCCTCAAGAGTTATTTAAAACGGAAACAATAAAAAACAAAGAGAAGCAAAGGGTAACAGTGTTTTCCTGAATTTGAAAAGAAGGGAAAACGTAAAATGTTAAAAGAGCCCTTCAACTATATTACTTTTTCTTAATAAGTTTTTATATTTTATTTATACTCAAATAAACTCTTATATTTAAATTTATATTTAAATAAATTCTCATTTCAAACAAAATATTAATTTGCAAAAAGAATTTATTTAAGTACAAATTAAAAATAAAAATTTTATTTTAATATAAATTAAAAATTAAAAACTCACTTCGTACAAATTAAAAATTAAAAATTTATTTGAATGTAATAAAAATATAAAAACTTATCTACGACAGTAAAATTCAAAATTTTTTTTTAATAATTTTATCCATAGAAGAAGTGCAAATTCACTGTTTTTTTAATCTTTTAATTTTTCTTTTACCAAAACAAAGAAAAGATGAAAAAAGTTGTTTTCTTTTACCTTTTTCTTTCCTTCTTATTTTCCGTTAACCAAATACGATGTTAGATTTTTTTTATTATTTTATTGAATGCATACAACATAAGTCAGTGTATTGTTTACTCCTAATTGCTTACTTAGTTGTTAAATGATTTTTACTTAGCTGAATTATTAGGCATGTGATGGTCCAATGAAAAAAAAAAAAAGGGGTTACTTGGAGGTGTAGTGCACCCGGGAGCACCCACCGGAAAGCATCATACATCCCAATATTTTCGGCTCTTCTTGCCCTAGATTCACAGGATTCGTGCCTGATCATAAGTCTTGAAACGAATAAAAAATACCGGTTCATAAAAAGCTAAAGTGTAAAGAATTAATATCAAGGCACTAGTGAAAAACAAATAATAAATCAACATTTTTTACATAGCCAGCCACCAATTACATTTTACATACAACTGATAGAAGATTAGCTTTAATTTTGTATTTCATGCCACAAAAATCTGTATTGAGAGGATACCTGTTATCTGCTGCGGTCACACAAGCAAGTGAAACAAACTTTTGTCCACCATTGTTATTCTAGTAAGATGCCCATTCTTATGAAATTTTAACTAGTCCAAAGAAAATGCTCCATTGCAATATCTGCAAGGTTCATAGAAACAGAATGACATATCTGCCATTAGAAGATCTGAAATCCCATTAATATACCATACTGTAAAATGTGATGTTCAGGAAAAAAAAAATGCTGAAGTAGGATGGACAATGGTGTTAGTCAATGATAAACAAGAAACAGCTCAGGACGGTGAATTACTCACTAATAAATCATTATAACTAAAAGTGTAGTTTGATAGAAATCAATAATGATAACTGCATACTTCCATGAATGACTAGAAGCTTGAAAATGTTCAAGGATTTTGTCATGCAAGAAGAAAGTTATGGTATGAAGAATAAGTAATAAAAAGGAATGGATAGTAAAGTGATAACAACAATCTTGTAGAAAAGGATTGCCGAATCACAGCTAAAATCCACTACCTGTTACTGAATTTATCAACAGCATCAGATGCATATAGGATCGTTTCATTTGCTTTCTCTAGAACCATATAAAGCTCCTTCCCTCCAGTAACACGGGTAACGGCCCAAGCATTATTTTTTGCTCTAATACACACTTCCAAATCTTTATCACGACCTGGATTATCCCATTTTGCTCGACTCTTTTCTGAATCTACTTCTTCTCTAAGCTTATTTAAGGCAAGTAAAGATTCCTGCATTACAATAAAAAAAAAAAGAGCCATCAAAGCTTTAACATTTTTCTTGATAACTCAGCAGATTGTGACAAGGTTTGAGGGGTGCAAGCATCTACTTTAAGATGATAACTGATTCAACTGTAAGAACCCCATAAGAAGGTTGTTTAAATATTTCCAATGACCTAGGAATTGGACATTGTAAGCCATCAGCATTCGAAAATATCTAGGCTTCACAAAATCTATGTCAATCTTCAGCCACTAACTTTAATGGTTGGAGGATGCAAACAGATAGGTCTCCATGAACTGTTATGATCCTTGCTTTAAACCAGGTTTCCGAGAAAAAGTAAATAAATAAGGCACCTAATTGGCCAACAAAACTATTGATGAAGTTCCAAATTCATAATTTTGGTGCATAAAATATTTGACCAACCAGTGATTCATCCCTCAAGGCAGACATATTTCATGATGATGAAAATTGAGAAAAATGCAGTTTACAATATGTGCATGATCGAACAGATGCAACACTAACCTCAAATCAATCAAGAATCAAGATGAGCATATCTCAATTCATCCAGTCTCCCCTATCTACAATATTGCTCTTCATAATATTTAAAGTGAAATTTTGAAGTTGATAATCACCAAGTTATATGACACATCAAATGCTATCACCTCTTGGCAAAATTTATATCACTGAAATGATCACAAATATTCATTTTTTTTTCATGTCAAAGCAAACAATTTGTTGTAACCATGCAAACAACAGCAATGTCTTTTACCTTCGTCAATGTTGCAACCTTTGCTGGGGGTGAAGCCCTGGATATGTCTCTGTTACCATCCACTAACAAGTACCGATACCCACTGACATGATAAGCATTTTCTCCACCCCATCCCTTTGACAACTTTTCTTCAACTTTCAAAATCTTTAGTGATGCCTAGAGAATTTAGCAAAAGCAAAACGAATGAGATGGTCAACCATGCTGATTATGGAAACAAGTCATTTCTTGACTTGGTGTATTTACATTGCAACTAATAACTAAGGATCCTTGTCCATTAGGAACTGCTTTGATGCTTACATTCATGTTTATTTATTCATTTCAAATGTCCTACAAATGAGTGTCATTTATTGATATGATATATCTATCAAGAAGCAAAGGTTTTTTTCAAATGTTTGTATCACCAACCCTTGTTCATACCAACAATGAATTGAAAAAGATGGATGCCAAATTTGTGAGTGGAACAAAATGGATGAAGTGCACAGAAAATTTAGGTAAAAAGACTTGGAAAGAAAGAAAATAATTCTAATATCAAGTCCAAAATAGTGCCACTGATTTTGATAAAAAGATAAAACATAATCATTTCATATCTTGCAATCTAAACAAGCAGAAACCATCAAGGCCAAGGGCTATAGGAGGGCAAAGGCTCTAAGATACAAAAGGAAGATTTTGAAGGACAAGAAGTGGGAAAGACAACTATCTAAGAAATAAATGAATTAGACATGCTGTAACATAATGTGGATGCATAGAGAAAAACGCATAGAATTTGTGAAACTAACAGAAAAGTATTTAAATGAACTGGGTGATAAATGGAAATACTAATGGTAAGTATGATTTATGGCACATGTAGGAACCAACATTTTCAAGAAGTTGTTGTTTCACAATTGAAACACCTTGCTCCTCATTAAGGATGGAAGAACAAGGGATAAGAAGGATCAATGTAAGGCTTTTGTACTGATAAGCACAGAGATACATCCTCTCCTCCGTCTGCTGTAGCCAAACTGTTGGAGTGGTGATATTCAAGCCACCAACATCCATGCCCCAAATATCAGTGATAAGAAAACCATCCTTCCCTTTGAACCACTTGTCATGCTGCAAGGGCCTTGAAATATGATATCTATTATCTCCATCAGGAGAAGTATCACGTGAGCCATAAAATTGATCCGAAACAGATCCAGAGTGGGCAAAGGTAGATCCAGTAGCAACATTTGATGAAGAATTTCCTTTGCGTAAATAGGACCAGGAACTTGCTCCAGAGGATAGAGCAGGAGGGGTTAGCCTTAGAACAGCATATGTGAATAAGTTTACGGTATCCTCCTGACAACAAGATCGTTAGGAGCATTAGTATTTGATATTAAAAATGCCCAACAGGAATAGTTCCTATCAGAATTTTGACAAGGAAAAGTTATTTAGCTATCGAAGATTTGGCACTTCAGGATAAAAGGTGAGGGATCTAACAAAAATTAGAAAACTGCTACATCAGCTTTGAAGATCAGACCATACAGGAGAAAGTGTTGTTGACACCAGGAGGTCTTGAAATAAAATGAGTGAGGAGCATGGTTTGTTGCCAGCACAAGATTCTAGAATTCTGACAAGTGTCTGCAAAAACAAGACAGAATCATTAAAACCATAAAGATATAACAATTGCACAACTGCCATTTTAAGGTACATCATTTACTATATGCTTAGAGTCGACAGATAAACAAAGTTAATTGATTTCCATAAGCCTCTGATCACCCGGTCTTAAAATGTTTCAATTTAAGTTTAAAAACATGTTCAACATTGGAGTAGAACAAAAAACACAACAATACAATGTTGCCAACTCTGGCACCTGGAATAAAGGGCCAAATAGAATTATCCAAACTCATTTTTGAAAGAAATCAAACAATTATTTAGAAGATCAACCATCAATAATTGTGCAATTCCGCTCATCCATTAATGCTATATCTTTTATTCCTGTAAATTAAGAAAGCAAAGCAAACAGAGGCATCTAGTGCTTTATTAAACTCCTTTTACTAGTTTTCTTAAGAATATCCTAAACCTTGATTGTGTGTATAGGAAGAAAACAAGACAACCTGATATAAAAAAACATGTTCTATAGAAGACTCATGAATCTGGATCTTTCAGGTGAGATTGATTTTGTTAACTTGCCAACTGAAAAGGGAAAAATTCTTGATGATTCCAGAAACAATTATACTCACTTCGCTCTAATTATATAGTTAGAAATCTAAGGTGGGAAGAATATATGGGAAAATTTTTACACCCAGGGTGGAAAACATAGTTTGATAGTTCAACTGATATGGAGTAGTGATATCTTCAAAACTTACATTCAAACTATATGATTATGACAGGAATTGTAAGCAGAACAAATTCATTCAAGCATAGAAATTATCAATTAGACATTATACATTCCAGTCAGCAGTGAATTTAGTTACAAGGGAGCATAACCTGAAACTACCAAAATTTAAATTTCTTTATAAAAAGTAGGAGCTTTAAACCACTAATTTGGTAAAATATGAATGAATTTTGGCATTTCAACAACATAAGACTGCTGAACACAATTCTTAATACAAACCTGAACTTCAATTGCAGCCTCCCGTCCCACGGTTAGCATCTGTACAGTCCTTCGTTCCTTTAAACAGTCACGGAATGAAGGCAACTGGAGATTCTTCCCAACCAGAAAATCTGCCCCAAAGATAAAGTTATAAACAAGGCATGAGATATAACAACTTCAGCAAAACTTGGAAGCACAAAATCCAGTGAAGGCCATTTGATACATCAACTTCAGCATTACCCCAGCAGCACTTATCTGAGGGAGACTGCTTTTGATAATGCTAACAATTAAAGACTTACAATGAAATATTTTGGAACAAATAAAATTAGCTCAAAGCAAATTTTAAGCAGGCATAAAATTTCATAACAACTCACCTCTTAGATAATCCATGATGAAAGGGTATAAATGAGCACGAGTTAGTTCTCCATCAGGTTCTTTGTCAAGCAATGCTCTTATAGATCCATGAAACATCATGAAAAGAGAGTGAATTTCCTTAAGAAGCTCTCTTAATGCATCAATGCGCCATATGGCTCCCGACTCCTTATTTTTCTCCACAATCTTCAAAAAGGTATAGGCCAAAATTTAACACATTGACCAAGATATTCGTACGTTTCTCTCTTCCAACCATAACGCTTGTAATTGAGGAAATACTTCTAAACATTGCTAAAATGATTTTAAGACAGTCTATTAAAACCAATAAAAAATAATTTCTACATCTCCCGAAAAATTATCATTCAGAATCAAGTAGACATAGAAAAACATTTCATACAAGAAAGTAACAACCACATTCATACCATGACCATCCAGATATCAGGCTCTGCCTCATAGAAAACACGAGAGTGTCTCTCTGCTTCAATGACCTCACAAGCCGCCTCCGGAGAGAAAATTCTGCAGAAAAATTAAAATCAGTTCTGAAAGAACTACCTAGTCTAAGAAGCTTTGTTCTAATTTTACTTTGAATATGTTCGATCACGGAAGTGGCTGCTTGGTACTGACCGCGTGAATGTGATAAGCCCTTCGCTGAGCCCAATCACGGAGAGTTGAGTAGAAAAGGGCAAATCAGCAGGAAAGAAGAATAAAATTTTGTCAAGTTCTTGGCCTTCATTTTGGCCCCTTCTCAAATCAAATATGCAGAGCTGCATGCCTTCACTACCAGTGCCAATAAAGGCCAAACCCATAATTTTTTGGTACTGGTTCAATGGACCTAATTGAAATAAATAGGAAAAGCAAAATTTTGAATGCAAAAAGCTTGGAATTAACGGTAAAAAAAGCGACAGAGAAATGCAAAAATACTTACGGTGTAAAATTTGGTGATGGAACTTCTCAGATTCTCGGCAACCAAACAAAGAGAGCGAGTAGAATTCTGGTTTGGAAATGAATTTTGATTAGTAGGTGGAAGAAGGAACTGTGAAATATAAAAAAAAAAATTAAATTATAAAAAAAAAAGGGAAAAACTTTGGGATTTGGGTCTAAAGCCCAATTTAATTTGGGCCTCAAGGTTTAGGACGAAAGCCCAAAACAAGACATCCCGACTGGGAGGGTTTCCTCCTCTCCCATTTCAAGCTATCACTTTGGTTGCTAGCAAAATAAAAGGAAAGGATTTTTCGAATGAATAAAAATACGTTGCTTGTTCACTTTTATTTGGCTTGCTTATTTCTTTGAATGAAACTATTAATTTATTAATAAACATAATTTTTTATTATTAATTTTCTTATTTCTTCCTTTTTTTTTTAATTTGGTGGATAAACCATTATATCTTTCCCACAACTCCCTAGCCATCCTTTTATATTTTTCTTCAAAAAAAAAAAAAATTCAAGCCAATTGCCAAAGTGATTACAAAAAAAACAAGTTAAACAAGGGCAGCCTAACTACAAAGTGAACATAAATAATTAAAAAAAAAAAAAAAAGAAGCTAAGAAGAAGAAAGTCCAAAAGCCAAACATTAGAATACCAAAAGATGCATGTACGCCTGGTAAAGACAACATATTTTTAATTTGTTGAACTTGGTAACAAGTTCTATCTTTTCTGAATGATATACTTTTATATAGATTTCATGAGATTCGTATATTTTTATCATATAGAATTTAAAATTTATATATTTATATTATATTTTATATAAAAATTTTATGTTATAATTTATATCGATATAAAAATATAAAATTTTTTTTATTTTATTAAATTTATATATAATTATTACTAAAATTTAAATTATTACTTTTATTTTTTTTATATATAATATCATATTTTAAATTATCATTTCTAAATAAAATTGGACTCAGATTTTGTGCCAGACAATTCCCTGCAAAAATGGGGAAAAAGTTAGGCCATGCCATGTGCAAGATACGCAAAAATGAGACTTTTACCCTCTTTGCTTAGTCGCAGGATTCTCATCATCCTTATTCACTCACAGATCTTTTATTCAGCTCTTTTTGTCGGCCACATTCATATGAAAAAATGAGTAAAAAAATATTTAAACAAGACACTGTTTGGTTTCCATAATGTAACGAGAGGGAGGGTCCCAAAATTAGGTAGTTACCAAACATCAGACGAAAATAAACACGGCTACCTAAACTGACAAAGATTGAGACAAAGCCCTTCTTCTAGGACAACCCAAACAAATAACAATAATAAAGAAAATTAATGGAAAACAATCACTCAAGTCAACTCAATTAGAAACATTCCCATTAAAACCAAAATATAAAATAATTTTTATATTTTATATATATTTAATATAAAATAAATATATATAAATATATGAATTATTAAATTTTAAAAAATGAAATCATATTAAGAACACATACAAAGTATAAAAAGGAAAATGTTTGGGTGTAATAAGAAATATCTTATTCAACCATGAAAATAAAATTCCACCGAAAGGAAAACAAAATCATAGTAGATCCAATCAAATCTGTCAAAGGGGTAGATACAAAGATTAAAGATCAATCTTAAAACACTGCTATCCATCAACTTCAAATCAATACTATTTTCTCCCTTATGCTGTACAATCTGAAGAAGAAAAATATCACTTTCTCTCATGACAATGTGGGACTGCCCTCCCAACTAACCCCAACTAAGTTCCAAAACAAAGACCATTCTTGGAGAGTGATTTTCTTCAATTCATTGAAAAGTATCATTTTTTCAACTGTTATAGCCATTGATTTTTATTGTTTTAAGTACCCTTTTTTTTTTTAATTAATTGAGAGGAGCTCTATGAGGAATGCCTTTCCTTTTGTTCACTCGTTTCCTAGGCTTTAAACTTGTGCTCACCCATGTTTTAGTCTCCTCAGAAACATCTGTTGATGAGAGTGAGGATTGTTTTTCTTCTGTGCTTATTTCTGACTTTTGATTGTCTTTCCAGGAAAGATCAGGAAATTCTTGCATCAGCAATTCCATTTTATCACTTTGGTCTTTAGGCTTCACATCAACAGCTGATACCTGAAACATTCATTAGATTATGGTTAAATTGTTAAATCAATTGCTACTTCAGATAAAAGGAAATGGGAAATATAAAAAATTTGTATCATAATTCGTATTGACGTAAAAAATACGAAATATATTTTTTTATTTTTAATAAATTCATATATAATTTTTATTAAAATTTTAAATCAGATCATATTCGAGTCATGTTATGTTTTAAATTATCAGTTCTAAATTCAGGTAGTAAATAAATCCAAATGAATTTACCTTGCATGAAATGGAGCAAAAGCGATTAGGCGGGTCTTGAAGGTATCTCCGACAAGCTTCACAGGCAGCACCAGTTTTTGATTTTGTTGATGGTTTGGCATCTTTTGCTTGAGGCCGAGGATTCAAATGTACAGCTTTTTCACCATTGATTTTGTATGTCTGTCAAGATAATTACAAATCATTTAAGTTAAGACAACTATGATCATTCCAATTGCTACTAAAGTTTATCAAAAGAGAAAAGCAAAAGGCAATCAAAGCAATCACTTGAGTAATTATAAGTTGGAACTGTGGATATAGAAATATTGAGAAAACAATACAGTAATAGAACAGGGTAAAGCAATTTGGATGATTCTGCAAACATAATGATATGAAAATCAACTCTCTTTGATTTCAAATCTCTTTTTCTTTTTTCTACTCGAAGTTATCAGGATCGAATTCTGATCACTGAAATTAAAAGTCCAGTACTCTACTCTAACCGATCCTCTAAGTATTTTACAACTTTGAATAATCAACAATGAGAACAAAAAGATGTTTCGTTGGTCAAATAAAGTCAAAACTATTGATAATCACAAACTCATATTCATCTATACATATATCAGTAACAATTAGAAGAAATTAATGACAATTTTTGCATTCTAATTTGTGATTTACCCTCAAAACAATCTTTTATCACATCCATAATGTACTACAAAAAAGCAACAAGGCAAAAGAATTGCACTGAATTGATTATTTTTAATAGGAAAGTTTCAGAATTAAAGAGCAGTGAACAGTGGAAAACCTGAATTTTGGAACAATCAAGATGCTTCTGTATTTCTTGAAGGCGAACGACATCTTGATAGACATATTTGCAGATCTGAAGCGACCGGTGCTGGCTGTGGGCCTTGCAATGCCTACAAAACTCGAGATTGCAGTCGATGCAGAACACATTTTTCTCATTTTTTCTGAGGTCTTGATGATCAGAGCAAGAACCAAAGAACTCAATTTGCAGAAGGCTAGTAAGCCAATCTGTTTTCTTCTTTATGTACAACCCGCAACCCACCTACAATAACAAATTCAAAAAGCTTGAAAAGCAATGAATTTTCAACATTCTTGATTTACAATTCATTCCAAGTTCACAGCTTTGATAGATAAGTACTCAAAAGCAATAGAAACACAATGGTAAAGTCAATACAGAATGTGAGAAACAGATGAACTCAGTATCAAGATTCAACATCTGATTGATAAAAATTTGAACAGAACCATTACAATTCAACAAACTTCAAGATTCAAGATTCAAAATTCAAACACCAGATATAAAGCTGTTGTTGAATTCATGAAAGGTTGAAAATTTCAAGAAAATTAAATTAACCCAAGAAGCTATACAGGGCTTTTTTCATGAGTATATCAAAGCTGCATCAAATACAAGAATAAAAAAGATTGTATTTCTTTGCGTTATCTAAAATTTCCTGGGAACCAAACAGACCATGACAGCCAAATAACATCGATCACCAAAAGGAAAATCAGATAGCCATCATTTAACACTTGAGATTATGTTTGCTAAAAAAAAAAAAATCAGAAGAGACATCAAAAGTTAGTGAAAGAAACAGAATTCTCACCATTTCTTTACAATTTGCCAAACTAGAATTTGCAAAGAAAGTTGAGAAAAAGGAAAAGAAAAGACAGAGAAGCCTACAGAATGTGAACAGAGTGATATAAGGAATGTGCAGTGAAAGATACTAAAAACAGAGAAATTTTTGTCACCAGCATTTGCTAGGAAAACGAGTTACCTAACCTAGGCGGGAAAGGTAAATAAATCATTCTGATTGGAGAGTTAAAACTTGATCGACGGTTATTAATTTATTAAAATTTTGTAATGAACTTGTTTTGTTGGAAAACATCATGATCATGATTCACGAGCCTATTTAAAGTAATTTCTGTGACTGTAATTTTTATTAATTATTAATTAATTAATTTTACTTGACTTGTTAGTGTATGAAAATTGAAACTAAATAATTTAATTTAATTGATCTATATAATTATAAGTAAAGTTTGAAATTTAAATTTCAACATTTACATTATCTTTTTTTATCTCAAATTATGATTTTTATTAAAAAATTGAAAATAATTAATAATTAATAATTTATTTATTGAATAAAAATACAATAAATTTACCAATTAATTATGTTTTTCAATTTTTGAGAAATTACTAAATTTCATATAGTATTATTTGACAAATCATAGAAAATTTTTTATTTTTGAAGATTTGAGAAGTGATTTTTTACTTTATTCTCAATTTGCTCCATTAGATTAGCTCTTTTCAAGTGGCAATTTAGTAAAAAAAAAGAAGGAAAAAAAAGTTAGCATAAGTCAAAAAAAAAAAATCTAAAGAACAACAAATAAAATCTTGAGGGAGTGTTTAGCTCGTAAAATTTTAAATTTTTAGAAGAAAAGTGATTTTTAAAAAAAGTGTAGATTTTGGTAAGGATGAGTTTTTTTTTTTTCATGAAATTATTAGATTTTTATGTTTAATTATAGAGAAAATCAAATTACTTAATCAAGTATTTTTATTATAATGTCTGTCAATACATAACAAACACCATGTTCTTGTCAAATATAAATGCAGTATTTGACTTAAACAATATGAAATCAAATAATCCATAATTATTGCATTTCAAATCTTAGAAATGCAATATTCGAATAGTCAATTTTATAAAAAGAAAAAAAGAAGTGTAATCAATTATAGCATTTTGTTCATTCAAGAAACAAAACAAATAATCCTCAATTATTGTATTTTAAAGCCTAAAAACGTAATATTCGAGTAAAAAATTTTAAAAAAGGTTAGAATCTAATACTGTGATTAGCTTTTAAGAAATGCAGTATATAATCCACAATTATTGCAATTCAAAGCCTTGAAACATAATATTGGAGTGAAAAATTTTTTAAAAAATAACATACTTTATGTTTATATAAAAAAGAGTTAATAGCACATTTGGTTTTTAAACTATGAGTCAAATTCTATATTAATTCATAAACTTTAAAAAAATTTAATTAAATCCTCAATTACCTAAATGTGTGTCAATATGATCTTTTCATCTACTAAACGTTCTAAATTGACAATAAAATTTTATGTGATATAACACATAATTTGAACAAATTGTATTACATAAAATTTTTTAAATGCCAATTAAACAAATTAAAAAAACAAAAAAAATTTTAATGTCCCTAAACCCTAAACTTATAACAGAAAAACCCTTCAAAATTATGATATCTTCAAGTGTAACACTAGCTTTACCCCAAGAAAAAAAATGAAACTTTTGGTCTAACAACACCATTTCTCAACTAAACCAAGAATCAATTATTGTTTCTCTTGATCTGGTAAGTTAAATTCATGATGGCTTTATAAACCAACTTTCTTCCAAGTCGATTCATGTAAAACAATCATCTTCTCATTCCATGTGGACTAATTCTTTGCCTTGCATCTCCACCCATGAAAACTTATACTTGAATGCATATTTTTGGGCTCAAAAGAAGGTTGTTCCAAAGAGGAAAGACGTTGAAAAGAAAGCTTAAGAAATGGGTTTTCAAGGGGATTAAAAATGGGTTTAAGAAAATAGACTGTTCCTGAACAAGGATTTTAGTTTTAGCCTGTTGGATAAACCATGAGCTCTTCTCTTACTTTAACCATGGTATTTTCCAACTCCTTCATAGTTGAATTTAGATCGAAAATTTTCAGGAGACTGAAAATGAGTTTGAGAAAATGAGCTATCTTCCATGGTCATTAAATCATCTCATCTCAACAACTGAAAATGGATTTGAGAAAATGAGTTTCTTACAAGCCAATATATTACATACAGCAACCCATAGCTCTCCCCTTTCAACTCTAAGCACCTCCCTCTCTTTTCAACACCTAAAATATTGAAAAGATGGTTAATTTTTTTAAGTGGACATTAAAGTACTTTTTGTCTTCTTTTTTTTTTTTTTGCTTAGTTGATATTTAAAAAATTTTACGTAATACAACTTATTCAGATTATATGCTATGTCACATAAAATTTATTATTAATTTAGATAATTCAATAAATGGAATAATCACATTAATATATGTTTGATTAATTAAAGATTTAATTAAAATTTTATAAAATTTAAAAATTAATATAAATTTTTACCCATAATTAAAAAATCACACGTATTATTAACTTTATAAAAAAATCATTTGAGGCTTAAATACTGTATTTATCCACAAAGAAACGTAATGAAAGCCTATATTATTATGTTGAAAGAAAAAATGACAATGCCCTTAGCTTAAGGGTCTACGTGGCACTATGTAAATCACTAAAGTTTATATTACATGGCTATAAAAGAAAAAATTGACAATGCGCATGGCTTAACGGCCTATGTGGCATTATCTAAGCCACTCCTTATGCATTGCTTGCTTTGCTTTGTATTTGACGTTTTGTTCTAGCATCATTTATTGCTTTGAATTTGATCTATTATTACATTTCTAATTTTAGAATCAAAGTATTTGAATTAGTGTTGCGTTCCCATTGATAGAAATGTAGTATTTGTTTGATTAAATATTACATAATTGACATTATAAATGTATTATTTATTTGGTTAAAAATTATTATTTTATAAATATTACATTTTTTATATAAAAAACATAATATTTGTAATTTAGTCAAAAGTATTTTGTTATTTAACACTAATTTTTAATTCAAGTTAAATGTGAAACCAAATATAATAACTAGTTTCTAGAAAATCTTAAAAAATTACAAAAAAAGATGAATTTTTTATTTCAACATTTTTTAGTACTGTTGAAAATATAAGATTTTTTAAACTAATTAAATACTCGTAAACTAAATGTGGGAATCACATTCTCATAAATATGATTTTGAGAAAAATTTCAAAATTTTTTGAACTAAATGTTTCGTAAATCAGTGTATATTTACAAACAGTAAGTTTAAAATTTATAACTTTTTACCTCAAATTATAACTTTTTTATAAAAATTAAAATTGAATATAATTAATTACTATTAATTTTATTTATTAAATAAAAATATAATAATTTTCAATTAATTATGTTTTTTAAAATTTGAGAAATAATTAAATTTCATATAATATTATTTGACAAATCACATAAAGATTTTTATTTTTTAAGATTTTAGCAGTGATTTTTCTATGGCTTCAATTTGCTCCATTAGGTTAGCTCTTTTCAAGTGATAATTTATTTTTAAAAAAGAAAAATAATAATTAGAACAAGCAAAAGACAATCTAAAGTACAAAAAAATAAAATCCTAAATCAGCGTATATTATAATGACAATATTATCTCTTAAAAATTTAAAAGAAGGTTAAAAGCATGGAGAAATTTGAGTTTAGGTAGGGCATAATAAGATTTAAGAAAAGGGGTTGTCTTTATCTTGTAAAGAAAATCAGTTCATAAAAAAATTTCTATATTTGCTCCGAAATTTGTTAAATCTGAACAGGATTTTCAAAATATTAATAATAATAGAGGAAAAAAATAAACATATCTATAATTGATATTTTAACTATCTTAACAAAATTATACCTATTTTTAATAGATTAAAATATAATTTATAAATATTAAAACTTAAATTTATTAAATATTATTTTTTAAAAATAACAATATAAATCAATTAAATTTAATCTCCAATTCAAGGTTACCCATTTTTACAATTTTTTTTATATCTATCATATTTATCCCTAATTTGGGTTTGTAATTATTACTTTTCTTAATTAATTAAGTATAAAACTGATAGTAATGATATATTTTTTTACATTTATTAGAGGCTGTTTATTTATTTTATTACTTTGATATTTTCTAAAATATTTTTAGATAAATTTAATTGGATTCATTTCTCCAACATTTCAAAAGTAATATAAAACATTAAAGAAAAAGACTGAAATCAAAGAATGTAATATAATGGACCAAGACAAAAATAATTAATTATTTATTTTGATAAAATTATTTAATATGCTCATCCCTTATGAATATTTATGACTTAATGAAAATTCTTGATAACATCATTTAAAATATAAAGATAATGGATAAAGGAAAAAAGGCAACATGTAGTCTTGGCTCTTGAACTAATAATTAATAATTTTTTTTTCACAAATAAACCATAGTTTGATATAAGAGGAAAAAATTATAGTTATTAAATTTTAAAATTATTAAATATTATTTTTTAAAATGTTTGCATAAATTAACTATAATATATATATTTGTTTGTGTTTTAAATATTAGTGGCAACCTCATTCAAGCAATCAAGCATGGTCTAACAAAAAAACACATAACACTTGGAAGTAAAAAAAAATGCCAATAATTATGTAATATGTCGATAAAATATTAAAATTTAAATTCTAACAATCTTAAATATAAAAACATTTATTTATTTTCACATATAAAGATTTAAACTTTGGCCTACAATAAAAAAAAAAAATGCTCCAATATTCTTTCCTAGCAACACCAGTATTAACATTATTCTATCTCATATAAATGTCAAGACTTAAATATGATACCCTTACCGCAATGATAATGCATTTATTTGGTAGGAGAAAATGATAATAAATATATGTAAAATAAATGAAAATGCGAAGGAAAAGACATTATATATATATATATTATATTATAACATACATAATTATCAGAAATTAATTGTTGACGTAGACGTTTATGTAAATAATTTTTTTTTCAACACATAAGATAATTTTTAAAATTTCTCATTATAATAATAAATAGATATTTATTAATTTTAAATTATTTAAAAAATATATTTCAAAATTTATTAAATTATCTAAAATTTTAAAATTTAATAAAAAATCAATTTAAATTATAATGAAATTCTTTTATCCTATACATCATTTTATCTTAATTTAAAATTAATTTTAAAGTAATTTCTCTTTTTTAATTTATCTATAGTTAACATAAATATTTAAATTTATCACAACTTTTAAAAATATTTAATATATTTAATATTTTTGATAAATACTTATTATATTATCTTCAACTTTTAAATATATTTCATAAAAAAAAAAAAATAAATATAAATAAACAAACGCATGTCCCAACATATTCATATAAACTTTGACAGAAATGAAGACCCGAGATTATTTTTTATGTTACAAAATGAGAACTATTTGTTTAACAATTAGTGGACCAATTTAACTTAGTCAAAATGCACATGCATAATTTCCAAAATTAAAAAAATAAAATAAAGTAAGATTTATCAATGACACATTCACACTTATAATATCTCTTAAGTCGTTCATATATAGCTAAATAGAATTGATATATATTTTTAACACTATTTAGTCATATGATTGCAAGAATATTTTATAATCTAAATTTATGATATGTTTGAAAAATTAGTTATCAAGAATCTATTTAGATTTTAAACTTTGTCAAACCTTTATAATTAAAATGTTAATAGTAAAATTTTTTAAGATATCTGTTGTGAATAAAGTCAAGATATAAAATATTAAAAAAATTATTAAATAAAAGTATAAAATACTAAAATTTAAATATTATTATTTGAACATATATTATCTATAAATAAATTTATTATTTAAATATATATGAATTAAAATTTATCAATATTTAAATAAAAAGTTAATTTAAATATAAGATAATTAAATAGATAAAATTATTATTTAAATATATTTATGAATTAAATAAAATTATATAACTTGATTATTTATCGTTTTTCCATTCAACTTATTTTTCAAATAATATTTCATATTCTCATAGACTTTAATATTCTTTTTTATTACTCTTGAATTTAAGGTGGATTTATTTTTTTTTTTCATTTATATTTTTATATATTTTGATCATGTTAATAATTTAATAATGTTAATTTATATTTTTATTTAAATTTAAATAAAATAAAAATAATTATAGCATCACACGAATAGCAAGCTAATTTTTTATATTTTAACTTCCTCAAAATCTAATTTTTTATTTGTGAAATTTAAAACACTTATTCAATTAAAATTATTAATAGTTTTAGTTACCTCTAATTTTGTACACAAATATTTTCTTTCTTTCTAATTTTCATCTTTTTCTATCAAATATGAAGAGAAAAATATTTTTTTTCTATTAAACATAGCGTATGACAGCCGTAGTCTCTTTGACGGTGCCCATATAAATATTTTCATGAAATTGGTCATTTTTCACATTTTTTTTTGAATAAAGAGAAAATTCTAGAGTTGCTTTTCACATCTGGTTTTATTAAAAATTTCCAAGTTGAAAAACACATCGTGTAATATTTTTCAAACCTCTAAAGTTGAGTAATTTTGTCACATTGTAACGAATTAATTGTTATTTAGTTGTTTACAGTTAATGTGATTTTTTGACGACTATTTAGATTGTGACTCAAGGAAAGGGCTGGAGTTGACATAACAGCAGGAAAATATAGGGTCTAATTTTGTGTATTGTTTGACCTAGAAATAGAAGCAGATGAGGCATACCCCATGTCTGTGCTGTTTTGCAACAAGGATGACTGGCAAAAGCTGTTGGTCTCAGCCGCTCTCAAATCAACTTTGTACCCTGAGACGTGACTAAAAGATACGGGCTAATTTGAAGATATGGTTTCCACAAACCTTCCAGATTATAGCAGGGTCGTCATTATTTGATTTTAATCGAATTAATAGATGGAATTGATTCGATTAATTGATTAATTATTTAATTAATTTTAATTAATTAATAAAAATAATTTTTTAAAAAATTTTGATTTTTGATTAATTCAATTTAAAGATAAAATTAACCAAAAATTTTATCAAAATATAATATAATCTAAATATAAAATAAAAATATATGCAATGGTTCATTTAATTTTATAATTTGTTAAAATTTTAAACATAATACTTTGATATGTATATATTTTGTTAGATAATTTTATTTAATTTATTTAAAATATAAAAAGTTAAAAATTTAAAATATAATTTAATTTAAATATATTTATTATTTGATTAATCAAAAAAATTAATCGAATTGATTAAATTAAATTCGATTAATTAATTTTTAAATTTTATAAATTTAATTTTATTGATAAAAATAAAATAAAATAATTTAATTAATTTAATTTTAAAATAACTAAATCGAATAAACACCACTCTTAGAGCTTTGCTGACAGTAAAAAACATGATTAACGCTTACATGTGGACCTGAAACAAGGCAAAGCTTTTCTCCATAGACAAGTTCAGCGACCAAGGAAATCTCAAGTTTAAAAGAGGAATTGCACATTTGCGCTACTCAAAGTAAAGATACGAGCTCCTGAGAAAAGATGGTATGAAATAGTTATTTCACAACAACATATGTTCTTTTCGTTTAAATCATATAGTATAATCATTTTAATAAAAAAATTAATCATTTATTACACATTATATGTATGAATTTATTGAAATAAATATTTATTATTTAATTATCACACATGATATATAATAAAAAGTTGATATTTTTGAATAAAAGAATTACGAGATATAATTTAAATTGGAATAACATATATTGATGTGAAGTGCCTGATTCATACAATCCTTTTTCAAATCTAAACCCCAAGTTTTGAAAGTGGAACAGTATTCAGCTCCAGGAAACCAAAATATGTCTCCCCTACTCATAATCAGATCATGACACTGAATAGGGGAAATAGCAATACTTAAAATATAAAAAGACAATATAAATAGAGTTGAACAATTGATGGATACGATTTGATAAAATCAATAACAGAATTAATTAATTTTCATTCAATAAATAATTAAATTGATAAATTTTTTTTTTAAATAATCAATCATAATTAAACAAATCAAAATCAGTTTAATTTAATTAAATAATTAAATTTTTTATCATTTTTTTATTATAAATAATTATTTCGTTATAAATTTAATTTAATAAAACTCAAACTCAAGTATAATTCAAATTAAATCATTAAAAAATTTAATAATTTTAATAACATTTTATAAGAAAGAAAATCAAAATACTTATCTCAACTTTTTTTTCTTACTTATTAAAAAATCAATTAATTCGATTGATTCAATTATTACTTTTTACAAACAAAAACTCAATCGATTTAATCAACCTAAAAAACCAAATATAACCTAAACCGAAAAAAATGAATCAAATTGATTACTTTTTTATCGATTTCGATTAATTAAATCAATTTCAACCGATTTCTACTCACTCCTAAGAGCGCAAGAAATGCACCAGCAGATTAGAGACAAAGAAATTGGAAATGCTGAAACCTTTGTACAAAGAGTTAACTCTCTGAAGTCAGCAAGTGATCATTCTATACAAAATTGGAGGAAAACCCATTTACATGTATACATGAAGAGTTAACTCTCTGAAGTCAGCAAGTGATCATTCTCTACAAAATTGGAGGGAAAACCCATTTACATGTACCATATATTGCATCCTGCTGCCTGTCTTACGAAGAAATCCGAGCGGTTTTTTCCTATACTTCTCATGGATTGATACTTTCCCCACCAAGTGAAATCGATAACCGGAGCAGCCAATGAATGCAACCGAACTTTCTGATGATACTCACCTTTATTGTTTCAAATCGATCGAAGTGAAGATGGTGTTTTCTTTTACGACACCTATTGACATACCAGGTTGCATGCTTTTGTATGCCCATGCCAATCATCAACAGAAACTGATTAACCAGAATGTAGAAACTGCCTAGCATCTAATACTTTCCAACAAAGCCAGAATCTTATCACTTCCAACTTTCAATTGAAATGTGTAACTGGTGAAGATCTGTTAACTTTTCCCTTTGACATTGGCAAATTTAATTTGAAAAATTGGGCTCTACTTTGAAGCTTCATTATATGCTATGCAAAGAGAGCCTTTTGTGAAGAACATGCTATCAGAGAGAAACCTTTTCATTTAATATTAAAAAGAGAAAAAGAAAACAGAACTGCGAAAAGGTCTGATATTAAAAAACTCTGTAAACATGCACAAAGGAAGAAGAACTGAGAGAGAGGGAGGAGTAACAACGAAAACAATTTAACAAAGTATTAACAGGAACTTCCCACACAAGCGGGTGCAAGGGGAACAAAAGTGAGATTTTTCTTGCTATCTTCAGTTTGTATATGCAAAGTCTGAAATTTTTGTAAGTAGGTTACTTTAAAAGTTATTAATACACAAACAAGTAATAATGTTAAGTAATATTAAGTAATAATGTTTTTCCATAGGTTCACATGTGGCATGTGCTCAAGTTGGTCCTTAGTTCTTACACGCTAACGGATACATGTATTGTTACTTCTTGTTCTTTCTAGCCAGTATTTCAATCAGTTTGGCAGCTCAATATTTTCTAAATATAACAAGATGCGTGCATTAAGCATACTCAATCACAATGGCCAACAAGAAAAATCCTAAACTGTCATGTAGGATAGGTTTGCAGACTAAGTACTAAAATCAGAGAGGGTCCCCATCATCTTCCCCTGGAGTAAGTAGACACTAAAGCCTTCTAATAACACAACCTCCCACAGGACTAGAAATATAAGGTTGCACCAACAAACAAGGTAGAACACAAGGAGGCATCAAAATAATACCAGAAAAGGAAGAGAAGTCAACAATAAATATGATGGCAAGGATGGAAGAGAATGAGAGATATTGACAAAGGGAAAGAATAGAGTGTAAAGGAATAAAGTTTAACAAAGCAGTGAAAGAAGAATACATATACTTTATAGAAAATAAATATCAAGAAAAAATTGCTTAAGTAAAGAAAGCCAAAGATGATAACCATGATACATAAATGATACTAACAGGTACACAAAACATCAACCATGGCTGACAAAGTGACTTGGCCATAGCTTGGGTTCTGGTCTCACAACTTTCAAAATGAACTTGACAGGAAACTATCTATAATATTTCTCTCGAATCACATAAAAATAATCATCTGGCAAACATTAAAGTAATGGCTCTTTTTTGCACTTTAAATTCCACAAGTATCCAAAATATCATCACAGTCACAAATACCACAAAAAGAAACGTGAAAGAAGCAACTCACCTGAGTATATCAGATTGTGTATGTTATCCTTGCTAAAGCGTTTAAAGACATTGCTTTTTATCTCAGTAAAGTTATTGGATACCAACAAAGCAAATAGTGCATTATTATGAGTGACGATGCAAGTTGATAAAGTAATAGCCTGAGCTAATAAAATAAAAGAATGAAGAAGTAATAACAGTCAAGGCAACAAGTGGAACGAAAATATTTGAGGAGAGAGAGAGAGAGAGAGAGAGAACATCGTTTGAATATAAGGATATTTGAGAAAGTCATAGCCAATGCTTGGTCAGAAACAAATCTCTGAATCCAGAATCTCATGTTTTCCTGACAGCAGTTTGCTAGTCCATCTGCAGAATTAAATAGGGTTTCTAACACATCTCCACCAAAACTTTGGCATAATTTATCAAATATCTGTAAGTGGACACAAAAAACCAGTGTCATACAAAATTCAGCCGTACACTAGTAAAAATATACAGCTAACGGAAGTAGAATCAACATGGATGCTAGAGGAAAACACACATTAGTTCCTTGTAGTAGAAATAGATCCTATCAGAGAGGTACAAGATAAATGAAACCATATATGTCACTTCACAGTCATGAATCTAAAGAAAAATCTCTAAAAGGCTATCTAATCTTTAGAAGGCCCAGCTATGGAAACTTTGATAATAACATACTATTAATCATTTTAGTCAGTGACAAAATAAAAATTTATTCCAAAAAATAGAATTTATTCAAGTGCAGGCAGCATATTAAGCAAACTTTGAATCCATGACCTTAATCCCTTCCTTTGAGATATTATTCACATAAAAATTTTGTAATTCTCCCTCGGAAAAAAAAAGTCCCAGCTCCCAACTTTAAACAATTTATTAATATTGCATTAAGGAATATGCTATTCAGATTAGAGGCCATCCGCCGTAATAAGCAATTGTGTTGACAAATTTCAATTATGGAGCTCAATGATTAAAGGTTGGCAGTTAAAATTTCTCATTTTTTCAATATATGAAGGAATATTTACTTCTCAACAGGTAGAAACCTGTTCTCTGTACATTCCAAGGTTTTCCAAGTATTACAAGCATGTCTTCTTGACCACCTTAGTGGTTACCTCATCCACCCTGTCATTTAAGTTGTCTATTAAGGTTTGAAAAACCAACGTGAATTCCAATGATGGACATCACCACAGTGCCACATTGTAATTACCTCTAGTAGCACTTGTTGAGCGTGTTTGGTTCTAAAATTACTAGATTGGGAAGATCAGAAAATTCTATGAGCAACTCGGAAAGTCTGCTTGATGAAATTCCTTGACAAACTTTTGCATCCTTTTGATAGTGACACTATTAAAAATCTTCTGAGTGAAACTCCCAAAAACTTCTGAAAGACCTTAAAGATTTCCCATATGTTTCCACTTCTGTCTTTTTACTTTTTTTTCTTTCCTTTTTACACAAACTTTTAATTTATAACTGGAAGTAAAAATACACCAGAATTTCTAACCAACATGTCCATCAAAACTCTGGCCCTAAATCCATGAAGCATCAAAATCTCAGACAATCCATAGCTTTGTTCATGGTAAATGTTCAACATCTGATCTGTGCCCTTAAAGCATATCAGTAAATCCTTCAAAGTAATTTGGAAATAGGTAAAAGTTCTCAGGTCCAGTTGTTCATTCTCACCTCCAACACACTGTAAACCACAGAGTTTGATTGTTCCTTGACCACGGATCATGTGATATATCAGGCTGATATCTGGGAAGACAAAAACTAAAATTAGAAAAGAAAACCACCTATGAAATCAGTATTACTTGTTCAACTCTTGGTTCATTAGTGGAAGAGCACTAATTATGCCTCAAAGTCTCAACAAGCAGCAATAACACTTGGATATTTGCTAATGATTGCATATTTCAAACATGCATGCAGTGATATGTCCTGCTATACCTGTTCGCTCCAGGAGAATGACTCCACTGGCCAGAACAGCAAAGCAGCCAAAATCACATAGCTCTGCTGCAGAAGGCCACTTGAACTGCCTGCCACAAACATGGTTAGGTTATTTTGCAATCTTTACATGTTACAATAACTGCACTATATGCCAAAAAAGAACTATATAGACAGCCGAAGAGCATAATTTCATACATAGCCTGAAAGAATCAAATGTTGATCGACTAAAAGAGGAAAAAACAATTTTTTGTATGCACACTTTAAGAATAGTTTCATTCTCAACTTTCTAATATTTAGGAAACAAATGTTGTTTATGAGAAAAAACTATTTCTTTTTTATTCTCGTCTTAATTAAAAAAAAAAAAAACAGTGAAATCATTTGCAAATTGTTTCAGTTTTCTGCCAATTTAAATTCCATTTTCTAAAGCATTGTTCTCATTTTAAATTACCAAGCACGGTTCAAATTTGTTTTCTGCCTTTCGTTAAAATGAAACTAAAAAAGGAAACTAAGAAGACACCATAAAAATTTTCAGGTTCCAATTTTAGGGCCTATTACCACCATGCTACACTTTCTGCTACTCAATCTCCAGCAATCTCAAGCCAGAATCTACTATCATATCTTCTCAGAGCACAGATTGTTTGAGCAAAGTGATTCCAACAAAGAAAAGAATAATCAAGTGGAGGAAAGTATTAAATATATGGAAGGATTGGAGTTGTAACCCATTTAAGAAAAAGAAGATGATGATTATGAAGACTGTCCTCTTCAAGAAAAGCCAGGCATGATGCCAGCCTTTCTGAAACTTCCAAATGAAAGAATGAGTCATAATGTTAACAGAATCATTTTACTACTTCAAGGGATGAGCTGAAAAGAGTAAAAGCAGAACTGTTTAACACAATTAGTTACGGGCATGGGGAACCCAAATCAGTCTAAATGAATAATGAGATGTTGTATGAAACATAAACCAACCACAAAATGCTCATCTATTTGCATATATTTGTGTGGTACATTTGCATCATCATGCATGCATGTATTCCTAATAAATCATATGTATTAAAAGTATGTCTGTGCGTATTTATCATAGAATAATAGCCAACCTTGTAGTCAGGAGCCTCCAAAGCATAATCAAAATCCCTGTTCACATGATAGTTAACAAGGACAGAAACGAACCGAAGCAGACAAAGTAGCCAACATGTATAAGCTGAAATAATATTCTTGCGCTTAAGAAATCTCAAAAAAAAAATATAAGCTTACCAGAAGATAAATCAATTGGATTAAGCAATCCACCAGAAGTAAACCATTCTCCAGTGTTTCAAAAAATAGAGTAGACATTTCAATCTTCAATGCACAAAATTTAAATATTAATAATTACCAAATGGAGCAAAATGTAAATCCAAGAAACAATGATAATACGGGCAAGAAAACTTATTATTAATAAAATGATGAGGTACAGGTAGAAATTACCAACAAAATCCATCTTCTCTTCTCTTTTTTTTTTCTCTCACTTTTTTCTTTTATCCCTATCAAAATTCAAAAAGGGAGAGCTACGATTACCACTTCACATCTCCACGGTAAGCAGAAGATGGTGTCGTACACTCTCTCTCGTTCTGTCTCGCTACCAAGTGTTGTGGTGCTCCGCAATGAATTTCCATTATACATTTCTTCCAAAAAGTATTTCACAGGCGATTTCTCCACTCTATAAAGATCTGACAAGCAGAGAACCATAACAAGAGTAGATCTTAAACTTACATTTCCACGAAAGATAACTGAAATAAACCAGAGAATGCAGATACGCTCACTTGCTCAGTTTCCCTAACTTCTTCCCCCAAGCAACCAAACTTAAGGTCAGAATCCTTATATATCTTAATAAATCAGAGAAAATTTTTCTATGGAAAATTCCACCAAGTAGTCAGACTGTAAGTCAACAAGCATAACGTCCTGGATCCAAGATCATGAGCAATGCTCACAGAATTAAAGCTTACAACATACAAAAACATACATCAGATGAAGTAGATAACATACATCAGATGAAGTAGATAACTTGTATATGCTTCTAACATACATCAACAAAACTAAGCCTCAATCACAAACTACTTCCGGTCAACTAGATGAATTTCTCCATTCGACTCAACTGTTGTTTATGATGAGGCTTGATGGACATGAGACCCTGTGTTCTAAAAACTCTCTACCTCATTGAACCACTTCAATAAAACAAATGCATTACTTCAAGATATTTATATATTCATATTCAATAGAAATCTCTTTATCTCAGTCTCTACACCATCAACTATGATTATTTTAAAATCTAGTAATACTAACCAGAGTGACACTCTACCATCATCCGTAATCATTGATGTAGCCAATTCATTGTAATAATAGTTCTCTTTAATTCTTTCTTAACTCTCTTGAATAGGAAATAATTATTAAAATCATATTTGAAACATTTATCAAATTCTCAACGAAAGAATTTCATAAAAGAATGAAATTTTGTAAAAACTCACAATTAGGATCCTCTGCCATGAGCCGTTTCCAATCCAACGTCTCAGCTGTCTGTAGCTTATGAGCCACATTTCTATTCGCCACTGGCTGAACCGGTGCCGGCGGGAACGGCTCCTTCGAACTACTCACCTCTACACGACGTTCGTCCGCCCTCGCTGCCACCGTCCTCGCCATTTCTTCTCCTCCGCCACTGACAACTCCATTGACATTCCTCTGCCTCAATTCCCCAAAACCACACAGATTCTGGCACACGCTCTCCGCCACCACCACGACGCTCCCGCCACCAAAAAACTTTAAGATATTTAGGGTTTATTTAAGAGTCCGGTTCCCAACGCATTGAAAACGCAACTTTCAATGCTATGAAAATCTCTTTGATCGAACTCCAAAACGACTGAACAGTTAACAAATTTATTTAAATGAAAATTATTATGAAATTATATTTGTTTCTCATCAATGGAAGGTAATACTGTTATTGTCTTTGACTCTAGTGCTTTTTCTTGTTAACATGTAGTATTTCACAATGATTCCCCATTGAAGCTAAAGCAAACTCACCTGTACTGTATCAATTTAAGATAATAATGAGAAAACAGCATAAATTGTATTTGTCCCCGAGGACATGCACACAAACCAACAATATTTAATTTAAAACGTAAAATTAAAGTGATTCATGCTGGCACCTCATAATTTTAAAATTCAAAATTTTACATTTATAATTTTTTTTTTTCATTCTCATCTTGCGATTTTTTTCCTTTCTAAAAAGTACGTAAATTTGGTATCTAAAGCCGAAGAATCTCCTATAAGAGAATCAATGATGAGATACATAATCTTTCTTTTGCCCAACCTGTTGACAACATTTTTTAATTGGTATTAAAAACATTTTTTCTTGTAGTTGTAGCTGTGTTTCGGTCATACCAAGGGAAACTAAGTGTAAATCTTGCTACCCTTTTTATAACCAAGTCATGTCATCATGTTTATGCATTTCGATCCCAACATAGAAGGCTTTCTGCTGGTCTCATGGAAACCATGAATAAGCGGTTCTGGCAATTTTTCACTCATGTAAGAGAGCACAGCTCTGTTAGCTATGCTAAAATAGCCACAATTGGAGGGTTTGGCAATGTTGAACTCATCATTGTAAAGGCAACAGCCCCGGATGACTTGCCATTGCCTGACAAATATGTCCATGAGCTCCTCAAGATACTCTCCATTTCTCCACCTTGTTGCCTTGCTTTTTCACTTAGCTTCACTCGCCGTTTTGGAAAGACTAGAAGCTGGCGAGTTGCACTCAAATGCTTACTCCTTCTACACCGATTGCTTAGATTATTGCCCGAAGATAGCCCCTTTCGATCAGAATTGCTATGGAATCGATCAAATGGTTTGATCTCTTTATACCCTTGTCGTTTCCAGGATGCTTCCTCCTCCAATCCTGAGAGTTACACCACGTTTATCAGATCATATGCACATTTATTAGATGAAGCTCTTGGGCGCTTCTTGTTAGATGGTAAGGTATTTTCCAATGAAGAAATGGAAATGCCTGAAAGTATCGCAGATAAAATGAAAGAAATAGACAGGATGCTTGAGATTTTGCCACAGCTTCAAAGCCTAATTGATCGAGTTATGGATTGTAGACCAAGTGGGGCTGCAGCCAGAAGCTTTTTGATCCAGACTGCAATGAAATACATCATTCGGGACAGCTTCATTTGTTACACCATATTTAGAAGTAACGTTGTTTTGGTGTTGGACAATCTCTTTCAAATGCCATACAGGAGTTGCATAGAAGCTTTTGGGATATACAAGAAAGCAGCTCTGCAAGCAAACCAGCTGTTGGAGTTTTATGACTGGTGTAGACTTATGGGGTTCTGTGGGTTTTATGAGTATCCCTTTGTGCTTCGGATTACACAGCTACAAATTCAGGCTCTCAAGACTTTCATCAATGGAATGTGGCAGCTAACAGAGTCATCATCACCCACCATATCACCATCATCGTTATCATCACTTATGGATTCCAAGTCGAGTTTAACAGAAGAGGACAGAGACAAACAACTGGTTGTAGTGGATACTCTGAAGGAGAAATTTGAGGACAGCTGTTTTCCTGAAAAGTTTGATCAAGTTGAGGAGAGGGAACCATTGATTCAGCTAGATGATAGTGAAAATGATAGCTGGGAGGATCTATTGGATGCTTCAGTAAATCTCTCTCGTCTTCAGGCAAACAACTTGCTTTTAGACACCAAGGGATTCAACTATAGCAATGGGAGTGAGAAAGATGAATGGAAGATACAACCTTTCAATCCTAATGTATCTAATCCCTTTTATCAGCCTCCCAGCATGCCAGTTTCTTCTGCACAACATGCAAGCAGTGACCCAAAATATCCATGGGGACTATGACGCATACCTGCCCTTTAATTTTTTTTGAGTTTAGCAATCCATGGCATATTTAAGCCTTGATTTCCTTCATTAATTTAAAATAGGATTACTCATTTTTCAGACCTTGTATTTGTTGGTGGTTTTTCTTTTGGAGTTCTGTTTAGAATTCATATCGTAGTTGTATTTCTTACCGAGTGTTTAAGCAGGAAATAAGCAGAATCGATTGAAAGACGAAGCTATACATTTTCAATTGAAAGATAACCAAAGTGAAATACAACGAAATTGTAAAGCTAACCAAAGTGAAATACAACGAAATTGTAGAGAATTCTAGAGTTACAACTGCTAAAGAATTTACACTTTTTTTTTGTATAGTAATGTATAAATTAGCATTTCCTTTTGAATTCATGAACCTTCCTGAGAGAGAGCCATAAAATTCCAAAAGCTGAAAATTTGAAGGGAACCAGAGACAAAGGCTGATAGAGAACCTCAGCCAAGCGTGAAGCTGCTAACACCAACTGTCAATAAATGAAGAAGCCTTCGGTGCATAAGACAACCTTCCACCATCTCTACTTCCTATGCCTCCACTTTTTGCTCAGGTCTTTGTCTTTTCTCATCATCCCATTCCCGATCATACATCCTGGACTCGGGTTAAGGAATTAGCTTTTTCTATTTGCAATAGAACAGGTGAAGGCCAAAATGTAGTAAAATAAGATTATGAAACAGATGGAACTTATTCATGACAACTTTCTTCCATGATAGTTCTTCATTAAAAATGATATTTATCCTGTATGCAGCATGATTTTGATGCTATACCGAGAAACGAATACCTTGAAAAGGAAGCAACAAATGCTTTGCAGTGTGAATGATCGAAAGTAAAAGAGGAGCAAACAGGTGACAAAGTGAGAAGAGTAAACTAGAGCAGCGGAAATAACTCTTTACATTAATTTGGGAGTGAAAGGTAAAGTAGAATTTACATGCTATAAACTCTCTACCTAAGTTGAAAACAAGTTTTTAAGGGTAAATATGGGATCACAAAATGAAATCATTAAAACAGAGTGATCTATTTGCAAATCCTTCCAATTGGACATGGAATTCAAATGGATTTTAGGGGTTAGGCTCATCTCTAGATCCTTTAGCTTGCACTAACACACCCCTCGCACCTGATAAAACACCCAAAAGAAGATTTGAAACAGGGTAGGATAAACATTAACTCCCTTTCACTATACTCCCATTCCATTGATGTAAAATATACGTTTATCCTTTGCATGAACATGCAGCATAGAAACAAAATTGATGAGTTTCACAGGACATAATATGCAAGTATGTTTAGATTATTATACCTATATTTTAGCTCACCTTTTAAGGATACGGATCTGTGTCGCGATGAGCCATCTTGCTGGCTGCTTCTTTACTATGAATCCTCATGCCTGGTTCCTCCAGGTAACCCCCATGCTGCATCATGGCACCCTTTCGGTCCTGATCTCTTCCATCATAAGATTGTGACATACCAATGGCAATAGGAAGGGCCAGAGGGGCCACCGGAGAATATTCCCCTGGTTCTGATGGCAAATGTTCTCTCTTGAGTTTCCGCCTTTTGGCACCAGTAGAATCCACATCCTCTTTCAAAAAGTTTGCTTTCTCTCTGTCCCTCTCTTCCACCTACATAGGGCCACTCGCTAATATACGTAAAAACCTTGGCGCACAATAAACATACCTATATGATATCAAACCCCTGATTTCCATAGAATATGCTAACTAGAAGAGCCATTTTGCATCCCTTTTAGCTCAACAGTTCAGAGCCAAAATTTATTCAGTCAGTTATGACGCAAATTTAAATAAGTTGTAAGCAAAATAACCAAACTGCTGAAACATGTTTAACCATACCTCTATTAGGATACATGTAAAATGTATCATCATTTCAGTCAAGATCAGCTCCATGACCTATCATAAACAACTTACCTTCATGACCTAGATTGGTTAAAAGGGTAGCATTTCAATGATATCAAGCGCATTGATAATCAAATGATAAACAACCACAAGATCCAGATTACCATGCAAAATCTCATTAATTAGCATTGCAGGCAATCCTCCATGCAAAATAGCAAATGTCATAGATGATATGACAATGAACTCCAAAATTTCACTACTACTAATAATAATAATAATAAAGATAGAGCAGTTCAATACCTTCATTGACAACACCTCTCTTCCTCTCGCTTTCTCTCTCGAAATTCATCCTCTCTTCAGCGCTTTCCCTCATCCTGGGAAACCCAGGAATTTTCTTCTGACCTCTTTCTCTTCATCCCTTGGAGAGAGTCTCTGAGCATGTTTGCTACTTCCAAACCTTCTGTCAGGATCTTCATCCCTTCTACCAGTAGATCTAACAGATTGTGGGACCATATGAGGAGGTAAGGGTGGTGGTGGAGGCAAGCTTTGCCCATGAAACCGATCATCAACATGAGAATTTTCTGTGGATGTATCAGCATATCGTGCTTACTTCTTTCATCTTTGCTGTGCTCATCCTTAGCTTTGTCACCAAGTCTATCCAAATTCCTATCAGTGCTTCTCTCATCAACAGAATGGTCTCCTCCGTGTCTCTCTATTGATCTATCTCTTGATTTCTCAGTCAAAATACCATCTGCATGAGACTTTTCAGAATGCTCAAATCTTTCTCTGTAATCCTTATCATGTCTCTCACTTCCCTCATCTTTCAACCTATCCAAAGGCTTATCCACAGCTCTGTAGCTTGTTGGATCATCAGTTCCTGGCTTGTCAAAATCTGCTGATCGGGGGTCTGTGGACCTCTCCCTGTCAGATAATCGAACTTCACTATCCAGATCTTTCAATTCAACATCCCCTTTAAGGCATTTACTTAATCTATCAGTCTCTTCAGCAGGACTGGTTCTCTTTTGTAGCTTATCACTGGACTTTGAAGCAGCAGCAGAACTATCTTGCTTAGGAGAATGAACAATTCGAGAAGATGGCCTTGATGCATCTGGGACTTCAGAGCTATCATCTTTCCCTGCAGAATCTTCGTATCAGAAGGCTTAGAAACTACAATATCTGCCTTTGACTCAACCAAGGATATCCAATGAACCTTTAGGTGGAGCAGAAACTGTGTTACCATTTGTACTCCCACCTTGTCTGCCCTCCGTATGAGAAGGAATATCCCTGTCACCGACAGAGGTCGTAGAAGTTCTTCCAACAGCTTTCACTGACTTGCCATCATCTTTTCCAGGATCATGCTTCTGTGTCTTTGTAAGTGATCCAGCAGGCATTGAGCGTTTGGTTGATGCTTTTAACTGTTGAAGAGGGAAAATGCAAAATGTGAAAAACCAAAAAAAATTCCCAAAAAAAAGGCCAAAAATATCCATAAGAGAACCATTTAACACCTCCAATTCTGCAGAGTTCTTTGCAGGAACTTTGGCTGTGTGCTCATCCAGTTTATTTGAAGATTCATCCAGCTGTTTCTGATCTTCAAGAGATTTTTCTGTTCCAGCTTGTGAAGTAGCTAAGGGAACGGATAATACAGCATCAGAACCATTGGCTGATGTACCAACTTTTGTTTTCAGATCAGATTTCCCAAGAGGGACATTTTCTGCTCTTTCCAACCGCCCATCAGATTTTGTTCTTGGAAGGTCCTTGACCAAATTCAAATCTGACTGTTGGGTTCCTGAGGCAAATGCCCTACCAGCAGTAGCCTCACCCAGAGAAACATTACCAGATGAACCATTTTTTACAGGAACTGTATTACAGCCACAGATTTTGAAGCAAGTGAAGGTGCAGACTTCAGCTCGAGATATCCCGTTCCAAACTCCTCATCAGTAACCCATGAAGACTGCGGAGTCGAAGAATATCCAACATATATTCAGCCATGAATAAGAGGAAGAATAGACATCATTTTTTAAATTTGAATAACAATCAGCATGGAAAAAGAAGCATTAATACCCCCCTTCAGTATTCTATCCGTATCAGACTCCAACATGCCCCAAATGAATCTAGTACAACCCAGCAAGCCGAAATGTAAAATGTTAGTTTTTGTGCTTTCTGACAAGGGACCAATGTCTCGTATATATTTTAGGCATTGAATGGGTACCATGGGTAAAAAGATTGATAAAAGAATTCGGACATTTTCCCTTAAGTAGCATTTGGTACCATTTTCAAGATCACCATGATAATGTAATCTTCGAAGTGATCTCATTATCAAGGTGATCCTACCACTTCATGATTTGAAATCATTTTGTTTAGTTAACAATCATTAATTCATATGAATTAAAGATCATGATGTTTGGTATCACTAAAAATCAAATATTATTTTATTTAAAAGTACGAAAATAACCATCCTTATTGTAATAGTTACACAAATTAATGATTTAAATGTTGTTTAAAGATAAAAATTCATAAAACATAGTAATATTTTATTTATTTTATAATAATATAATTAAATTATTAAATTTATTTATTAAGTAAACTAATTTTATAATATAAATTACGTAAAAAAACATTTGAATTAAAAATTAGAACTAATACATTAAAATCATAATAAAAAAACGAAGACATTATATTATATATAAAACATTAGAAAAAGTAAAAATATACACATTATTTTTGAATCTGTTATAATGAATATTAGTTCGAAAATATAAAAACTTACAATATAAAATAATTACAAATTTAAGAGGAATCAAAACTTTAATTCACATATTAAATGAGTAATATTGACTACTACTGATTTTACATATTACTTCATTTCGGAGACACAAGTTTCCCACCTTTTTGGATGGGAATTAGATTATCTTCCAAGACAGTGATCTTATCACTCTCAATGATCCAAGAACATTACCACGTAGGATCACCAAGTGTTTACCAGATACGGTGATCTAATCACCATGTGTAGATCACCATGATTTTTGAAATGATCACTCATACCAAACACCACTTTATTGTATTTTACTCCAATTTCCCTTGGTGTATAAAAAGATTAGTTTCCCTTAGTGTACTTTCCTCCAATTTTCTTACTAAATAAGGTTGATAAAAGGATTTGAGTATTTTGCTACAAAAGCAAATAATAACTTTGAACTAAAACACTAAAAATTTTAACTTTTTTGGATGGTAAAATGCATGATTTACTTTCATGCAACAACTATGTTAAATGGATGCTCCACTTTAGCTATTATCTAATTTTTAATCAGATATAATTTTGCTTTTTATTATTTTCTATTGCATTTTAGAAACTTCTAACAAAGAAAAGAAATCAAATGGCAAAAATTAATCAGCAAATGCAAAAACCACACACAAACCTTAATACATTTTTTGCCTAACTGATTATGCTTTATATATACATACATGCACGCCATGTGATCTACTTTTTTTTTTTTTATAAAATGGTACCCATATCATCTCATTTGTATCAGTGCTTCCTAGGCAGAAAACTGATAAATCAATTTACCTTTCTAGCAGCCAAAGCTGCAGCAACACCTGTTGCCAACACCTTCAGATCCTCTCTTTCATCACTTTTAATTTTCGCCACCTGTATCCAACAGGTAAAATGGATGAAGCACATTAATAGATCTAAACATTAATCCAATTAGATACTCAAAATTCTCCACACCTCTTACCCATTTTTCAAGGTTAATCCCACTCTTTCCGGTAACAGGAAAAACGCTAGAAATTTTTGTCAACATTATTAAAGCATTACGAATCTCCATGTACTCAGTTGATTCCAAGCACTGGATCAATAACCTTGTGATTCTTTTACTCCATTTCCAGTGCACCTTTCAACCAAAAAAATAAATGAAAATTTTGACCCCAATAACAGAAAAGGATTAACCTCAAAACTCAAGATAAGTATAAATAATGCATAACAGAAGAATCATATGCTACATAAGGAAAAACAGGCAAGTAAAAGTGTTTCACATGCAAATGTCTAATGTTTGGTAAATTACTCCATGACCAATAAAAATTTTTGGAGTATTACTCTAATATCAAAACAAGGCAGGAGATAAAAAATGAAATATATGTACAATTTGTTTAATTAACAACCCTCACACAAATCACTAATAAAATACCATACAATATCCAAATCACAATGGATCCTTAGAAGATAACAATAAAATTAAGCTTAAGATACGAGAGTTCATTTCATACTGATTAAGAATTAGAGTGTATATAGAATCCTCACGTGTAGAACACACTAAAAACACTCTGGACCAAACTAGTGAAGGCACCAATCCAACAGGTCATCAGTTTTAACAAGGCAAAGTGTCAAAGTAAAACCACATAAATAAGCAAATGCCCATGAAGAAAGTTTAAAGTCAATTTCAAGCTTAACATATATTTCACTTCACAAGATAATTCCATATTCACCACACTGGTTGCATGCTGCAAATTGAGACACCTATTATAATAACCATCTTCTCAAAATGAACCTGTCTGACGCACTAAGATCGGCTATAAGAACAATTTGGTACATCTGATGTCTTGTACAAGTTGTGTAGACCTCACGCTCACTATCAACATAAAAAGGACACCTTGAGGAATCAATATATATAATAATAACTCACCTTAATGAACTGTCCATATGTAACACACTGGCTGTTTGGATATCTATAACACACAGCAAAGCCTGGCATATTTCCACACTCACGCTCATAAATGGATTCATCACTCTGCAAAGGAAGCAGTGTTCAATAAAAAATTCAAATCAAACTAAATGTTTCTGTTAACATCACTGTATTCCTTACAAACTTCAAAATACATATCAAAGCAGTAAAATAAATCATATTTTGGGTAACATAAGAAAGAACTTAACAGTGAATATTGTTTACCTTCCAATAGTATGCAATCTTTAGCGTTTCATAAAGAAATCTCCCAAGTCTTCCTGCCTTCATACTCAGTGCGGCAGCATATCATAGGTTGTAAGGTTTTGCATATCAGAACATCAACGTGATTAACTGTGTTGAAAAAAGGCGTGCCAAGAGAATGAAGTATATGCACAAACATGGCACAATAGACGACATCCAGCATACTGAAGGTACAGCGAGGAAAAATGCATCGTTGGAGAAACTCCATGTTAATCTTCAGAGTATCAGGGCAAGAACTCAACCACTTGTCCTTTTCATGAGTAAGTCGTCTACTAACAGATGCAACATTTTCCTCATGCTTATGAAGTTCACTAGTTAGACGATCTAAAGCTTCTTGAATTCTTTCCTTGTCTTTTTTCCTTTTGTTAATTGCAGAGCCAGAATTATCAGGAAGCTCTTCCAGAGCCTTAAGAGCAGCATGCTGCTTTGCAATTTCAGACTCATATTAGTTTCTAGGAACATAAAGATCATACAGAGTAAGCCCCAAAAAAGTGGCATCAAGGTCAGGAGAGAGACTATTCCAGGCTTTAGAAGGCAGCAAGGTTTTAACAGTGTCAAGAAGTTCAGACCACCTGCATAATAATGATTATTAAAAGCAATCAGATAAAAAAAAAAAAAAAAAGCACTTCATGAACTTTCTGTTCAACTGTTTAAATTTTAGATATTCAATAATGTACAAATGTGAAATGTACAGAGGAAGAAAAACCATATGTTACAATGTAGGCTTCCGAGGAGGACCCAAATCCAGTATCACTTGACTAGGATCATTCTTATCACTTGACTAGGATCATTCTTACTGTCAGACTTTGAGTATGCCAAAGTAATATTTGCACCTTCATTGCCATCTAAGGCCAGAAAACATCAGAACTCCCTTGACACTTGAAGAGCCTCATCACAGGATGATATATCAAAAACGCAACCTGTGAAAACTATAATCTCACGTCATATTTCCTTGTTCTTTATAATTAACCATGTCACAGATTCCCCAACATCTAAATTGGTGAAGCAAGCGTGACAAAGAACACACATGGACTCAGAGAGAGAGCTAAACATACCTCAGAATCAAGGTGGTACAGATGGACAAGATCATGAAGCGAGGGAATTAGTTGAGCATAAGCAGCAGCTGGTGTCACTGCACTACAGAGTAATTCTACATACTGAAGAAGAGCGCCATGGCATCTGTCAAACTGCTCACTAACCATCTTAGCATAAGGAGAATCTGCATTTATGACAACCCTGCAGATGATAACAGAATCATGTTAAGCAACTGACCCTAAGAGTCACCCACTTTATAATAGATACCTTTGTCATTGTAATGTATTCAGGAAGGCTAGGAATCTAACTACTTAACTAGCCATTAACAAATCCCATTTGGAAAAGCTTTATAAACATCAGTGAAAATAGACAACCAAAAAGAATTGAAAGAAATATATACAAAGAAAGGGGAAGAAAATGCAACCGAGATGGAAGACTATTAGCCTTAACTTTATTCTTTACCCATCATGTCATTAGAAAAACTATGTAACCATGTCCATACATCTACACACATTAAGGAAAAAAAATTTATGTAAAAGAACATGCTAGCACAAAGCTTTATAGCAAGAGATTATAGTTTTTTCTTTGTCCCATAAATTCTTGTTAAATAATAATAAAAACTGATCTATCTTCCCCCTTACTCTTCTTCCCACTCTCTAGGTCTCACATGGTAAGGTGGAGAGGGTAAAGGACAAAGGAAAGAGAACTCCTTCGTTATAACCAACATTGGCAACAAAGAAACAGTGAGGTTGGTGGCCATAAAAGAAAGAGAAGACGAAGGAAACAGAAAGGATAAATAAGGAAAAGAGTAAAAAATAGGGCAAGGGCTCCCTTCAATATGACAGACAACAATGATTGCTAGAAAAAGCAATGGCTGTGAAAAGATAGGAGGGCAATATAAGAGATGCATTCAGGAAATAAAAGAAAAAAAGATGGTGAAGTACTAAGAGAATATATGACATGCATCAGTTGGGAGAAAGGGATTGCAAAGATAATTTGCAAAGGAACACATGCCTGCAGGGGATATGGAACAAAAAACGTGTATACACCAAGAGAAAATATAGAACAAGAGGTACACTAAAGGGGAAGGAGGGAAAGGGGAAAATGGTTGAAATGGGAGAAAAATAGATAGGAAAGAAGGTAAATAATAGAGAAAATTGTAAGGAAAAAGAAGATGCTTAAATAGTGAACAAAAGAAAGAGAAAAAAGGATAAGAGAAAAAGAGACAAAAGAAATTAAGAAAAATGGGAAAATATAAGGGAAATGGAGCAAACATAAAAGAAGAATAGAAACAATAAGGGAAAACAAAGGAAAAAAAGGAACAAAAAAGCAAATTTTATATGGGATTTTTTTTTTCAGCTAAATCAAAACAGTTTGAACATGTGCTATTTACCTATTTGCAACTGAAAGTCAGCAGACATGCAATATATGTATATGAAAAAACAAACAGAGGATATAAGTGAAAAAAACAAGTGCATAGTTATATATACAAATTGCATTACAAAAAATATTGTAAAACATGTACACACCTATGGATACAATAGAAGCACTAGATAACCAACAACCAGACCCAAGAGTATTAAAAAGGACAAGCAGGGGAACATACTAACACATTACAATCAGCCATTTTTATGCAATAAACATTCAAATTTCTAGAAAATAAAAGGTCCTTAAAGGGGCAACTATACAAAGAACAGCTGTACAACTTACAAAGAACGATGTTGGGCTATAAGTAACAAAAGTGGAATTGCCAACTTTAGTTCATCCTTTGGAAGCAATGAATCTCTAAGCCAATCGGTGGATTTGATCAATGCCTGCATGAAAGGTGTTTATGCATTAGAAAACAGTATGCTAAGCCAGATATACCATTTCCTAGACAGAATAAAAGATAAAAGATAGACATTGATCATGCTTCTTTTATAAAAGAAGAAAGTTGAATTTAGGCATTTAAATCTATCAATTATAATGGAAACATGAGTGAAACATATCACATTGATGCATAAGCTGAAGAATTAACGAAAATCCAAAAGAAAATAATTTAAAATATAAGGATTCTTGATTGGTATCTTCACATGCATAAGAAACAAATGCGAATAAAACAGATAAGACTGCAGTCTCATCATGTTAAAAATAATTATTAAAACTGCTTTTTTATTTTGAATAGGATTTTCAACTCAATAATCAGCTCTTGTCAGCGCTTAGTAGACCAGTCTAACTCTCGGATGCATGGTAATCAGTTTTTGACAAGACAAATGTGTGCAGTATATATGTATATACACACACATGAATAAAAATTTCTGGTTCTGTTGATCTGTCTCACACTTGAAGGTGATGAAGGATGAAGAAATGCTTGTTTCATATGATGTTTCATTGGATGTTAGATGTAATAGCCAAGATGATAGGTATCATGACTAAGAACCCTATCCCTTTCTTGCCCTTTTCCTCTCTCTTCCTACTTTCACTAACTGCTGACGTTGAACACTAATTCCTGAAATCAGATCTTGATGTCCTACAATGTACCTGACTGTTACTCAACGTACAAATCCTCAGCTTCACAAGATAACTTAAACAGTAATTAAGGAAAAATTTGTGCACAATCAATGTTCAAGTATACAATTCTACCAGATAGATTAGCTAAGGAAAAACCTCAGATTGCAACCATAGCCAAAGGCAAGAAAAAAACTCATAACTAGTGGAACATAATACAAACTGAAGGGCATAGTAGAAACTAGAAACAGAACTCCAACATCTCAAAGCTATTGATATCTCACTAGGATCGACTAACAATAAACCTAAAAATATGGTCTTACAAGGAAAATATATTCCCAAGCGAGGACTTTCTAGCTATTTTGACACATACCACTCCAGGACACTCATACAAAGTCAGTTGGTCAAGATTTTGATCACTAATTACCATAAACTAGCCAAATCAAAGAGGTGCAAATATGTAAAACCAGACTACGATACAAACATAAAAGAGGAACTCTAGATGCTGAAAAGATAAAATTGATTAAGAAGCAAAGCCGTCGTACATGGATTTTAGGTCCTGACATTTAGGATTATACAGTTCACCTTGTGCAAAGTAAAATAAGCAAGCCACCAATTTGACTGTGCTTTAACTATAAGTTCTATGATGAAGTTCAAAGGCCAGGTTTAAGTGAATGAGACTCACCAAGAACTGACAAAAGGGTATTTACTTAGCATTTAAAACTCTAACCAAATCATGCTCGTTAAAATTAGGTGGCTGGATTCAGCACACAAGGATAAGTGTAGAATCTAGGAAAACCCTAATCATAGGTTCAGATCAGAAACTGTAAAGTCCAGAAGAAAATAGTAAGTTTTTTTGGATAATTAAGCTTCAAACATAGAATACACTAAACCAAAATCATTATCTCAAAATCTGAAATGAAGATCAAGAATGTGATAATAATACCATTAGTTATGTCTGGTTCTATCTAAATAACTAACAATCAGGTGCACCGCTAACTGAGAAAAAGGTAAAATATAGATTCAAGTATTGGTTGCTTAACAAACTAGACAAATATCAAAGTTTTCATAATAACCTTATTATTTCAAGTTATGCTAAACAAAGTAGCCTGATATCAAAGAGTCTCACTTCCAGCCATGGCAGCCAACTGCTCCTTGGTCAGATTTTATGTGAATTGTACACTTGCCATTTGTTGAATAAGCTCCTGATTCAATCATAAGACTTCCAGTTAGCAAATTTCATCCTAATGATGAAAAACCTTTAAGCTTTTGATCTTTATATACCTCCAAGAGAACAAGTTCAATTCCTTGGCCCTTTTTTAACTGATTCACCAGGTACTGGAAAAGACCCCTTAGTTCCATTGATGGGTATTTCTTACACCTACGAACAGCAGAACTGATCTTAGTAAAATCTCCAAAAAGTAATCATGAATTATAATTAAATTAAAAAGCATAAACATCATATTCATTGTTCAACGAAAAAATAGAACAGTAAAAACAATTAGCATGAAACAACAAGCAAAATTATAAAGAGCAAGGATTCCATGATTTTTATCCAACATCTCATGAGTTACAAAGGGAACATCCCATCAATAAAAGCATAAAACACCTTTATGTGTAAACCATGTGGAAGATGTTGCAGCTCTTCTACCCATAGGGAGCCTAAGGTACCTAGAAAACTAGGAAACTGCATTCTCTTCTTTTTTTTTATTTATTTTTTTCCTGGACAACTGGATGAAAGCAAGCTTTTTATGGTTGAGCATTTAGTAAGATATTGGTGATTCACAACCAAAAGAAAAGAGTAGAATTGATTTATTATGAGTATAAATAAGACTGATTTATTGAAAAGGTTGTTTTTGATAAAAATGAGTGACACAAGAAGATTCAAAACTATGACATAACGTGATTCCTTTTTCTGGCCTTTCATAAAGCTGACCCCAAAGTTATGGAATATTAGTTTGTTGTTGTTGTATAAATAAGATTGATTTACCGTGAGTATAAAAATGAAGGAAAATCTAGGTGCTCAACAATCTTGTTATCTAGTTATATTCTCTCTCAACATTAGAAATTGTAGGTGCAACATTAGAAATTCTAGGTGCTATTTCATTTCCAACATAAACACGTCTTTGTGTTTGTGTGCATTCACGCATGTGTCTATAAAACTATTACTAATAAATAAAACAATAGGTCTTCCAAAGCATAGTTTATAAATTTAAAGGAATCCAATGGTGCTTGATCAACCAACAATCCATACTTCTTCAGAAATCTGCTCTGTACAAGATAATTTCTAACATTAATATGCTACAGTTTACAAGTTAACCCTGATTATCTTCATACATTTACTTCAGCCATATCGAGAATTCACCCAAGTAGAAAATATTTAAAAAAAAATCGGAAAAAGGAACAACTGCATTAAAAATTTGCATTAAAAACCTCAAAAACTTGGAAAATATTACCATGAAAAGTTGTATGCAAATAAAAATGCTAACTCATCAACAAAATTTTAACAGACAGAGTAGGTGAGACACCAACTTAGCTTGCAGCATTATATGTTAGTCTTGTTAATACTAAAAAATTCAACTACCAGAAGACCTATTCTTCAAAGTTCAACAATGATAGAAGCCATATAATGCGTTGGTAGTCGATCACCAGCTCGTCATCATTTTCTTTCTATTCAGGTCTCAAATTCTCGCCAAAATTTAATCCTTCCACCTCCTTAAATTTGAGGAAAATAAAGAAAAAACCTAAGAACTAAATAACTCTCAATTACAGGTTCATGAATGAAACCATAGCATGTAGCCAGACCACCTTAAGAGCAGAACTTCATAACAATTTAGGCAACTAAGACAACTGGTTCATCATTAGAGTACAAGCTACCATCAATACATCTATTAAACCACAATAAGAGTCCACCACCCTTGAAAAAGAGAAGGATGGGAAAAAAGGACAGTGGCAGAAAAATATGCAAGACAAAAGTAGACAGGACCAAAATGCTTATGCACAAAGCAAATGTCAACATGCACTCGAGAGAGAAAATATAGCTAAAGCCTCATTAAGAACTAGCCTAATTATTGTAACTGACCAGCCCTGACAACATTGAGAGCTCAGATGGACGGACCTCAACAATTAAAATGTGCCCCTCAAAAGTCTGATTGTTGCCACCACAGAACTTGAATTTTACATCAAAAAGTTGCAAAAATCCCCCATCTCACATGTTAGGTGAAGAACTTCATTACATTTCCTTTTATGAATGGCAAGAGAACACCAGCTTTGCAAAGCATTGGGCAATTATGTAGACCCAAAAATGAAGCATCACCAAAATAAACAGTAGTGCAGCTAGAACCAAAAGTTCTGCTTGCTCCAATGGTTAACTACATATTTGCCTAGCATATCAGCATCTCTCCTGAAAGAACAATCCTCTTTTGCAACCTCATTAGTGATGCAATTTCCAATAAGAATCATATTTGACCCAGTATAGGTTCCCTGGAATGCTCCAGCAGCCACTGACAGGATACATGCAATCAATAACTAGAAAGAAAAGGAACAGGTACTAGAACCAATAACCCAAAGAAACAAAACCCAACCTATGTCTAGGCTCTTCATAACACCAGAATGTTAATACAGGCTGCCATTTTTAATCATCTAGAAGCCAGCAGAACAAATACTGCACTTTGTAAACAGCAGAATTTTGACCAGCATCCCTGTCAAAATTTCAAGCTTTATCTACATAAACAAATTAACTCATCTTTATCCATGATCTTTCAATTAATCACTAGTAACAAGCTCCAAATTGCTAATCAACATGGTCCTTCAGTGTTCTAACCACCAACATCGTCCATTAGCTTATTAACAGCTTTCTGAACATCACCAACCTTCATATGGGATAGAATAAGAACCACTATACCACTATATTTCCAGCTTTTGATCAGAGCCAAAATCTTTCCCTTAACCGAATTCATGGTCCTGTATCACATTTGAACTCTCTAAGGAGTTCCTCTCTTATTTCTTGCATTTCAATTGAATGGTTGAAACTGAAGCAGATACTTATCCAAAACCTCAAAGTTTAACTACATCTTCTTTTCGACTATTAATGGTCTTCCATCATACCTTGGTTACAGAATCCTATGTGGCCCTTTATGTAATTCCTGCCTAACTGGAAATCCATGATGAAGAAACTTGTCAGACATCAGAAATGAAGGAGTCAGAAATTTGATAATGTCCACCAACATCTAGCTCCAGTAATCTTGCTTTGCCCAGCTTAATCTGCAACCCAGAAACTGAAGTAAAGCATCTCAAGATATATCTAAATTCTACACAGAATGCAACCACTTCAGTTATTCTAACAGATCCAGCAACAAAAATGCCAAAAAAAAAATAATAATAAAATAAACATGCATACACCGGAAGAGTTGACACAGTTTTATGCACCACGAACGAAAAGACAAGAAAAAATAACTAGAAATCCTTGATAAGAAGCCATTATAATTAATAAACCATGAGAATAATATAACACACGTGCTCAAAACACGTAAGAACAGGTTCATGTTCCAAATAATTTAGATAACATTCCACTAAAGAAAAAAGAAGAAATATATCTTAGTGAAAAGACAACTGCATAAAAAACTGTAGATTTTTGTGAAGAGATAACTATACATACAGATGTCCCCAAAATGATGCCAAAGATTGAAGCCAGTCTGACAAATTTAGGCCATCATCCCTCAGTTTACCCCGCCCTCCTTGTGCCAGTCGCTCAATCACAACATATTCCAAAATGTCATACTCAAGCTGCAATTTTAATATGATAAATTTTGCTACAATTGACATGATAATACAATCAATTAAAGAACATTTAACCTCCTAATATTTGAATTTTGAATATTCCTTCTATAGATTAATTCAACCAAATGAAACTGGTAGTTTATGAATTAAATCAGAATAGAAGAGACAACGAGTGTCTAGGCCAGTTTCCTCCCTCTTATTCCTCTTTTTTTCTATTATTTCCTCTCCTCTACTATAATATTTTCAGTCAATTCTTTCTCTATCTTTTTCTCTTTTTTCACCTCTTTTAAATACCCTATTCCAATGCTAGTTTGCTTCGCCAAAATAGCCCCATAATATCTTCATCCCCCTCTTCTTTGTTGCTTGCTTATCCCTCTCCCTTAACTGTAACAAGATGAAAATCCAACTCCATGGACTATTTTCCCTCTCCAGAACAGCCAAATCTCTTCAAAAAGAGAAAAAGCCTTACACACATGTTAAATCATCAATTATTGAGATAGAAAGACTGCAGGGTAGAAAGGAGAGAGATGAGATAGAAGAATTGACAGAATCTATTGGCAAAAAGGGATATAGACAGAGGATTTTGCATCAGGAAGGATTGTTAAACTCCAACATGGTAAGGCATTTCAAATCTTAAATTTTGAACTTTAAAATCCCAGGCAGATATGATTCAAAATTCAAAATTTTAAATTTTTGTGATTTAAAGGCCAATCAAACAAAGAATGTGGCTTTTAAAATCCAAATCAAAATACTTGGCCCCAAATTACATTGCTAAGTAAAACACTTGGAAATTCTTTTTGACGAATTTTTCAACACAGAATGTAATACACAAATGATAGTTAATTCAAAATTTCAGTTAGAAAGCAGCCTAAGATGAGGCAAAATAATTCCATAATAGGTACTTTGGCAATACACCATATAAGATGACTAAATTATGGGAAAAAATGAAGTGAGTTTAAGGCTTCACTTGAAAAGTCACGTAAGACGATCCCTAGCCAATTAAACAAGGAGACAACTTTATGAACAAAATTCAAATAAACAGTTCCTTTTATAACATTGAAAGAACCAGTAAACATTTACAGCTTCAAAGCTCAAGATCTTTTGATCGTCTCCCACCAGAGAATTTTTCTCATCATATATAATATTATATTACAAGATACATAATTACCTTATAAGATTTGCTTACATGCAATCTTATATGGACAATCTATATTATTAACACGTAGGACAATTCTTTAATTGTAGTTGCCTACTAAATAGCTTTATTATTTAAATTTTAAAAATATTTCAAATCTTCAAAAAAATAAATTTATCCAAATCTTTTTATGTTAAATAATTTATAATCTTTATCCTCATTTAAATGAAATAAGGTTATTGTGATCACTCCAATGAAAAAAATTAAAAATCAAAATCTCATTTAAAATTACCTTGACCATTTTTTATAGAACATGTACATATTATTTATCTTACATTTAAACTATGTAAGTACATTATAAAAAAATTTTGAAGTTTTGAACTTCATTTATTTATTTATTTGTTATTATTATTATATGTTATGTAAAGCGTGGATATATTTAGAAATTAGATATTGTGTTATTATTAGATTTGTAATATATGTTTTCAATATTTTTCATCTTAAATCAATCGATTTTTGTGTGGTAGTCAATAAAACTAAATACATGCATGAAAGATGTGAATTTTTATAATTTCATCATGTATTGTAAATATATAACCAACTTTTACTTTAAATTATTTTTCAATGTATAAATTTAAGAAAAGTGTTATAAAAATTAAAAAGATTTCTTTAATAAGTTAAATAAGGCCATAGGTCTATAACAACATATGACACTTATATTTTTTTTTTAATTTACATTACAATAATATTTTTTAATGTTTCATATGTCCTATGATCTATATAGAACAATGGTAATTATTTATAAAATTACTTAAGAAATTAATTAAGAATAAAATAGGTGAAAAACTATTTTTATATAGATGGTGAATTAAAACTTTGGTGTGTAGTTAGATCGACATCACATAGATGAAAAAATAATTATATGGGACAAAACATTCATTAACCAATAAATTAATTTTTAATTAAAATAATGCTAAATTTAAAACAAATTAAATTATTGATTTTTTTTACCATAAATATGCAAAAATAAATAACCAAAAACAAAAAAATATTTTCATTAAATTTAAAATCGCGCATATTTCTTCTATCTTTTCTAATTTTCAAATACCTTATTATTAGTTCCTTTTTTCAAATTCCAAAAAACACATATCCCTTTAAGCCTACTAATAATATGCGCCAAGCCATTTTTTCCCAATATTCAATTTTCTTTCAAGATTCATATTACTTTTATGATTTTGATGTTTATTTTACTTATAAGATTTCTTCTTTTAACATTATTTTTATTTAATTTTTTTTTATTTGTCACATATTTCTTGATTTTTTTTCAATATTTTGATTAAAATCATAATTTAGTAAAGGTATGTCAATACTTCTTCTATTATTTAATTAATCTTTCAATATTATATTTTTATGTTCTTCAAAAAAATCAATATTATATTTATATTCAATTATTTTTTACTTTTTTATCCATACTTCTATTTTTTCACATTTGTTTTCAACATTTAGATAAAGATAATAATAGTAAAGTTCAATTTCTTATGAAATGTTAATTGAATATATATAATTTATATTTTATACGTGTCATAAAATTTTAAAGACTTAGATATAATTGTAGGAAAAATATAAATTTTGGAGTGTAAACACATACTTGAATAAGTAAAATAATCCATACATCTCATGGGTCACAAACTAGTTAATATAAATATTTCAATTAAAGTTCATCTGCGGCTTTTAAAATAAAAAATTTTGCTTAAAACCAATTGAAATGCCAGTCCAGTCCTGCTTAACCCAGTTCAACTGGGTGCTTGACTGGCTCGACAAACATACGGTATTATGGTTCGATGTACCTTACCAGAATGGATAGGCCAACAGTTCCAGTTGAACCAGTCTGGCCAATCCAGTTTGGCTTCTAAATCACTGGGTTAACAACTAGAGATTCACCAATCACTTAAATTACCTACTCAGAAATAAAATATTAAAAAAAAACTAGAATTCTGAGTTTTGACGAGTTGAACAAGGAAGCATAACCAAGAAGATGTGACAAGATGTAAATGAATAAACTTTAATAACTGCTAACAAGGACAAAGAAAAACAGGAAACAGAATGGAGGAAAAATCGTAAAGGCAAAACAGATGCAGACCTGTGTCAAATACTTGAATGCGTCAACAACTGGAGTAATCATATCCATGTATGTATGCCTCAATCTGAAAATGTCGGAAGTGCAATGAAGCCACATAAACAAAAGTAAACAACACTCGACAATGCATAAAACTCAAAGCATAATCACTAATAAAAATACAATACCTGGTGAACAATTGTTCGTAGTACAGTCATTGGATTAGCATGAGCAAGTTTTGCAACCATCTGTCCTAACTGCTTCAAATTTTCCTTAGCAAGCCGTTTCAAAATCCACCTAGTGTCCAGCTACAAAAAAAAAAAGCAGAGGTGCAAATGGAACTTTTGAGGTGCACCATACACAGCTTTGACAAGCAATAAGAACACTATCAAGAAGACACACTACTCTACCTTCGCTGTTTGTCTTGCAGCTAATATGGTAGGATTCCGCTCATCATCCTTTTCCCACTCACCATATAACCGGTATCGCACCTAAGCAGATGAGATTCACCTAGCAAGATTGTCTACCATGTCTAATAAATTCTCAAAGGGAAGTAACAAATAACTGATGGAAGCCCAACCTCATAGGAAAGGAGATTCATTACTTCCCAGATCTCTTGCCCAACCGCTGGATTTGCAGGTACCAATTGCAAAGAAGGAAGTAGACATGCTCCTAATGTTTCCTCTACCCTTGACCTGGCTTCTTTCAAGTGAAGATGAGGATTTCGATATCCACCAGTAACCATTTCTCCATTTAAGGCTCCATCAGCAGTAGATACGAGCTCAAGGGCAGACAAGTAATAACCTCTCAAAACTCTACATACCTGCCAATGGCGAAAATGTGCGTAATCAACAATGTACTACTAGGACGAGAAAACAAAATCAAAGAGAAAGCTAATTATGAGCACATTAGAAACACTAAAAGAATACCTTCTGCTACAGTAGAGTATCACAATAGAGATGAGGTCCAACGGTAGCCAACATCTGAAAGAGTTCCTTAGCAAGATCAATAAGGAGCTACCGACTGATGAACTTGTTGTATCCATGTTATCAGCACCAGATCCTGAGGGAGACCCAAAGCTTTGGAGATGTGTCTGGCGAACGCTATCATATGCTAAAGAGATTGACTTTTCAATGAGCCTGAATGAATATACATTATAGTTAAGAATGAAAGTACAAATCAATATGAAACAAATAATTAAGCTTCTGCAAATGCCTAAACCATTAAAGTGAGTCCAAAATGTCAGAAACACAAATAGAAAATGTCTTCAACTAAAACCACATCAACACAAACATGTGTAAGACAGTCAGATGTACGAGGCAATGAAATTCAGAAGTCCCAAATTCATATACCCAACCCACCTTCGTGATAAAGAAAAGGCATCCATAGTGTTTACCTAAATAACCCTTTACAGATTTGAACATGCGCCACTGGATTAAGGGGTGAAAGGCGATCAAACAGAATATGGGCATGGTACCTGAGAAGTATGATATCTTAAGTGAAAATCCGAAAGATCAATAATAAAAGTCACAAAATTCTCAAAAAGAAGAAAAGCTGATACAGCATCAACTGTCTTCTCTTTGAGGCTAACAAAAGTACTCAAAAATTAAATGAATAACACTCTACAGTAGGTCATTCACAAGTATAATAATACTGTCAACACAATCACATAATTGCTGCTCAAGTAAACTTTTACAAGCTTTTAGTAATTAAAGCTGTCATAGGATGATCTGGTGCTGCAGACATCCCAATTTTAAAATATGCGAAGATATGACCTAAGCACACAGCTGGTTACAGAAAAGTAGAATCTCAATTCACCAGTACAATTTCATATCAAAATTTCAATAGAGAGCAGGAATGCCCAGAACAAACTCGGAAAAGAAGGATAGGAGGAAAACAAGTTGAAAGTGTCAAGTGTGTAAACAAAGACAAAATCAAATAAACAGAAACTGGTATGTTCAATTTAAAAGTTGCAACAAGGAAACAGTGGAACAAGATTGAGGAAATAATTTCAATTAAAAGTTAGATAGAGAGAAAGAGTGGAAAGAAATTGATAGAAATTCCAAAGCACAACAAAGCCAGCTCAAAAGGCAGCAAAGTACAATCAAGCTTACCAATCATCTACAGAAAGAAAGCCAGTAAGCAAGCCTAAAGTCTGGTTATTTTCAAGCTGCGACAGCCTCAGTTTCCATATCTAGAGCAGCAAAAGGGTCTATTGTTACATTGCCTTGTTTCTCATCCTCCATGAGATCCTTACCAATAGCAGCAAGATTTATTTTTCCAATTTTGTTAGCCTGCAGAAATTAAGGTGCATACAGAGAATTGCAGGATAAAACAAGTTAACAATATCCGGAGGTAACTTGTACAGATTTAACCACAAAAATTGTTCATCAATCTCTCTGAAGGAGGGCAGGGGAATGGAGAGTTATCAATGCTTAAATCAAGAAAATGAAATTATGTAAATAACTCAGACACGTAAATGCTTTAAGAAAGAAATGGAAGCACCACAATCTTTTATTGAAGCAAGAATTTCTAGCATAAAATTGTAAACAAAAACAGTGAATAACTCATCAAGTCGTTTTGCAGAGAAACCATTATAATGCTCAAACGCTTCATCATCCTTGGGAAGTAAATGAGCATAGCTGCATATATGTATAAATCAGATAAGCTGAAAATTACAGATAGAGACAGCTGATTTAAATGTCAAAATAAGCCATCAATAGGAAAAACAAAATTATTAACATCAACTATATACTAAATGAAAATCCATGAAACAAGTCACATCACATAAGACCAGTGACCATGTTGACACAACATATAATGCACATAAGCATTTTATTTATCACTTTGCCACTTCAAGCATGGATTATCAAATGTCAAATGGTAACCATATCAAGTTATACATCAAAAGTGTTTGGATCCGACTTCAAGAAGAACATGTTCCATTACTATATAAAACTTTGATTCTGATATCAACATTTAAAGACAATTACAACAAACAGCAGGACAAGTAAAAATGTGCAAACTGGATTTGCTCAAAAATTAGAACAACAGGAATCACCATATTGGAGGACAAAGGATCTCAACAAACTCACATGCCATCAAGATCAATAAACTCTTCCTTCAATAGCAAACCTGCAAGCTTAAAGAGACCAAACAGTGTAGGAGTATTTACTTCCATGCACTGATAGTATTGAAACTTAAAACCGAGAATTTGTGAAGCACGAGACTGCATGAAATCATAAAGAAACCATGAGACTGCATGAAATCATAAAGTGTGGAAAAATGAAAGTATATTGAAAAACTTGTGCATGGAATCATACAAACATCATAGATTTAAATACAACTATCTAGAGGGTAAACTAGGAAACTAAATATTCCTAAATCTAATCCCTATAATCAAGGAATTGTCAATCCTAATATTCTGTCCTTAATTTTAGAGATATAAATTCTCAATTTTAGGGATACAGATATATACAGATTACAATCAGCAGATTACAGAATACAACCACTTGTAACTAAATGTTTTCCCACACTCTCCCTCAAGCTGGTGAATAGGTGTTTTCCATTCCCATCTTGGAAATAATTTCCTAAAATGTTGTACTGTTGAGGCCTTTAGTCAACACATCTGCAAGTTGACTTTTGGTTGATACATATAGGGTGCAAATCAATCCACTGTCTAGTTTTTCCTTTATGAAGTGCTGGTTTACTTCAATGTGTTTTGTTCTGTCATGTTGCACAGGATTGTGTGCAATGCTTATTGCAAATTTGTTATCACAGTAAAGTCTCATTGGTCCATCCATTGATCTTCCAAGTCTTCTAGAATAATCTTTAACCATAGTAGTTCACAAATTCCTTGAGCCATTGCCCTAAACTCTGCTTCAGCACTTGATCTTGCCACCACATTCTATTTTTTACTCCTCCAAGTTACAAGATTACCACCTAGAAAAGTGCAGTAGCCTGAGGTAGATCTTCTGTCAGTTACTGAACCTGCATAATCAGCATCTGTATATGCCTCTAGTACCAACCCTGAATTTCTTTTAAACAAGATACCTCTCCCAGGATTAGCCTTCAAATAGTGTAGTACACGGTAGACAGCCTGTAGGTGTACTTCTTTAGGGCTATGCATAAATTGACTTATCACACTCACAGCATATGCTATGTCAGGTCTAGTATGTGAGAGATAAATAAGTCTTCCAACTAATCTCTGGTACATCTCCCTATCTACAGCAGCATCTTCATTAGCTTCTCCAAGCTTATGATTAGGATCTATAGGGGTACTTGCAGGTTTACATGCGAGCTTCCCAGTTTCCTTCAAAAGATCCATCACATATTTCTGTTGTGAGATAAAAATACCATGACGTGAGTGGGCTACTTCAATTCCTAGGAAGTACTTCAATCTCCCTAGCTCTTTTATCTCGAATTCTCTGGCCAAACACTGTTTTAGAGACTCTCTTTCTTTTTCATCATCTCCAGTTACAATTATATCATCAACATATACTAATAGAATTGTGACCTTACCCGAATCTGAGTGCTTGATAAACAGTGTGTGATCCCTTTGACTCTGTTTATATTCCATTCCTAGCATCACTTTGGCAAATCTCCCGAACCAGGCCCTAGGAGACTGTTTAAGGCCATATAAAGCCTTTTCAACTTGCATACTTTTTTTGCTTCTAGATGACCCCCAAATCCCGGTGGAACTTTCATATATATATTTCTTCTTCCAAATCACCATGTAAAAAAGCATTCTTTACATCAATTGTTGAAGCTCCCAATTGTAATTTGTCGCCAAGGATAATAAAATCCTAACTGTATTCATCTTGGCAACTAGAGCAAAAGTTTCCTGATAATCCACTCCATAATTTTGAGTGTAGCCCTTAGCCACCAGCCTGGCCTTGTATCTTTCAATAGTACCATCTGTCTTATACTTTACAGTGAAAACCCATTTACACCCAACTGGATATTTTCCTACAGGCAACTCTACTAGTTCACATGTCTTATTTTTCTCTAAGGCCTCCATTTCTATTTTCATCGCCTGCCTCCATTTCTCATTGGATAATGCCTCAAATAATGTAGTTGGAATAGAAATAGTATTTAGGCTCACAAAAAAATTTTTATGGGATGGTGAAAACTTTTTTGGGTATAATGGATGTTTAGTACATTCTCTAGTTTCTTTCCTAATGGCAATAGGTAAATCATAATCACTAATTTTAGGAGAGCCATGCTCATTTTGAGAAATAGAATCAGAGACTGTAATTACATCATTTCCAGAGTTAAGATCAGGTTCTTGGATTTGCACTAGTTCAGGAGCTGGAACTTTCTTTCCTGAGTACACCTGTAATTCTTTCACAAAATCAAGAATAGTATTATCCTTAATCACAACTTCTATGTTTGGAATGGGTTCAGATTTAGAATCAGTGTTTGACTTGGACTTTTAAGAAATGGGTTTAGGCTCAAAAGAATTAATAGGCGAAACTGTTTTGGAGGAAGATGACAAGTCAAGCAAAAAGAAGTCTTTATCTATAAATGATGTCTCCCCATGAAGATAAGGTTAAGTAAAAAATAGTTTACTTTCTTCAAAAGTGACATCTGCAGACACATAGAATTTTTTGGTAAGAGGATGATAGCACTTATACCCTTTCTGAGTTGATGAATACCCCACAAAGATACACTTAATTGCTCTTGGATCCAACTTTCCCCTATTATGACTGTGAACATGAACAAATGATGTACAACCGAATATCCTAAGTGTGAGGTTGTTTGTGGTATTAAGGTTGGGATAAAATTATAAAAGTAGTTCCATAGGAGTTTTAAATCCCAAAACCCTTGAAGGTAACCTATTTATAATGTGAGTAGCAGTGAGAACAGCTTCCCCCCAGTAAGATTTGGGCACATTTGCTTGAAAAATGAAGGCTCGGGTTGTGGCTAGTAAATGGCTGTTTTTTCTCTGTACTACTCCATTTTGCTGTGGGGTATTAACACAAGATGACTCATGGATAATCCCCTCATTTTGGAAATAGGTGGATAGACTCTACTTGAAATAATCTCTTACATTATCGACCTAAATCTCTTGATTCTCACTCTAAATTGATTTTGAATCATATTTTGAAAGCTAAAAAACACACTATTCACATCTGATTTGGATTTAAGTAAAAAAACCCAAAAAACCCTGGTACAATCATCTATGAATGAAACAAACCATCTTGCCCCAAAAATATTAGGAACTGTAGAGGCACCCTAAATGTCACTATGAATAAGTAAAAAGGAGTAGAACTTCTTTTGTTACTAATTGAAAAAGATACACGTCTGTGTTTTGCAAGTTCACAAACATCACAATTAAAATCTTCAACGTTTAATCCTTTGAACAAAGAAAGAAACATTTTCTCAAAGTTCCAAAAAAAGGATGTCCAAGACGAAAATGATAAAGCCAGATTTTGTCTTTATTGGAAGATTGTTCAAAAAGAAATGACAAAGGTAAACTATTCTTGATATTACTTATGTTGTTGGATGTCTCAAGATAGTATAGTTCATCCTTCTCCTTAACAAGTCCAATCTTCTTCCCCGAACCTTGATCCTGAAATTCACAGTAAGAGAGATAAAAAGTTACATTGCAGTTCATGTCTCTAGTAAGTCTTTGTATAGATATCAGATTAATAGACAATCTAGGAACATGAAAAACATTTTTAAGAACGAATGAGGGATTAATTTGAACATCTCCTAATCCTGCCACTGTAGTAAGTGAACCATCTGCAACAGTAATTTTCTTATTACCAGGACATAAGGTATATGTACTAAACTTTTGTGAAGAATGTGTCATGTGGTCTATGGCTCCTGAGTCAATGACCCAAGAACTCTTAATGGACTTATCTGAGACATTTAATCCATGAGAATTAGAGACTTTACCTGCACTAGAGTCTTTACCTGAGTGTGCCAAGGAGCATACACCAGTAGCCTTTTCAAGAGTTCCCAATAGGCTTCTCAATTTCTCAATCTCTTTTTTATCCAACTCTCCTTGTTCCTGAGACTTCTCCTGGTTTAACTCCTTTGCAGTCATGTGAGCTTGTCCTTGATTTCTTGGTTGTCCTCCTTTATAACCCCATTCTTTGCTTGAAGTTGAAGGTTTTCCATGTAGTTTCCAACAACGATCTCTGGTGTGCCTTGGCTTCTTGCAATAGGTGCACCAAAGATTGTCACGATTTGAAGTTTTAGCCGAATCACCTTTCCCATTCTCACTGACTGGTAATTGTTCTAAGCTTTGGTTCTTCCCACCATTAGAGACCATAGCAGATCCTTCTACATGCACACTGTCAAGCATCATTCCTCTTCTGCTCTCTTCTGCTCTAACCATGGATATCACTTCATTTAAAGAAGGCAGATCCTGTTTTCCCAGAATTTGGACTCTGACTTGATCAAACTCAACATTCAATCCAGCAAGAAAATCATAGACTTGATCTTTTTCAATAAATTTCTTCAAAGTTGTTGCATCTTCACTGCACTTCATTTCTATGCACCGATAGTGATCCATCTCTTGCCAAAGATTTTTAAGAAGAATAGCATACTCTGTGACTGACTTATTCCCTTGTTTGAGAGCTGCAATCTTGATCTTTACCTCATAAACTTGAGCAGCATCTTTAACTTTGGAACAGGTTTGACGAATTGATTCCCAAATGTCTTTGGCCGTGGACAAAAACATACAAGTGTCACTAATATCTGGTGTCATAGAATTCCACAGCCATGACATAACCATAGAATCCTTTTCATCCCAAGCCTCAAATTTGGATCTCCTTTCTCAGGACCAATGCCAAGAAGATGGCTCAATTTTCCTTTCCCTTTTAGAAAGGTTTGAACCAACTGAGACCACTTCAAGTAGTTCTTTCCATTCAATCTATATGCAGCTTGGATATTCTGTAGTTCCCCTATGGTTTGACCAGTTGTTACTTCTCCAAATCGAGTAGTAGCAGCAGATTCTGCAATTTCTGACATGGTTACCTTTTCAGGACTGAAACGAGTATAGGCAATGAAGGCCAAAAAGGAAAAAAAATAAAAGTATGACAGACTTAACAGAATTTGAAGGCTATGAAGGCCTAAAAAAAAACATTCAGCAATGAAGGCTGAAAAATTTTCTTCCCAAGAAGAGTCTAAAGTTTTGATACCATGTGAAAAAATGAGTCTATTGAAAAACTTGTGTATGGAATCATACAAACACCATAGATTTAAATACAACTATCTAGAGGGTAAACTAGGAAACTAAATATTCCTAAATCTAATCCCTATAATCAAGGAATTGTATATCTTGATATTCTGTCCTTAATTCTAGAGATACAAATTCTCAATTTTAGGGATACAGATATATACAGATTACAATCAGCAGATTACAGAATACAACCACTTATAACTAAATGATTTCCCACATAAAGAAACAAGCAAGAAATATTTTTCAGATGCAGGATAACATAGAATTATCATTACATCTCAACCAGAATATAATGATATCCGAACCTTTGGGAAGATGGGAATCAATTGCAAAAAAGCATTATCATCTGGCTGAAGCTCGTAACACTCCAACACCTAAAGGATCAGAAAATTATTGTCTTCAAATAATTAATCCCAACTATCACATTCTTAACAAATTCATTCAACAGATACAAAACACTGCAAAATAGCCTAAATCATCAAGTGAATTAAGATGATTGACAGAGATTAGAAAAAACTTACAATGTCAAAGTCCAGATCAAAATGCCCAATTAATGACTGCAGAAGTTACACACTAATTACACACTAATTACATTATGTAACCACAACTAAGATGAAAGAAATACTAGATAGAACAAGGTCAAACCTTGACAATGCCTATTCTTGCTGTTGATGCATTTTGAGTTGAATCTTCAGAACCTCGACAAAGGAGAGTAACCTACAGATGCACAACACAGTGATATTAAGGATAAAAACTTCAAAAGTAATCACATGGTCCAGTAGCTCTAATCCAAATTAGATATCTAACAGTCCTAATCCTAGCCTAAAAAAAATTCTTCTGACAACTATTGATGTGATTCTAAATCCCTTATCTGAACTAATTTGGCTTCTCTTTAACAACAATTCCAGTTTCTCTACTAGTATTGAATCACTAATCTGATTTCTGGAATCACCTTAATGGTTTCCCATTCACATCATAATTTCTGTTTGTATGCCCAACAATAATCCACCATGGTCTGTTTGATATGTTGAAATCAACCACAATATAATTTTGCAAATCCACCAACATGCTAGAAAAAAAATGAAAATTACTACAGGGTTATAGGAGCATCAAAATAAACAGCTAAAAGAATAACAAATGCCAGACCACAAGTTTCTAATAGGCAGCGAGACATCAATAAATAAATCAATGAAAAAGCTTCATACCACATCTTCAAGAAAATATAACTAAAAGGAGAATACATGAGCAAATATTTTCCATGAAATTTTATCAAATTGAGGTCATACCAGTTTAGCATAGCCCTCACTCTCTTCTCGAAGGAGGTTAAATTTTGTTTGCTGATAAAGAAGACGTGTATTTACTCTGACCTGGAATCAACACAAAAATCATCAGATGATGAAAGTCAGTAGTTTACCTCAACCTCATGACTTTGTCACATATACCGGTGCATGTATCTGATTTAATCAGTTTAGCATGCCAACATGCATGACACCTAGAATTGCTCATAGAAGTAGAATTTATCACCCTCATAGCTAAACAAAGTCTGTATTTCCAAATATAATTCATTGTGTCAACAGTTCAAGTTTCATGCATCAAACCATAAAACTAACCATGCATCAAAATATATTGAGTACAGCAATAATATTAAATTTTCTTACCCCTTTAACCTTCAAATCAGGAGCCTTTATCTTGATCATTTCAGTCTCCCACAGGAACTCTTCCTAGAATGTAATAGTTATAATAAGGTATTTTTCCATTACCAAAAAGGTAACATGTCAACAGAGATCCACCTCATTCAGAAAAAAAAAAATACATCCCAATGGACTAAAACAAAGAAATACACAATGTGTGACCAAATAACCCAACAGCACAACAAGGTAACAAAATATTTTACCTCACTGCACTCCTGAAAAAGCCTCAATGGAACTAAAAAAGACTCCACTAGCCACTTTGCCTAAAAAAAAGACCATAAACCCAGCAAATAAGCAACAGAAAAATTCTCTTTATCTTCAATATACAAAGAAAGAATCATAAAGGTCATATAACTATGGGAAACATGTCCAATAAGAATATCATGAACGGAACAAAAATTTGGTTGTCCAACAACGAAGTGCTGTTAGTATTGATCAAAACATAAGGAAAAAATTAATTACAAACCAAACCCTTGATTTATATGAGATTCCTTCGATTCCTCCAGTCAGTGGCTCCTAATAGTCTCAGAGGATTTCTTCCAAAGATTAGCACCAATATCCACTTTATAATCAGAAAATCAATAGAGGAACTGCATGCCATTAGCTCTAATTGCAACAGTGGCATAGACAATATCCATATCATAACCACGTTGCATGAAATCCTCATTTGATCTAAGCAGATAAATCATTAAAAGATTAATTGTAGAAAAGAAAGGACATTTGTAAAACATCATTAAGTAACAAAAAGCTTTTAACAAAAGATTTGGGATAGACAATGTGTTTCTTCCATAACTCCATTTGGAACAATAAAAATGTAATCAGTACCTCATCTAAAAGGGTTTGATGATGTCTAATCCTACATCAATTAAAACTCAATTAATCATAATGGAAAAAATAAGCAAATTCAATTTTAATTGTATTGAGAGCTTCTAATTTCCATCTCCCAAGTCCCAAGTTATTAGAAAGTTCATATAGTTATTTTTAATGGCAACAACTCACCTACTTTATCCTCTTCCACATCAATCAATCAACTATAAAGTTATCATTTTCTTGGTCAATTCTGTAAATATTACCCACTAATGCTTTAAAAGGAGTTTCACTCTCCAATATCCAAATCAATGTTCAACCATGCTTCATTATCTCTCCTAATTCCATGGAGATATCATTAAAGTCATATTACAGTGGAAGTTAAAACCCTAATCAACTAATTCTAGACTAATTACGCAAAAGATGAAAGAAGAACCTCACATGGAAAATAAAATTGTTGCTGTCAGAAGCTTCATGCTTCTTGCATCCTCCTGATGAGGAATATTTAATAATTAATAACAAATAATAGTAAAGCATAGGGCTAATAGAAAAATGTTGTGAAACATGTTCTGATCTTTTCTACAATGTGGATAATTTATTTTTTTACTTTTAAGTGTCTTCTTTTTATACCATATGATAAATATTGAACCTAAATAAGTTCATACATCACTACAGTAGTTGTGGAAGAATCAATTTATTGCTCACTTATATAAATTAAGGCTCCATTTGTTTTGTGGAAAATGGCTTCCGGAAAATGAATTTCATATTTTCAAATGTTTGTTTGGTAGAAAATTGGCTGGCCAACAGAAAATGACTTACTAGTCAATCAAAAATGAGACCAATTTTCTAGAAATTGTTTTACAGATTTGAAAAGGGTAAGACATTTTCCGAAAAAGATCTTTCTATGAGTATTAATTATTTATTAATACTTTTGAGTATAATCTTACTTATAAATAATATTATATTAATAAATAAATAATATTATATTAATAAATAATATACTGTTAATATAATATATTAATAAATAATATTAAGAAATAATATTATATTAATAAATAAAACAATAATAAATATTATTAATTTAATTAATAAATATTATAATAATATATGAATAAATAATTTATTATTAATAAATAATATACTATTAATATAATATATTAATAAATAATAAATAATTTTATTTTAAGATTTTTAATATTAACACAATATTTTAATATTAAATATTATTATTAATATATAATTATTTTTTAATATTAAGAATTTAATAATAAATAGTTTCAATATATTTTATTAATAAATAATTTTTAATATTTTAATAGTTATATTAATATTATTTATAAAAAAAATAAAATTTCCTAAAAACAACCAAACAACGGAAAATATTTTTCATTAACTCATTCAAACAACAAAAAATCTCTTTTAATTCAGAAAATGTAAACATTTTCCCACAATCATTTTCCGAAAGTCATTTTCTGCGAATCAAACGGAGCCTAAGAAATTTAAGACCTTACAGCATTAAGCATTCAGTTCAGACTAAAGTCTTTTAGCCCTAAATTTTCATTCCCATCAAAAAGGCCTTTACCATAAAAGAGTTCCAGTTAGAACTCCTTTCTGACTATGCTCAAGAAACATAATATTAATGACATTAAAAAGGAAAAAAGAGATACAAGCAGAAGAATTAATGAAAAAAACAGAAGCAAATTGCACACAAACACATATACGCATCTCAGATTATATACTAACCATTTTTATCAAACGTATACGTATTCCCCAGCCATTGTAAGCTGCAAATTAGGAAAAAGGTTATAAGCTACAATTAGACATATCAAGTATTAGATTCCAGATACAGAAATTGGCTGTTTATAACACAGTCAATATAACGCAGGTAATAAACGACCCACCAAAAACACCATCGCAGCTGGTAAAGATGGAGAAGTGAGCCACACAACCATATCTATCGAGAATAAAAACACAGTAAAAAAACTATCTAAAAGGGTAGCACAACTTAGCTACATAAGACGTAAAAATACAAAAAAAAAAAAAAAAAAGAAGGAATAAACAACCACACTAGAACTTATAAAAATCCCAAGATCTCTCTCCCACTCCTTATCCATCCCTTTATCCCCTACTCCCTCCCAAGGCTTACGAATAAACAACCACATTAGAACAATCCAGAACTCTATCTCGCATTCTCTATAGTAGTCTATACCACACTCCCCCACCTCTCTACCCTATTTCTACCTACTTATTAAATAAGCTTCAACATACAAAGAATAATAATTAAAAAATTAAAAAAAAAAACTCACATCTTGAGCCATTTGTGTGACGATATCAGCAAAGCAATAGCCCAATTCATCCTCCGACACTCGCTCCGCATACTCCATTGCGTCCAACACCGCTTTGCACTTCTGAAACGGCAATTCCCCACGCACCTAATAATCAAACGGCAACAAAAAAGATAAACAAAAAAATCTAAAGGCAAAAACAAATTAAAAATTTAAACAAAAATAGCATGGTCCAGTAGAGCTCTTAGAGAAAGCGAAGCACGGGAACGGAGGAAGAGAAGGAGAAGTTTGAATTTCCATTTTTGCCCTCTCGCATGATTTCCTCTGTTACGTATATACACTCTATAGGAGGGAGAGACATTTCTGTTACTTTGTTTTAGTAAACCCTAGAGATTAAGAAAAAAGGCATTGAGGTTTCAGATTTTAGAGAGAAGAGGAGGAACAAGGGAGTGGCTGGGTTGTAATTAAAGGGACTTTCACATGGGTATGTGAGGAAAGAGGGTCATGGCGGGTTAAGGGGTTTCGGGGAAAGGATTTGAAAGTGATTCGTCCATTTTCGGATTTCGGATTTCGGATTTTTGGATCGGATCTGCATAGACCCGATATGGTTTCTACTTAAACCATAAAAATAGCGTTTTGGTCAAGTTATCGTCGTTTAAGGGCCGAAGTGAAAATGATAAAAGTGGGCCCTGGTTAAATGACAGCCCAATCTCCATAACACCAAACCACTTATCCAATAATCCAAGCACATTTTGGTGATTGGGCTTCTATTTGATTTGTAGTTTGAGCGACCACTTCTCACATTTAGTTGGCCCATAAATTAACTGACCCAAAATCCCCATAAATCTACAAAACTCGAATCCAGAAGCACGCCTCTTATGATCCATTCTCCGAATATTAATTTATTTTAAGGATTCATAAATTTTCAAATTTTACCGATTAATTAGGTATCAAATTTTAAAATATAGTTCAGTTCATTTTATACACTAATAACCATTAATTATAAATATTTATTTTTAATTATAATAAAAAAATTTATATATCTCCTCAAAATTTTATTCATACGAATTCGTGACTTAATTTAATTAATTTGTTTATAATATTTAAAAAATTTAGAATTTAAATTTTAATAATTATAATTTTTTTTATTCTCATATTACGATATGCTTTATAAAAAATTTTGCGTGTTCATTTTTTAGTGAAACTAAGTCAAAGAAGAAAGCAAAAGCTTTAAAATGTGTAATGACGCTCGAGAAAATACCAAAGGCCAAAGACTAGCAGGGGCATAGACGAAGTCATTGGTGCCCTACTTACCTTCTCGAGGCGGCTTTACTTACATATATATATATATATATATATATATATATATATATATGCCTTTAGAGTTAAGATATAAGATTAAAAAATCCAAGGGCTAGCCCACTTTGAATACCTTTCTAGACAACTACCTACCAGAGGACTAACTATTTTGTATTTGAGTTTATCAGAATTTAATTTTTCGTTATTGGAATTAAAATTTAATATTTTATTAATAAATTACGTGATTATCGGTAAATATTACCGTTTTGATATATGCTAAAAAAAAGTAAAAAAGCGAATAGAGTTTAATGTGTGGAAACTAGAAAGTAATGGAGAAACATCAAATTCATGTTAAAAAGCAAAATATATACGGAATGAAAGTTTCATCTTGACTTGTTAATGCTAACAACCAGAATTGTTTTTATTCTAATCTACCATTATTATTCCAGGGGCAGGCTTTAAAGGGCTGGAGCTAGGCCTTGTATTGACCAGATTAGTTTGACACCAAGAACCTGGGTTTTTTTTTTCTTTTTTTTCAGCAAACAAAAATACAAATCCTTCTTTGATACCAAAATCATCAATATAGTAATGGCATTTTTATGAAACTGTATACTTTAATTTTTGTTTTGTACATTGGACTGTAATCTGTAAATTATAACCAAAATTTCCCTACACTATCTGTTACATGGTTTGCCTAGATTATTACAATCAAAATGACCTTTTCAGATGCTTGAAATTATCCATGGGATCAACACATTCAATTTTGTTTCTGTGATGATTCAACAGTTTCAACAGCTCTGAAACCTTCTCCCTTGTCTTGTCAACACAGCCAAGCTGCAAAAGCAGCAACAGCTTTTGAAAAGCACCCACTTGAAGAGCTTCAACGAGGACGCCACCATCTTCCCTTTTCTCATTCTTGCAAAGCTTCCACAAAATGGAGACTGAAAACTCAGTTGCCAAGTTTGACACCCTTAGGATTTTCTTGACCAAAACCGGCATGCTCAGGGCATTGTTGCAGGCCATTTCTCTTCCTTCCCCGCTGTTGCAGATCCCATCTAGAACACCTAAGGCATTCTCGCACATGCCTCTTTCAGTGTCCACCAGCGTTTCTATTAACAACGACACTATGCCTAAATTTATAAGCTTCGCTACTTGTTTCTCATTTGTTGAAGATGATGTGATCATATGGTAAATGACAGTTAAAGAAGCTTTTGTAGCAGTAGGGCAAATTGGGTCCTTAATCAGCTTGAACAATGCTTCAATGGCACCTTCTATCTCTGATAATTCATTCACTTTTCTTTGATCTGATGATAAAACAAGCTCCCTTAAGGCCAAAACTGCGTTTCTTCTCCTTGATAAGTCTCCACTGCTCAAAAACCATATCAAACAACGCATAGCCAAAACTGATCCTAAGAAACCCTTGGCCTCTCCATCAAGAGGGAACATTATTGTCAAAGCTGACAATATCTCCTCTAAAACGGCATTGTTTTCATCAAAAGACGCCCTGGAAAACGATTCGAAGGCCTCTGAAAAAACGCTGCCTGCCCCATTCGTCACAATGCACCGCTTGTTACGTTCACTCTCTTTTGCCAACGACTTGAGCTTTACCACCAAATCTCGACACGCTTCTCCATCTCGTTTCTTACAAGAGACAATAATTTCCGAAAGAATCTCCAAAACCTCTTTCGAGCTAACAGGAACACGAGGCGTAGGGATTCTCTCAATCCCATAAGACCGGTTCTCAACGCACCAATCTTGTATTCTCTTCCTTATCGTGTGATTCGGAATCGGTTCAAGACTCCTCAACACTTGATTCGTAAGAGGACAAGTGAAATTCCCAGCCTCAATCCACTTCTCAATGTTCTCTCGATCATATGTTATCCCTGTAGACAACGTGACAGGATCTTTCATCAAGTCTAGCGATATGGGGCACCTGAAATCTCTTGGAATCGTCAGCTCCATCTCCCCATTTTCAGTCCTTTGCTGCTCTTTCCCTGCACGCCTGGCAGCTCTTCTCCTTCTCCAGGAGGAAATCATCATTGGAATATTATAATTTCTTTTTCTTGTTTGGGTTAAATGAAAGAATGCCTGTTTTTGCTTGGACGCATGAATTGAATTGCAAGTATATATATCTATATATATATATATATATGTACTTACCATATATGAATATGACATGGTTGTTCAACGTTGAAGACCTGAAGAAAATTATTAAATTTGAACGAAACATGAAAAGTTAATAAAATAAAAAAGCATGGAAGAGAGGGCGTGATGAAGCTTTGAATATTTGACCGTTGAATTGATAATTCAATTTGAAAGGGGAAAAGGGGGCAATAGTGGCAGGACGACGAATAATGGGTGTGGATTTTAGAATGAATCAAAACTTTGAGACAACCATAAACAAAAGCCCCGTCAATGTAAGAGTTGGTGGACTGACTGACTCCAGCTGTCGGTCTAGCCATGTGATGAGGAGTTTAGAATTTCCATTTTGCATTTTAAAAAAACTTGAAAATAGAAAAAAAAAAAAGTAAATTTTAAGATTTTAATTTTAAATTTGTTAGACATTGATAGAAAATATGAGCATAATCATATACATAAATACGAATTATTTGTTTAATAAAAACACTTGATTCATTTATGAAAACAATCGTCTAATCTAAATTACTTGATAGTACATAAAATCACAAAAAAATTATTCCATTCTACAATATAAATCCTTCACAAAAATGTAAAATATTCTTTCTGAGAGATCTACCAAGCACTCTCTCTTCTATTTTCTAGAGATTTCTCCAATCCTTTTATAGTGGCCAAATGCCACGAAATATAGAAGAACAAGGAGCGGCAATTGTATCTTTTGAATTCAAAGATTAATTAACTACCTAAGGCAATTTCAGTACAAAACACAAACTGCCTTATGACGGATTCCAATAAATCGGGGTCAGGCCACTCCTTAAAGATGAATTCCATGCTTTTTTTTTTATAAATATCATATATTAAAAATAATTATATGAATTAATTAAATTAATTATTGAATTTCATAGTTTCAAATTTGCATGAACTCCACTTGCGCACTTCTATTCATATATGTGCATGGTGATCAATATCCAACTTTTAACGCGTAGAGAAGTGCAGATATAGCGTTAGGGGGCGAAGCGGAAGAATATCTACAACTGTTAACGCGTAGCAAAGCGTCACCGTTTAATTCTTCTTATTTATTTTTGTTTTCCATGTCTGAAACGTGAATCATAGGCAATCTCATCATAATTAAAAGTCATTGAGTTTTGCATATGCTGTAGCTGGTATCTGGTTGGAATTAAGAACCCATTTTTACAGAGAAATGAGAAGGAAAGACTCGTGCATGATTAATATTATACCTGTTTCGTCACGAAAGAAAGAGCATAAGAATCAATTTAATGTTGAATTGAGAAAAACAATGGAAGAAAAGAAAACGTACGAGAGTTGCAGAGGAATTCAACAATTTATTTCCAGATTCAAATCTCTCTTTCTAGTTTCTTATTTCTTTTAGGGAATAGCAAGATCAGTGAACAAGGCGACACCTATTGCCAAATACATATGACTAAAGAAAGAAAAAAAGAGAGCATGGGATGCAAGTACAAAACTTACATGAAGTTATTAAGGTGAAATTTGTAAAAAACTTTTAAATAATTTAATAAAAAATCTAATTCGATAGAATTTAATTTGAATATTAATAATAAATAAAAAATTTATTAAAAATATTGTTTATAATTTAAATTTGATCGATATTTATTCAATCATAAAAATTCTATAAAATTTTTATTAAAAATATCTATTTAATAAATATATCAAATTTTTTCAAATTTTGTACTCTTAATCTATGTAATGAGATCTTTTAATATATCAGTTTTGAATTTTAATTTTAATTTTTATTTATTCACTTACAATAAAATATTTTAGGAATTTCATTTATAAAACTTTATGAAGTGTTTCCTGGGATGAGGAGACCAACATACCAAGTCCCTAATAAATTTTGCTCAACAGTCTAAATGGGATGACCCAACGGAAGAAAAAGCATGAGAGTTATATATATATGTATCTAGAGAATCGGCGCCGAAAGGGAACAAAGGCAAAGAAAATGTTAGGAGAAATATGCAATGTGAAAGTACAAAATGAAGGTGGCTATTGGCCAACGCACGCGAGGGAGACAATACAACTTGAAGTCTGAAACTCATCAAATCAGAATCACTTACGCTTTGTATTGCAGAAAATAATCTAGTATAGTGACATATGCTTTTTCTTTTTTTTTGGTGCTTAAATAGTGATATGAAATTCGGACAGTTAATAAGTTTTTTTTATCAAGTTATTATTACAATATTCAAGTATTGCTTATCAAAAATAATCAAATAGACAAATCAACGAATGAAAATTCCGCATATAACTGAATAAACTGTGAAATCATCGGATGAATTAACAAGTAGATAGATCAAATCCGGACGTGACGGTTGCTGCGATATGGATTCAAGCAGCAGGGTTTTAGTGTTTTCTCCTTGTCATCATCAATGACTTATGAGTTGTGAATGCTGACGCTTAGTTCAAACTGTTGATTTGGGGGCTTTTATTTATCTTCGAGAAGGGTAGGTAAAGTACAAGCATGGACCGTTCTTTTTAGTAAGAAAATATGTCACATTGGTGGATCTTACTTCCCAATGGTAAATGGGAATGCATGGTGTTATCGATAGTCTCAAAAGCTAAACTCTTTTTTGTTTGATATTGTCCTCTAATTGACCAAACTATTCACTAGTGGTATGAAATTAATGAATAATAATTTTATGGGCATTAATTTATCTAAAAATATATTGATTCTTGTGTTCAAATTGAGTCTAGGAATTACATTTCTCGATTGTTCATTTCAAAATTATTATTTTTATCAATTTATATTAGGAGTGTAATCGATCGAATTCGAATCGATATAGTATTAAGTTCGAGTTCGATTCGAAATTAAAATTTAAAATTTGGCTCGAACTCGATCAAGTTTTGTTTTTTTAGCTCAAGCTCGATTCGATATATAAATTGAGTTACTCAAGCCATTCCATTAGGTTCGATTTACATATAAAAATAAATTCGATTCTTATATTCAACAAAAGTTAAATTATTTATGTTTGAGCTCGAGCTCGAATTCGAGATATTTTATTTATTAAAATAATAAAAATATATTTAAATATAAAAGCTCGATTAGGCTTGCAAGCTACTCGAGTTAGATATGAGAATATTCAAACTTGGCTCGATCGATGAGTCGAGTTCGAACTCGAGTCGAATTCGAGTTTTATTCGAATCGAATCCGAGTAGCTTGCGAATACTAATGTATCATTTATATCATAGTCTGCATGCATAAGGTTTTTTTTTTATGCAATTTAACTTGAATTTTGATTTGTTGGCCATGTTTGTATCAGAAATTTTATTATCTTGTTTTTATGTGAATGGTTCAAATTATAATATTCACAATCCTTCTTTTTATCTTTAAATTATTTTTTTTATAAAAATCTTATATCTTACTATTTTTTATCATAATTTTTGCATAATTAAACCTAACGATTCGTGTATTTGTATCATGTAAAATATTAAAATTCATGTATTTGTATCGTGTTTTATACGAAAATTACGTGTCATAATTTGTGTTAAAATTTTTTATTTTGTTAAACCTAGATATTATTATTATTGCTAAAATTTTAAGCTATATCACATTTCTGTCCTATATCATATCATATTCGTATCGTATCACCATGTCATATTTTAGATTGTCAAATCTACATACAATTAAGGTCGAACATGGATTAATAACCTAATTAACCCGATTACCAAACAAATCATTAAATCATTTGCAATCCATTTACTACTTATAGACATATCTAATCCAAGCACATTTTTTTCCATTTCTATAAATCAACCATCCATTTTTTTTCTATCAAACTGAACATGTTATGCATAAGAGACCTTCCCAGTTTTTAAACTTCTTAGGGGGTGTTTAGTTTGGGAGAATTCATTCATTTTTTCCTAGAATTTTATTAGTGGGTATTTGATTTCAATGTATAATTCAAGGTAATTTGATTCAAAGGGAAAGTGGCAAATTCTCAACAGTACTTAAAGTTTCAAAATTAAAAACTTACCTCTCCTTATAGTATTTTAGGATTCCAAGGGAAAAAGTTACATTATTTCTAAATTTGATCTAAATAATAAAATAATTGTTATTATTTTGAAAAACATGTTTGAAAGTAATTGCAAGTCAGTTGTAAGTTTTTACTACTAACAAATTTTTTTATATTGCAATTAATGACATTTAGCATGAAAAATGGCTTAAATAATATTCTAAAAAATTGATCAGCATTATTTAAGACGTTTTCTAGCCAGAAATGCCTTAAATAATTTTCTATAAAAATTTGAATAAGATTATTTAAGGCATTTTTTGGCAAAAAATATATTAAATAATCTTCTAAAAAATTTGATCACTATTATTTAAGATTTTTTTTATTAGAAACGCCTTAAATAATTCAAAAAAAATCTTATAATTAATCCCAAAAAATAACTGTTAGAGAAACAGATCAAACCTACAACCTTATAATTAATAACTATACACTCTAACGAATAGAGCTATTCTAATTTTTTACATTTTATTTCTTAAATCTTATAAGTAATGACATTGATTATTTAATACATTTTTGACTAAAATATCTTAAATAATACCCTTTAAAAACATTAAAACACTAGAGGAAAATGTCAAACCTATAGCCTTATAGTTATAGTCATATTCTCTAATCGATTGAGATACTTCATTTTTTTATATTTTATTACTTAAATCTTATAAGTAATAAAATGGATTATTTAAGGTATTTTTTATTTTTGACAAAAAACGTCTTAAATAATCCTCTTTAAAAAATATTAAAGATTATTTAAGGTATTTTTTATCAAAAAATATTTTAAATAATCCTTTAAAAAAAATAAAATGGATTATTTAAGGTATTTCTTAATAAAAATACTTTGAATAATCTTCAATATTTTTTTATTGATGATATTTTATAAATAAAAATAACAATCAAATAAAATATTTGTCTTCTTTTGTTGTTAAATGCATCATTTGTCATATGTCTATTTATTATTAATAACAACTAATAAAAAGTTGCCATCATATATTTCTAAAAGATTATAGTAATTATTCATGAATTAATATATGTAGATTCTTTCAAACTAAACATGTAAATCTGAATACGAGATGCCCTGAAAATAAAAGAACCTTGGGAATTGCACTTTTCAAAAATTCACACCTTCTTCCAAAATCAAAGATTTCACGAACCAAATGCATTTTTATAGTATTTTTGGATACACTTTATTCATCTTTAAATTATGTTAAATTCAGCTATTAGCGGGGACTAGTGAGTCGCATTAATTTTGAAATTTTGATTATATTGACTTCATATGATAGGTTAAATCTGATTATTTATATATTTATATCATGTAAAATATTAAAATTTATGTATTCATATAGTATTTTATATGAAAATTACATGTCATAATTCGTATCGACACGAAAATATAAAATATAATTTTTTTATTTTGCTAAATCTATATATAATTTTAAATCATATTATTTTTATATTTTATTTTTATATTATATTTATGTCATGTTTTAAATTATCAAATCTATATTAAGTTTAAACATTTAGAATTAAATAAGAGTTTTGGGCTCTATGATCCTTCTGGAATGGCATTATAGCAATGGGAAAAAGACTGAGACTTGGGCCTTTTGATCCAATAGAACAATTTTGGCCCAGCAACCATCAAAGTTAGTCCTACATTTTTCTTTTGACTGTGATAGAGTCAAGTCAATGCTAATGTACAAGTAATTCTATATAATAAACCCTTTTGGAAGTTGCAGCCCTAGCAGTTGCTTTCCATATATGAAATGTATGACTTTGAAGTAAAATTTGACGACCAACTCTACGTTGTGAAACTTGAAAACCAAAATTTCACAATTCATTATCGTTAGGCTGAGAAAAAAATAAAAAAAAATTAAATATTGATTTAAAATTATAATATTTAATTTAGTTTGAATTTTTTTATTTAATTTAAATTAAATTTAGACATTAAATATATATTAAATTAAGATAAAAAATTAAAAATTAAAAAAAGAAATGAATAAAATTATATATTTTTATTAGTTTATATATTTTTTAAATTTTTATAAAATAAAATAATTATTTTATATATAAATTTATTTAAATATATTAAAAACTATACTAAAATAATAACAAAAAATTTTAAAAAAATACTTTTAAAATATAATAAATTAAATTAAATCATTAAAATTTAATTTATATCAAATCGATTTTTAAAAAAATTTGGATGGAATTTTGAAATTTTATAACATTATATATTAATCAAAATAACTAAACCTAATAAATATTACCTCTAATTACAATCAATCAAAATCTGGTGACTGCTACAATGAGTTTCATTGTAATAAATTTAAGTTCTCGGAAACTTCTAATTTCATAAATTTGTAAAGTATTATAAGTATTTCATTTCACATTTGTTGCAAATTATAATAAAATTTTTTTATAATAATGACATCTTTGAACAAAAAAAATGATTATAAGTATTAAAATTTAAAATTATTTTTAAATATAATTATATAAATTAATTAAATTAAATTTTGATAAATAAAAAAATCTAGCTTATATTCTTACCAAAAAGAAGAGATCTTATCCTTTTTTTTCTTATTTGTTATATGATATGAGAGTAGGAATATAAATGATATATTAACACTCGTAAATTATTCAGATTTATCTCGAATAAAATTTGAATTCGGTTCAATTATTATCGAGTCGAATTTAAATTTGAGTAACTTGACTCATTAATCGAATCAAGTTCGAGTATTATTATATCCGATTTGAATAGCTTGTGAGTCTAATTAAATTTTTATATTTAAATATATGTTTATTATTTTAAGTAATAAAATATTTTGAATTCGAGTTTGAATTCAAATATAAATAATCGAATTCTTGTCGAATATAAGAATTGAGTTTATTTTTATATATTAATCAAACTTAATCCAACGAATTCGAATAACTCAATTTCGATCACGAATCGAATTTAAATTAAAAAAATAAAATTAAATTAAATTTAAATTAAATATTAAATCATAAATTGAGAGTCAAATTTAAACTTAAAGTTTTTACTGTATTGATTCAATTACACTCGATTATTACTCTAGATGAGTGGATGAGAGATCAATTTTCTTATCAGACGTGAGAACCAACAAATCTACCGTTAATTACCAACACAATTTTTTAAAAATAATTACTAAAAGATGATTTGATTCTTGAGTCGATTTCTGACTACGACAGATTTTTCTTTTTTTTTTTTTGAGAGCAGGTGACAAAAAATCGATGTTGAATCCTGAAATTTAAGTCAAAGGCAAGCAGTCGCATTGAAGGATCATTGGACAGAGATTGAAGTGTGAACGTGAACCCAAAGAAGCCGAACGGGGAAGAACACAGCTCAGATTCAGACCCACACTGATCAGACGGGCTGTCTTAATCACATTTTGATGACCAAGTCTAACAGTTGTACTTCCATGCACTCTTTTAATCTATGCTCCTTCACACGTTATCTACAAAGCTCACTTATGGATGGCTAAGCTTGATCCTACGGTGTAAATGAGTAAAGTTTTTTTATAAATTATCTGTGAATATATTTTATATTTATTTATTTATTATATTTAATAAATAATTTTAAATAATATTTTTTATTGAACGGATTAAATATAAATAAAAGTTAGTTTGATTTATTTATATTCATAAATTAATTTATTTATTATTCATTTGTTATTTATTTATGATAATATTAATAAAATTATTTTTTTATTTTTATTTTGATCTTATTTTAAGATTCATTTGTATTTATTTAGATTTATTTAGATTTTTTATGATTTATTTGTTTAAATTTATTTAATTATAATTTATTTATTATTTATAAATATATTTGTTTATATATGTTTATAAATATATTTATTTAATATTTATGAATAAATTTATTTAATTTAACTAAAATAAATTAAACGCAAATAATATATTTTTTAAACGAATGAATATAAATAAATAAAATAATTTTTTTAATAAATACTAATGATTATAAAAATAAATAAATAAATTACACACATATATTTATTTATTCATGTCCAATTTATTTACAATCCTATTTGACCCTCGACCCCTCCCATAGAGCACATATTGGGCATCCATTACCCTTTACGCTCACCATTTCCTCCTTTTTGGGATACCAATATCAATGTCCATGCCATGTCCCTACATGATTAGCCTTTTAAAGTACTAAAAAAAACCCAATAAATCAAGACTTTTTTTTATTGTTGGTTGCCTTGGAGTTAAAGGGTTGTGAAATGTAAAAAATTTGAATGGAAATTTCATTTTTTTTTTTTTTGCTTGTTACCAAGTTAATTTTGATTAAATGATCTTATGATTGAATATTATCAATAATTTTATACCATCCAAGAGGGATAATTTTCAACATTTTTGTAAAAACTCACAAAAAATAATCCAATTGATAAAAAAATGAAAATTTTTTAAATTTCTATAAAAATATTTCAAAAATAAAATTTTAAATGCATCGAATTGATATAAAAATATGTTTTTAAAACAAAAAAAAAAAAAGATCTCCATAAAACTTAGAAAAAAAAATTATTGTTTGTTTCCCTTTGATCATGTTCAATCCAAACAAAACGGTTTTGGTTTGTAAAAGTAAAAAAATTAAGAGCAAAATGGTAGGCTGAAAATGCGGCAAATTAAGTGGGGATACATATGATAATGACTAATTAAGTCAACATCATACTTCAAATAAGGGCCACAAAATCCGCTATTGTTAGAAAAAATGCTGATGATTGGCAGTGTGGATTTAAAGATTAAGACATTGAGGGATGCACCCCCACGTTAGGTGCCTTTGTCTGAAGGTGGAGAATAATGTTGGCAACAAATACAGCTGGCATGCAGTACATGTAGACATACAACCACTCTGTGATTGACATGTGTCCGGCCATTGAGATATCAGATAAGACAAACGGCATAGATTTATCGGACAGTCTTGGGTGAGGATGAGCTGTTTGCGTGTTCCATGGAGTGTCTCAATCTGCTCACATCATTCCTTCACCAAAAACCTGTGAACAGAGGGAATACCTTTCACCAGGGCCTGCTGAGAGCCTTAAAGAAACCTCATTATTTCAGCATTAGGTTGGATTAATGGGAGTTGGTTGACTTATTCAACTAAAATCATCAACCCGGCCAATGCATTTATGACACATGGCACAAAGGCTGGGGCTTCATATAAAAGTTTGATCATGAAAGCCACTTTCCCTGTGGCACGTGGCTTAAGTAAATGAATCCAATACCATAAACCAAACATGCAAGTTTCAAACTCCCTCCTTTCATGGCAGCGATACACCATACAAAACAATGCTTAAATTTTACATTCATTACAGCACATGGGGGAAAACATAAGTTATAAAAATGAACATGACAGATAAAAGTATCTTTCAGTTGGAAAAACAAAAAAAAAGTTAATGAAGCAGTGTTCTAACCTACTATAGTTTAATCCTTATCCTAATCAGCATCGACAAGGCATCGCCATGAAATTTTCAAACATACAACAAACTACAACTGCCAATGTCAAATCTTGAGAAAAGATTACTTTGAAACAGCTGCTTAACATCTTATCTTATAATATCTGTAATATGAGAATACAAACTATCAGATGCAAACAAAGCTTGAACAACGATAGGAAGCTAACAGAAGTAGAGTTAAAGACTGAAAGGAATAGACATTTACGATCGGCCCTTTCTTGATTGCGTTTTTAAAACTTCTAAAAGACATCGGAAAATTTTAAACTGTTCAAACTAAAGAGAAATAGAGGGGAGAAAGAAATCATCTCCAACAAAATATAACAGAGGAGAGCAAACCTTACAATGAGAAATGAACAAGTAGAAGGAATGAACAAACCCAAACGTCTCAAAACCATCAGTTGACACTAGAACTTGCCCCATTTTTTATCTCTTTCATCGAGCATCTGCCGATGCAAAAGAATCGGCAAACCCAGATGGCCGGCATGGTATACTGGTTGTAGTGTCTGTACTAGCCAGAAATGACGAAGAGTCATCCAAATTGCTATTTCCCTCAAAAGCTTGCCACTTTTTCAATGCTTGTGGTAAAGTCAATTCAAGGTCAATGCCATATATGTCATCAGAATCAGGTTCCACCGGTTTCCAGAGCTCTGCTAGTGATGACAGCACATTGACCGCATGACTCATATCTGGCCTCTGGTAGGGCTCCCTTGCACAGCAGTGGCCAGCCAGCTCAGACACTGTGCTAATACTGGCAAGCGTTTCCTCATCAAGCTGAATGGTTTCATCAATGGCCTTCCGGAATGTGTCCTTGTTTAGGTACATCCTACGGAACCATGTTACAAGGTGTAAACTATCCTCAGGCTGAGTTTCATCAAGTGCCTTTCGGCCCGTGATCAATTCCATGAGGATCACACCAAAGCTAAATACATCCACCTTTGTGGTCACTCGTCCGGTAACTACCAAAATGTGAAAATTTTCAGTTCAAATGCCAGAAATTATAAAATGAGTGACTAAATTTAACATATGCTTGCATAGTCAAATAAGGCAAAATGGACAAATAACTTAATAAATGAACATTTCTAGTGACAATGTTGACCCAAAAAAAAAGGATGTTCCATATTAAACCAGTATAAAGCAAATGCTTTTGTTGGTTAATTAGAAAATGAAGAATCACTCTATATAAGTTAGTGAAAGCAAAAAAGAAATTATATTTACTGCACACCAGGAGCTGCTCAGAAGTGTCTCAATCTGTTAATAACATTAAAATATTTCCTTATGTAACTACATCATTGTCTAACATAATGTAATACACTGCACTTAATGATTAGAGTAAATACTCTATATTTCACTTATTCTTTAATCCAATAAAACAGAAGCCTCGACAAAAGCAAAACAAACAAAAGACTTTTCCAATGATAAAAGAGAAAAAGGCATAATGTGCAGGGATTTGTAATCATAAAATGTAGAAAAACTAAAACCAAATTACCTGCATACTCTGGTGCCAAATACCCAAATGTTCCTGCAAGTCTTGTTTCAACTGACTGTTTACCATCAACAGGAGCTAGACGAACCAAGCCAAAATCTGCAACTTTGGCACGCATATCATCTCCAAGAAGAATATTTGATGGCTTAAGATCTCGATGAATGAAACTCTGTTGTGCCAGACATTGTAGATACTCAACACCTCGAGCCACATCCAGGGCAATTGTAAGTCGTGTAGTCCATTCAAGCGGTTTCAACCCTTCATCCTTCCAGTTGAATAGGTGCCTACTAAGGGTCCCTTGAGGCATGTATTCATAAACAAGAAGCCTCTCATTTCCATCCAAGCAATATCCAAGAAGCGCAACTAAATGGCGGTGTCGAACCTTAGTAAGAACTGCAATCTCAGACTTAAACTCAGCCAAACCCTTCTCACTCACAACACCAGACTCCATCCTTTTCACTGCAATCTTTGTTCCATCATGCAATTCTCCTTTGTAAACTGTACCAAAACCACCTCTTCCTAACACATTTTCCTCACTGAAATTATTTGTCACATTCCTCAGAACTTGAATTGAGATTACCATGTTACCAGCCTCAACCAAGTGAAGATCACTTGGTCCACTGCTCGTGTGGCTGAAAGTTTCACTTCCACCAGTGACACTCGATCCCGCAATGGTGATCTTAACTCCATCTTGGTCACCAGAATCATGAGGATGTATGAGTAGTGTAGTTGGACTCTGTACCCTACTAGTACGCTTTCCCTTTCTAGCATACAAACATATACCCAAAACAAGAAGACCCAAGCCACCAACCGCACCAATTACAGAACCCACAACCGTCACTGTATTGGATTTCTTTTCACCATTCCCAGAAAAACTACCACCACCCCCACCACCAGGAGATCCACCAGGAGATCTACCAGGGGACCTGCCTTCTGGTGTAGGAACCCTATCTTTTCCAATATCAGGGTTTCCCACAGTTATTATATCAACATTTTGCCTAAAAGACGGTATTTTCCCATAAAGCCTATTGTTTGAAACATCCAATCGAGTGAGATTTGGCAACGTAGTGAGCTCTGTTGGTATTGTCCCAGTAAGATTATTACCCGAAAGATCCAAATTAATCAATGAAGTAAGATTAGCAAAATTACTAGAAATTGTACCGGTAAGCCCCTTGTTCGGAAAAAGAACAGATACAATGTTTCCTTGAGTACAAGTGATACCTAGCCAATTATTACAAGGATCATTCCCTTTCCAATTATCAGCAAAAGTCGCTGGATAACCAACAGCTTCCATGATGGATAACAATATAGTAACACGCTTATCGCAAGCATCACCGGGATGATCCAAGCAAAATCTATTACTATCAGCAATCGTATCCACAAGTACATTATCAGCAAATTTAGGCGTTGGCCCTTGAAGTTTATTATTAGTCAAATTAACAATATAAAGTGACTTCAAATTAACCAAAGACAAAGGAACAACACCAGTGAACTGATTATCTCTCAAACTCAGGTTCCTCAACTGAGTTAACATTGAAAAATCAGGTAAGGGACCTGAAAATTGGTTCAAGTTCAACCATACCTCTGTCAAAGAAGACATGTTCTGTATCACTTCAATTGTCCCATTCAAACTCTGCCCATTAACCCACAAAGACTGAATCATAGAACCCGCAAACTCGGCAGGCAATTCTCCTTCAAGATTGTTCATAGCCAAATGCAGTTCTGTCAAGGTTGGAAAAGTAACAGGATCAAACAAACCTGGAAATCTGCCTTTAATGTTAGCCTTGTTGGCAGAGAAAGTTTTCAAAGAAGTTGCTTCCTTTACGCTCTCTGGAATCTCCCAAGGTTCGAAAGGGTTGTAGTCAAGATAAATAGCAGTCAATGAAGTTAAGCCAGTGAAGAAATCTGAAGGGAAAGATGAGAAATTGTTGTTGTGAAAGTTAGCTTGTTCCAACTGGCTTAACCCAGCAAGGCTTGGGATTGCTCCAATGATTTGGTTGTTCATGACTTCAAAGATGATAAGTTGAGAAAGGTTCTTGAGATCAGGAGGAAGGGTTCCACCAACATTTTCGCTCGGTATTTGGATCCTGATGACCCTGCTATTTTCACAAGTAACTTTAGCCCATAGGCAAGGGTCAGGTTCAGACCAGTTGAGGGAAGAAGGGATCTTTAGGCTTGTTTTTAGCTTTTCCATGACTGAAGAGTCACGGCTGGGCTGAGAAGAAACCTGTAAAGTGAAGAAGCAAAGGACTGAAAGAAACCCAAAAAGCAGACAACCCACAAAATGGGGTTTCTTCATTGTTCTTCTCTTTTGTTTCACCAGAGAGAACTGAGAGAGAAAGTGAGGGAATTTGAAAGAAAAGTTGCAACCCGTATGTTACTTTTAGCTAACTGGTTTTCTTCTAGGGTTATGGCGGCATTGATGATATGATCAGCTAAACTCAAAAGGCAGAGTTCACAGAGAAAGAGAAAAAAGAAAGAGAGAGATATGACTGAGCGAGTGAAACGGCGGGTACAAAGGAGAAGAGAAAGAAAAGTGGGACAAATTAAACAAAAAAAATTCAGCTTTTTATTTTTTATTTTTAAGTAAGAGTGAGATATAGTTGCTTTCCTTTGTTTGATTTTCGTATGTACTGTTTGGTTCCAGGAAAAGGGAAAATAGTTGGCACATGCAAATTGGGTCCTACCTTCCTAAAAAGTCCAGAATGTAAATTTCTCATCCCATTTCTCTTCTTCTTAAAAGTATCTTCTTAAAATTTCGTTGGAGAAAATAAAATTTTAATTCTTTTAATTTAATTTACTAAATATATTTCAACTGTTCTCATTTCTGACATTGCAGTTGATTTTGATAATTGAATTTTTTATTTTATTCTTATTTTTCTTTTTCAATTTCAAATAATCAAAGGAACACTGAAATTCATTTTTTTTTAATTGGTTAGATTCATTACTATTCTATCATTTTTTTTGCTAACTTGAACATCACTTAAATTATCAAACATGATCAATTGAGATTGATTGAATTAATAAGATTAGAATGCTTTATTTATAAAATTTAAGTTTGATTATCATTGTGTTTTTTAAATGAATTATATGTAAATTCAATATAAATTTTTATTTATGTTTGCTATATGTTTTGATTTTAAAATAAGATAATCCTCCATCATCTAAATTTTTTTCAACAAAAAAAAAATTATCAAACACCCTTTTAAATAAATAATCTTAATACCATTTGACTTTATAATAAGTTGAATAGCAACTGAGATAAAACATCAATTTGTTATAACAATTAAAATTTTAGAAGCCATAAATCCTTTACAAATTGAGAAAAATATCAATTTTTTCTTTTACAATTTCCTTTTTTATAATATCAAATATATAAAATTTGATAGCAAAAAATGATTTATAAATTACTGAAACACAAAATATGCTACATTGCACAAGTTTTTTTTTTTTTTATAATTATAACTCAAATTGAAGAAATTATAAAATAAAATAAAATTGATTATGATGAACGTGTAACAAAAAAAAAAAAAAAACTAAAATGGTTACACATACATATTACCAATAATAATAATTAGAGAACTACTTTGTGTATAAGAGAAAATGTTATAATTTTTTTGAATAATTATTTTTAAAATATGATATTCGATAAATTTAAATTTAAATACTATAATCTCTTGTTATATTTTCAAGTTACGATCTATTTTACAAAAAAATCAAATTTCTATTTGAATCCTCACTAACCTTCAATAATTTTTTTTTCATTTTATTAGATTTAGGTAACCCTTGCTTTTTAATAAACTTTTTAAATTTACTTTTAATGATATTATGTAAGATGAGACAAAGGAAAAGGGTTGGTTGGGTTATATTATATGTCAATAGAAATAAAAAATTTTCATATATATTTTTTTTATCCACCTTATCAAGTATTTTAAAGTGGAATACACATTCAAAATTTTTCCTTTTACGTGGAGATTTAATTTTTTAATAATTTATCAAACGCATCCTTGTTTTAATTCTTCTTTTGTTACCTTATCGTGGGTAGATTTGATAAGTTATATAATTATATTTATTTATTTCATATTTAATATGTATAAAATATAAAAATAATTATATTATAAATTATATTAATATGTTAAATATAAAATATATTTTTTAATTTTTATTAAACTTATATATAATTTTTAATAAAATTTTAAATTATATTATTTTTATATTTTTTCGTATAGTAGGGATAATTAAATAAAGGTAAGTTGTCTGAGTGATGAGTAATTCTGTCACGGGAAATTAACGCGGTTTGTTAATTGCTTTGTGATAAGCATGTTTGTCAACCGTTCTGACACGGTCTTCACATAGAGTCAACAAGCTTGACAATTTCGGAGATACCATGTAACCAGCTTTCTTCCACTCATCATTTCTTAATAATAAACTTTAGCAGATAAGCTAACTTCAAATCAAATTAATAATCTGTTTTAATTTTAAAAATATGAGTTTTTAAGGGGCCATTTATATATTATAATAATTATATATTTTCTTTGTCTCTTTTTTTTAATTTTTTATTTTAAAATTATGTCATTTTTTTAATATCTAAAATTTTTATATTTTAAAATTATTTTATGATTTTTTTATTTTTTGATATTAAAAATTACAAAACTTTAATTTTTTTAAAAAATTTAATTTTTATGTTAGATAAATCAAAGTCTAAATTTTTTCAAATTTCGTGAAAATTAATATCACTCTAACAATTTGTGATGGAAATAGTATATGAATTATTTAGAGCTTATAAAAATTAAAGTTTTTTTTTTTTATTTTGTATAAAGAGAATCAAAAGATTTAACTTAAAATTATTGGAATTGTGATACTTTGTTCCATCACTTTTGTCTCAATTATTTATATTTTTAACACGACATATAATTATTAGAAAATCATGCTATTTGTCTTAGACTATTCAACCAAAAAACAAATTCATTAATTCATGATTAAAATATTAAAATTAAATCAATAAATATAAAAATAAAATTAATAAATTATTATTATATGAAGCGAAACAAAATATTGAAATAGATAATATTTTTCATTATTAAACACATAACATTTACAATTAAAATTTAAAAATTTAATATTTTATTAACAGATTACATAATTACCAATAAATATTTTTATATTCACTCCAGTGGGGACGACTATCTTGCTAGCAACAAAAGTTAAACAATTTCTTGAAACCCCAAAAATGACATTTGGCATTTGAAAATTTGGGAACAAATTTTAAAAATTTTGTGGGGAATGTACGGACACATCCACCCATGGGTGCAAACACTGTTCAATTTGAAATTTTCTTTGTTTCATATGTTGTGGTCCAATTCAAAAAGAAGCAGAGAGAGAAAACAGGCAAAATTGGGCCTTCGATGGTTCAGTTGGACTTATTTTTGGTGCCGTCCTCCTACAGGAAGCATCAAAGCTTTGACGACCAATAATATTTTCCTTGTCCACATATATTTTCACAAATATTTTGTTGGCCAGTTGTCATTTGTTCATATTTGATTTCATTCAAAATTAAATTAAAAACACTTTTTTTTTTACATATAAAAGAAAAATTATTTTTTTCAAAAAGAAAAGTTGTTCAAAACTTGAATTTAAAGGAGAAAAAAATTCATGGCCCTCATTTTTGTTATTATTTTTAATTTTCTTAACAAATATGAATATGCATGAATCTCTTTAACAATATATGTTTTTTATTTACTTGTATAAGTTTGAAGGAAACTGATGCTAAAATTCTTTACCTGTTTTGGTTATAAAAATTTATTCAATTGATTTATATCGTCATTTTTAATAAATTTGATATTTTAGTTTTAGCATTTATAATTTATTTTTTATCTTCAAATTGCAATTTTTTTTTTTTCTAAATGAGAGTTCTCAACTGTTTGTTTAGTTTAAAACGAACAGTTGAAGTAAATTTTCTATTAACTTGAGTGCTAAACCTAATTTAAGGTTTGTTATTGATGTCATGTAGAAAAGGTGGCTTGATTTATTAAACTTGAACTAACAGCCATCCAAATTAATTGGTCCTTATACATCATAAATTGGATCAACTCATTTGTGCATGTATATACATCACATGGGTTCATTTACTTTTAATTTTTATTAATGAGTAATAATTTGTAAGCCCATCAATACTTTTCTTTTTCTTTTTATATATATAAACAAATCTTTATTACATATGAACTTAATGCTTTTTATAGTTGCATATTTATCCCTTTTTTTTTATTTGCTTTATATTCTTCTAAGATAGATTAAAATAAGGGTCAAAATATGGCATAGATTCTTGTATTATTCGATTTTTAAAAATTTAATATGTTTAGTATTATTTTAAAAAAATTAATATTTATAATATTATTTTTAAAAATTTTAGTTTAATCGTTAATAATGCACGTAGATTAAATTTCTTAAAAATAATACTATAGAGATTAAATTTATTAAAAATAATATTACAAATCTTAAATTTTTAAAAATCAAAAAGTATAGGAATCCATAACACATTTTAATCTAACAATAAGTGTAATTTTTTATATTTGAATATAATAAATATTATATTTTTTTATTAAAATTTATTGTCATATGCGTGATGGGTGAATATTTGTTATTTTATTTATTTTAATATATAATTATATGTTTTATAAATGATTAAAATGTATATTAACTAAAATTTATATCTATATAAAATTCGGTCCATGTACAAATTATATCAAATTAATATAAAGGGTATTATTTTTAATATTAATGGAAAATTAAATTTATGAAGATAAAAAATTCGGTGTAAACTTTAGCACTTTTTCCTAGTAGTGGATTATCTTCGTAACCGCGTAACAAGAACGCGTATGAGTTTTTAATAAAATATAAAGAGAATATTCCACGGTAGCTAAAATAATAAAATCAGCAACGTTTTGACTATGGGCTATGTTCCTTAGGCCAAAAAAACTTTAACTATATTTTTTAGGGGTACATTTATATTAATGTAAATTTTTTTTATTTTTATATTAAAATAGTTAAAATTAAAATATTATTTTTTAAAAATTAGTCATGAATTTAATTTTAATTCAAAAGTAAAGAAAATATAAAACTTATATTAATGTAAGTGAATTCTTTTTTTTTATCAAATAAATTCATTTAATTTTGAATGTTAATAAAAAAATTAAAACTTGCATTAACAAAATTTATAACAACTAAAATATAGCTATTATTTCTAGCTTGAAGCAATTCTCATTTTCTTTTAAACATTTTAAACTTGCATTTCTATAATTTGCTAAAATTAAAAATGATAACAAAAAATATTCACTTTGTTTATAGATAAACATAAAAATATAACCAAAAAAACAATTTTTTATTTACTTTTCATAATTTGTTTTAGACTTTTTTTTTTTTTCAATAGAGAAAAGAATGACATTAACTTTGTTGTCGTTTATAATTAACTCGGGAGCCATATTAATATACTATCTAAATGAAGAAATTAAATTGAGGATTAAAGGTGTAAATGAACATAATTTTTAATAAATTATTTATGAATATATTCGATTTTTATTCGTTTATATTTGTTTATTAAGCTTAATAAATGATCTTAAGTAATATTTTTATATTCGTTTATTAAACAAATCAAATACAAACAGATGTTTATTTGGTTTATTTATATTCATGAATAAACTCATTTAAGATTCGTTTAAAACTCATTTATTTGCTGTTCATTTATAATAATAATAAAATTACATTTTTATCATTTATTATAATCCTATTTTAAAATTTGTTTATATTCATTTAGATTCGTTTATATTCGTTTAGAATTTGTTTATTATTTATGAACATGTTCGTTTATATATGTTTATGAATATATTCATTTAATGTTTGCGAATGAGCTTGTTTAACTTAATCAAATCAAATACAAATTGAATACAAATATCTTACTATTTAAAAGAATTATGTTGTAACAAATAGAGCAATTTTCTTATTGAATACAAATCAAGTCTGAGCACCTCTAAAAATAAAGTAAAAAATTATAAATACATGTTTATTCATTCATATTTGGTTTGTTTACAGCTTTACCAATGATTGATGGGAAATACTATTACCTTAAACCAGTAATATTGGTAGTTTTACAATAAAAATATTTGTAGTTTGTAGATGATAAGTAACACAAACATTAACTTTAATTTAGTAAATTAACAAATATCCTATTTATTTAATTCATTTATTCAACTATATATTATGTAGTTGGTCTATAACTGTATAATTATAATGTAAAAGCAAAACCTACACATACATCCACAGGTTAAGGAGATCATGATATATTTAGATTCCATATAAAAGCTCGATTAGAAAGGTCCCACTGCATCGGATGGTGCGTTTTATGGCTAAACCTTCTCTGTTGGATATTTTATATTTTGCATTGGAGGAAAAAAATAATGAGTTACAATGCTATATTGGGAGCAATTGACTGTAACATTTGCTTGATGAATCACTAATTATCATGAGATTTGTTAGGCTAAAAAGCCTCAATCAATTGAATATTCATATCAATGGAAGCAAAATCAAACATTTAATTAATTACATAAAAGGTAACAATTTATCATGGTTCGACCCAACTGTCTTATGTCAATGGATGAGAAAAAATATTCACTAGTTATAAAAAATTACAAACATACATCAAATCAATCTCACTCACTATTAATACCTATAAACTCTCTCAATCTCTTCTAATCTTATTGAGTATTTTTAACCAAAACAAATATATACCTATATGCATTCATGCACCATACTGATGTAGACTCTTTTAGTCTCTTCTAGTCCACTCACAAACATTCAAACATATATATCTATAAGACCTAAATTCAAACATATATATCTATAAGACCTAAATTTTTAGTAGTCCTATAAAGTGTTTATCCAATAAAACCATACAACTCTCTTTTATCATTTTCTCATAGTTAACTCTATAGAGATTTCACCTATTTATAAGTATACAAACTTGCCTATCAAAAATCTTTTTTCTTTTAAAATTATTCTCTTACAAGTCTTCTTATCCATCAAGTAATATCTAATCAATCTCAAATAAATCTCTTATGGGATTTGAATCACTATTTCCAACAATCTTCACTTTGACTTAAATTTTACAAAATCATCAATTTTTATGTTAGACATGCTTGGCTCCACTTACAAGGAAAGTCTATAACAATCTTTTCTTATGTTTTCATTCTTCACGCTAATTGATTCTCAAAATATAAATTCGAACTCTTTACTTGAATTGAGTTTTTTGGGTTTACCTTTTACCATATGTCGAACCTATAGCTCTTCGCACGTCTTGAACCTTCAGTTCTGATACCATTATTAGGCAAAAAGCCCTAATCTAATTAAACGTTAACTCCAGTGAAAGTAAATCAAGTAATCAATTAATTACACAAGAGATAATAATTTAACATGATTCATCCCAACTAACCTACGTCAATGGATGAGAAAAAATATTCACTAATTGTAAAAAATTATAAACATATATCAAATCAATCTCACTCACTATTAATACATATAGACCCTCTCAATCTTCTCTAATCTTATGAAATATTTTCAACTCAAACAAACACATACTCATGTGCACCTATGCACCATACCAATGTGGATCATCTCAATCTCTTCTAAAAACATACATACCCATAAAACTTAAATCTCCAGTAATCCTATGGAGTGTCTATCCCATAAAATCGTAAAACAATTCTCTTATATCTTTTTTTCACACCTAACTCTATAAAAACTTTACCTATTTATAGGCATACTAACTTGCCTATCAAGAATTTTTTTTTTTTTTAGAATTCTTCTTTTATAAGTTTTCTTATCCATCAAGTAATATCTAGCCACTCTCAAATAAATCTCTTCTGAGATTTAAATCATTATTTTCAACAAGATTTACATACTTTCGAAAGGATATTTTAATTCCTGCAATAGCCAAATAGGCTATAGTTGTGAAAGCTTCTTGGGATAAATCAATGGTGGCTTGACAACTAGGTGGAGGGCAATAGTTAACTACTTGCATGACCACATGCTTTTTGCCCTTGCAGGGATGATGGTCACCTTGGTTGGTTGCCTCTCTGCATCTAACTTTGTATTTTCTGCCACAAGCTACTTCGTTATCCCAAATTGCATCACTGGCAGACCCAATCATCACTCCATCATCTTTGTACCCATCACAAATAGAAGTTGCAATTTTCAACACGAAAATAATGGTGATACAATAACTAATCACAATAATATTTGTGGCTCATGAAGAAATTTGTAATCAAAGGGCTTACGAACGTATGGAGGAGTGTAAAAGGTTGCAGTTCCTTTTTTTGCAATAGCTTCCCTTGTGGAGATGCATAGTATAAATGCAATGGCTATGCAAAAAAGGACATTGTTGAATTTTACCATTTCTTTCTTTGCTAGAATAGCAACTTAATAAAGCATAACAATGGGCGACAATGCTGAAATATAGACTAGGGATTTAAATAGTAATCGTAGTTATGTTTTTGATCGCGTTACATTTATTACATTTTTTAATATAATGAAGACCATTGCGGTCATTGTGATCATGAATTTTTTTTTATTTGTTGCATAATTTGTTATAAAATGTAATAATTATAATTATAATCATAAAAACTTAATGATTTTTAAAATAGTTTATGACACTCTATGTTTTTTATTTTCTAAAATAATTATTCACAATTTTATTTAGATTATAATAAAGCATTCATATTTAATTTAGCAACAAAATTTTTGCTTGAGTCAAGTTTATATTCAATATTAATTTTAGACAAATCAAAATATTAACAAACATAATATGTTAAATACCAAGCATCTATATTTAATAAAATTACAAACTTAAAAATATAATAATTTTAAATTTCAGCAACTATAATTATTGATATATATTTCAAATTTTATTACATGGTAGAATGGGAGTATGATCAAATTCTCTATTTTCACTTTGAGAGTTAAGTTGACTCTATTCCTATCCCTGTGGTTTTTGCTCTTGACACATTTGATGTAGAAAATATATTTAAAGATGATACATTTATGGTAAGGGATACATTTGATGTAGATGATACATTTGTGGTGGATAATAACCATATAAAGGTGGACAACCATGAAGAGGTTGAAAATTAAGTTGATCTGATGGATAATAACATCTTTAAGTACTAGCATATGATTCACTATATTTAAAGTTACTAAAATTTGATCTCCTACCTAAAGATAAAAAACCTCTAGAAATATCATAGTGATGCTTCTTTGTTTTTTTTTTAATCGAGTTGTACCTACACTTTGACCATTAGATTCTGTAAATGAATTTACCTCATATTCTGTCATATTAATGAAAAGTTCACAAGCAATAACAAGCTCAAGTTTTCTTTCAAATGGGTTGTAAGGTCGATTGCATCCATATGACAACCAAAATTCGTACCATCACCATCATCATCACCATCACCAACACCATCACCATCACCATCATCTGAACTTAAACCTTTACCTTCATCAGTGTGACTTAATGTTGGACTTAAACTTGAATGAGACACATTCTATTCTTAAGATTGGCATGATTGTTTAATATTCATTTCATTATTACAATTATCTACAGATAACCAATTAGAGTTTTAACCATCTAACAAAAGATTTTCTTTCTCTTGCAACCATTCCGTTAGTGGATCATCATTTTTAAAAATATGATCAAGGCTAATAAGATTAAAACTATTATTTATCTTGTCAATGCTAATTCTTTTCTGATGTATCATCCTAAGCCTTATGTTGTTATAGGTATATACAAGTTTCTGAAGTCTTTCAAACTTCAATTTATTTCTTCCTTTGGTGTGAATATAGCTAAATGTGCTCCAATTACATGTACAATTTAATGTGGATGCTATTTAATTAAGCATTTTGATCGATAGTTTTTGTAATTCAGAAACACAAGTGCCATATATCATCCACCACTTAGCTATATAAAATTATTTAAATTAAATTTGAATGTGCTATATAATTAAATAATATAAATAAACTATAATTATTTAATTTTCTATTTACCTGTATTCATTTGCTTTCAAGCTCTTTGTACCTATGAAGTACCAAATGTTTCATGCTTTTCTAAAAATAATAGTAATTATATCGATTGAAAATACAATAATAAATGAATAAATAAAAAATAATTCTATTTTTAATACATAAAATAAATTTTAAAGTTATAAAATAGTATTAAATGCTAACATGATTAATCATTCTGATTTGAGTATTTATAAAAGGTTTTAATTTTTTAATAACTACTCATGTGTTTTTTAATGTTTCTTTAAGTACATTTGCAAAATGCTCCACTCTAAATTGAAATTATGGATTTAGATAGCAACCTAAACATAATTGATAACAATATTATATTATAGTAATAAAAATATATATAAGTAATTTAAGCATAAAAAATAAACATATTTTTTAAATACAATCTATATTCTTGGATTTTTTACTAGTTGGATGGAAGTCAAAATACATGAAACTCCATCTATTATCAATAATCTTTTTATATTCAGCATAATAACAATAATTTTACTGAATTGTTTGTTTAGCTCTATTCACAACCTCATAAATAAATCCCATTGTTGGTTTTTCATCACCATCCACAAGGCGTAACATATTTACCAAATGCTCATAAATTTTTATTATATCGATTGCTATTTTTCCAAAAAATTTTCCCAAAATGATTTTTTTAGCTTCATAAGTAAGCTTGGTTTTTGTTTTTTCCATTTTGATTCTTTAAATTCCTATATATTCATCAATAAATTTTTAAAGTAGTATATTTTAAATTACTATTTTAAACAATGATATCATAAAAAAGATGCTAGATTTAAATAGTTGTACTAATTACTAAGTACTAACCTTTGAATTAAACATTTTTCTCAGACCTTGCTTTCGCCTCATTATTTCTTCCAACTGTATGAAATGAGTGGTAAATCGAAAAAGAACAAGATGAAGTATTTGCTCTCTTTGTATATATTTTTTCATTAAATTAATAGTTCAAATGTGATTGTATATAAAACAAATCACTTTCTTTGCATCATCCAAAACATTGACCACATTTTTTCTCTTGTCAATATCCTTAAGGCACAAGTACAAACAATGAGCTGAACATGCTGTCCAATATAAATGTTGTCTTTTCTCTATTAGTTTTTTCCTGCAGCCTTAAGTGCTACTTCATTATCAGTGACTATTTGAACAATGTATTTTTTTATAATTTCTTTCACAGCTTCATCCAATAATTTATAATAAAAGTTTATATCTCTATTATGAATACTTGAGATATCTATAGATTTTTAAAAAATGGCTCATTTACTACAGTAAACAAAAAATTAATGATATGCATTTGATTCAAACTGTTGGTCCAACCATCGTACATCAAAGTGGCACCCAATTTATTTCAATGAGCTTTTAATCCATTAATCCATTAATGAATTTATTGATACTCAGACTCTAAGTACACATCTAAAGCCTTATAAGATGTTGAAAGTTTCACATGTTGACCAACTTGTGTTGCCACAGAAATCAAAATAAGCAACCATAGAAGGTTTGCTAACTAAAAAGGAAGTCGATCATATATCAAAAATTTTGATACTGATTCATCTATCTTTTTTCTTAATATTTTAAAAATGAATCACTTATTTTTTGTGGCTTTGAACTCTTACTTCTAACCAATTTAGGTATAGCTCCTCTTAATAAAATTTAAACTCATTTGACGTTAATTTCCTTGTTCTTTCCTTAAAATATTCAGCAACTGAGCCATGAAAACTTCATCCTTCTTTATGTATGTTACTCCAACCACCAGTTCTTTGTCTGAATTCTTGTTTTTTGTGCTACTCATGTTGTGATTAGATACTACCTCACATGGCTTGTCTAGTAACGATGACTTCATCAATAAATCTTTCATAGTTATAGTTTTTCCCTCTTAATTGTGATAAAAATTCATCATTTCTCTTTTTGTTGTCAACTTTTTTTTATTTGCTTTCGTAAAGGAGTTTCATCATACTTTCTCTTATTATACTTATTAATAATATAGTTAAGAAAGAAAAGAAAAATTGGTTGCACATGCTTATGTAATTTTATAATTTTTATTGAGAAATTAACAATAATATTTTCAAAGGAATTTTAAAAATATAACATACTAGTAACATTGGAACATGATGTAACATTACCAGTTTTATGAGTAATGTATTCCTTGAAACATATTATTCTTCCTTTTATAACCTTACCACAAAGTTTACATAAAATATTTTCTTTTATATTTGACACAGGTGTTCTAAAATGCTAACCTATATCATCACTTAGCACGCCATCTACTCCTTTGCTCGAAAACTCTTCATGTTGTGGCATGCTTGCTATTTTGTATAAAAACAAAATAAACTTATATTTAGAAATATTAATATTACTTATTTCATCATTATAAATTGAATCTACATTAAATTTTTTAATTTTTAATTTTTAATCTTTAAAGTAATAGATCGTAAAACGCTAGATTTATTAAGTAACTTAATATTTTCGATACATTAATTGATGTAAAAATTTTTTATCACAAATTACTTTCAATATATTATATAATAAATAGAATCTTTAATAATTACATAAAAATAACAATAAATCAATAAGAATTAATTTAATAGCAAAAGAATTAACAATAATATAAATACAAAAAAACAAAAAAATTATTAAATTTCAAATACAAAATCATAAATTAATAAATAACAAAATTAAAATATAATATTTAATTTTAATTATTTTTCATCTAACTTATACAAAAAAAATATTAAAATTTTTCATCTGAAATCCCTATATATATATCATATTAAATTATTAATCTTTTAATTTTTTTTCAAAATCCTCAATCTCTTTAGCTTGATTTTATCTAATTTTTTTTTAAATTACAAATTTTCAAACTTATATTTTAATAAAATTAAGTACAAAATTAAATAAAAAAATCCACCCTACCCCACACGTCCCAGACTCCCACTCCATGCACCTATCCCACTCTAACAACCTCTCCCAAAATTTCCCAAATTTGGTTGCTAAAATCTCTCATCTTCAAACTTCTTCATGGCCTCGAGCCTTCCTTAAGTCAACCAACCTTATTCAAGTCTTCTTCTTCTCTTTTTTTTTTTTTCTTTTGCATCTCTTACTATCTCTCATGTTTCCTTGTCAATGTCACTGCCTACAAAGTACCTCAACTTCATTTTTTCAAATTCTCATAAAGATCAACATTATTCTACAAAAATTTTACAAAAAAAAATAAGTAAGTTAACTTTCTCTTACTTTCTTTGATCTTGATTGTTAATTGAAGATTTGAGGTTGATTTGAATTTAGGTAATTTACGAATTGAGTCAGGATTGCTACCGATTGAATGGTTGATAAATTATTTGATGTTATTTTCTAACTTTTTTTAGGTTGATTTTGAAACTGAAAGTCTGAGACTGAGTTATCTTTTGGCTTTTGTTTTTGCTTTTGCTTTTACAGTTTTAATTGCTTTATTCTGATTCTTGGGAAACTTGACAAATTATGTTGAAATTTTGTTTTTGTTTTTTTTTAATTTGAACTGGTGATGGGAAAAATGGGGATAGCAGCAATAACGGATCGTTATTACTGCTATTTCCCATTATGTCATTTTTCAAAGGTCGCTACTTACTGTTTCAAGTGTGATTAGATTTTTTAATCACATTTTTTTTTATAACGATGGCTATTGGTGGTGCTACCATAATTTTACGGTCGTTATTCCGCTATAAAACTATTATTTGAAACTATGATATAGACTCAGAGAATATCTATAAACAAATTAGGGTTAATATGAGATTTAGCCCAAGAACTATACAACTTATTACGATTTGATACCTATAAAAAAATTTATATATCAGACATCCAGACTTTATTTTCATCTAACATTTTAACCCACACAATAATTCTATTAGCAGTAAGTTGATGTGGTAAAAAACAACAAATATTTTTTGACACGTTATATATTTTTATTGATCAATATTTATCAAGTCAATATTTTAATAACATACGGTATTAGTTAATGATGCAAAATACTTGACAGAAACAAAATGCAGGTTTTATAAGCATCAAATCATTAAAGTAGTATAATTCAGGGGCTAAATTATATATTAATGCCAGTTGCGTTCTAGGAATTGAAGGACTTTTTTTTTTCTGATGTACGTAATCTCTGAAACTTTATTGTTGGATTCTAGCAACGATCACAGTCTTATTACAAGTTTCAGTCAAACTGTAGAGATTGAGTTGCTTGATTATTGGACTTTGTTCTGTGTATCCAATGCCATTCTTACTAGGTGAATTCTGACAGGGACGATGAATTTAGAATTGATCAAGGTAGATGACAAGGCATGAAAACATTTTATTGGCCACATGGGTTATGAAATTGACCAATAGCATTTGTTTCGGGCGTCATGATTCATGTTTGAATTCTTCTTTCAGTCGCCTTCATGAAATTTAAAATGCATGCAATTAACTATATAATCAATGACTATATTGGTTATGTGTGTGGATGTTCTAACAATCATCGAATTGAACTGTCCTTAAGCTTTTAGCCTAATGGTTAAAAGTGTTTGAAGGGATATTAAAAGTTTGGTTTCAAATCAGGCATTTTTTCTCTCTCTTTACTTGTACTAAAACTTTGCCCTCCTAATGTAATATTATCTATTAGACGGCAAATGCCATTGTCATATTATTTAATAAGCCATGTCGCATTATTGATGTAGAATTATAAAGTTTTTAAAATTAAAAAATTATTATAGTGTCGATCATTTAATTTTTTGAAAATTACTATTTTGATTATTAAATTATGAAATTTATTAATATTTTAATTTTTATTGTTGACATGTCATTTTCAATGTCGTTATATAATAATTTGATCATCAATATTTGTGAAATTTAATATAATAAATTATTTTATTATCTTTGTTATCTATATTAAAATATTTGATATAATACTCAATAAGCCCTCGAATGTTAGATTACAAAAGGTTGGATGATCAAATCGTAACTTTTTCATATTTCATTATGAAAATAAAAAAAAAATTCTAAAATTGAATGACTAAATGTATAATGAACTCTAATTTTTTTAATGAAAAGAAGAAACTATAGTTGATTAAAACAAAAATCAACAAGTGAATTGTGAAATCCAGCCCATCTCATATAATGATGACAAGGAAAGCCAAACTTGGTTTGCAACTTGATTATAGATTTGAAAGTGTGTTATGCGAGTGGTAACCCACCACACCTAAGGGCTGCAATTCGAAGGCCGATTGCAATAAAAAATGAAATGGACGAAGTGTCTAAACATGCCCTTTTACACACGACTCTTTCCGTAGGCAAAAGACAATAACTAAGGAGAGTATGCCATGGTAATTTCTTAATTAATGACAAAACTTAAATATTCATGAATTAAAGTTACTTAATTTCTTGCTTAAAACGGAATTAGCTTAAATCCAAGAATATAATCAAGGATTTGGAGGATCTTTTACTTGTTATTTTCTCAAATTTTTGTCCCCAAAAGCAATGCCTTACTTCCATGTTGGATTTTGGCTCACATCAAAACAATATTCAAAATACAAAATTTAATTTAATTAATTTATATAATAAACTCTTAAGATATGATCGATATTTAATAGATTTAAAATTTAAATATTAACACATATAATTCTTTGAAATTTAGTAGGACTGTTTCTTTTGTAAAAGCGTATTAAAAATTTATAAATTAACACGAATGAAAATAATTTTGAAAATGTTTTTTTGTTCTAAAAATTTTGGCTATGGTAATTATGTACTTCTTATATTAAGTCAATGGATATCACTATACACATTGAGTGTTGGGCCAGTTAGGATTGTCAGTATTTTAGCAGTAGGTGATTATCGATTTTATAACAGAGATAATTATAATTGTTGACTCGATAGTCAAGATATTGATGCAACTGTTAAAATTGTTGATATAACATAGACAATAAACAACATAAGTATTAATTAACTTTAATTTAACAATTAAACAAATATCTTTTTTATTCATTTAGTGAATTATATTATGCAGTTGATCGACAATTGCTTATAGTAGGTGAAGATAAAACGAAGTTTATCATGTGATAAATTAAAAATTGAAACAATAATAACGGAATAAAATTTGAATTTGATATCATATTAAGTAAAAAAATTTAAAATTAGATAAAAACGTCATATATGAATATAAAATCATAAGAAACTCAATATTTAATAAATATGAGATAATAACACTTTAATAATATTATAAAAGTAGAAACTGCATAATTTTCACATTTATGCTCCAGGGAGATGTCAAATTCAGAGGGCACTTCATATCCTGAATTGGAGGAAAAAAAATGGATGAGTTACAGTGCTATAGACATTAGCTTGATGAATCACACTAATTATCATGAGATTTACATACTGTTGAAAGGATATTTGAATTTTTCCGGCATCCGGATTGGCTATGGCTGCGAAAGCTTCTTGGGATAAATCAATGGTGCCTTGACAAGCAGGTGAAGGGCAATAGTCAACTATTTTCACCACCACATGTTCATTGCCTCTGCAGGGATGAGGGTCACCTTGGTTGGTTGCGCCTATGCATCTAACTTCGTATTTTCTGCCGCAAGCTGCTCGGTTATCCCAAATTGCATCACTGGCAGCCGCAATCATCACTCCTTCATTGTCGTACCCATAACAAGAAGAAGCTGCAATTTTCAGCACGAAATCATAAGTTAGACTAACGTCTTATGGAGAAATCTGTAAGACCAATGTCTCCAAATTGCTATGCAGGGGCTTACGAACGTATGGAGGAGTGTAGAAGGTGGCAGTTCCTTTATCTGCAACAGCTTCCCTCGAGGAGATGCAGACCATAAATGCAATGGATATGCAGATAAGGACGTTGCTGAATTTCACCATTTCTTCTTTGCTGCTACAAGGGCAACTTGATAAAGCAAACGATGGAGAATGCTGAAATACAGACTTGGAGAAGAGTATAAATAAAGAAGGTCTTGTAAAAATACTGTACGTTCAAATTGCATTCTTGGATTTTATGTACAATACATTCTGATCATGTACGTAATCTCAGTAACTTTATTGTTGGAATCTAGCAACCGATCAAAGTCATTTTGGAACCTTCAATCAAACAGCATAGTTTATCATATAATACTTGGACATGAGAAGGAATTGCAAGAGCTGGGGATTTAAAATCAAATTTGTTAAATTCTAAGTGTGATTGCATGAATTATTTAAATTAAATTTCGTGTATCTAATGCCATGCTTACATAACTAAATAAGGAGTTCAATTCTGACACGCAAAAAAAATATTTTATTAGCTTCATGATTCGTGAAATTGACCAATAAATAGCATTTGTTTTGGGCATCATGGTTCATGTTTGTATTCTTCTTGCAGTCGTCTTCTTGAATTTCAAAATGCGTGCTTACAATCTTTGTTTGAATTAAACAGAACATTAGCACTACAAGAACATTAGTAGTACTAATGTTTTGTCTAAAATGCAAAAGACAATCCCTAAAGAGAGTATGCCATGGCAGTGGCAGTTTCTTTACTGATGACAAAACTTAAATATTCATGAATTAAAGTTGTTTTCTTGCTTGAAACAGAATTAGCTTGAATCCAAGAATATAAATCAAGGATTTGGAGGGTCTTTTGCTTGTCATTTTCTCAATTTTTGTCCCCACAAGTAATGCTTTACTTCCAAGTTCGATTTTGGCCAAATTTTTTTTTTAATGTTGGATTATAGCATACGTAAAAACAATATTAAAAAATTCATAGAATAACATAATGAAAATAATTTTAAAAATATCTTTTTAAGTTTGAATTGTCAGATTAAATCCAATTTGAAAAAATAAATAAAATATTAATATTATGTTTAGATTCAATTTGAATTCGATCGTAAAAATTTTTATTTATTATTTAAATTTTATTATTATTATTTGTTTTTTATTTCATATACACTAGTGTTACCAAGACCAATTTTTCTTTCTTGAATTTAATGAATTAAACAAAATTATAAATATTATTTCTAGTATAAATCTCACTGCTGCAAAGTGCAGATACTTTTGTTCAAAATAGTTATGAAAAAGAAAATTGAAGGATCCTCTCATTAATAATAAGATCTCTCCGCTATTGACTTTTAGCAAGTGTAGGATCCTCTCTTTAATAAAAAGATAAGTTGTTTGGTCTAGTTATTTATTGTATTTCAATTTTTATCATATTGCACTATATTATATTAATGAAACACTTTAGAAAAGATCTGCAATAATATTTCATGTCAACATCGAATTATCCAGCTAATGGCTTCTCGTTTGGCTTTCCTTTCAGTAGTGTTTGCCTCTCTTCTTGCTTTTCATGAATGTGCGTTCTTCAATCATTTTTACTTTTTTTTTTTTTTTTATTTTTTCATATACCCTCTTGATCTTCACATATATCTCTTTTTTTTTTCTTAATGGCACCTTTGATGTGAAACAGATAGCAGAAGCAGCACCCATGGCAACTAGCTTGATTTTACCAAATCAGCAGGCAGCAAAATAACGCTCGGACCATGCAGTCATAGACTATGCAGTCTAGGAATATCCGAACGCCTTATCATGAGAATGTTGGTGCTGCATATCACTAGAACCACATCTGTGCTATCACGTAAAAGCAGACTGCGAAGCAAATTGCACTCTCGGACCGCCTCCTGATCTTGCAATCCCGTAACTTGCATTGCTTCGATAGAGCTGCTCTCTGGTTGTTCAAATGAACCATTCCCCTGTTTCCAATAATAATGAACAGCAAGTGGCCAAAAGTGTTTAGCTTTTTCATACTGTAAAAGCTATGAATGCATAAGTCTTTTCTACTTGTAGCTAACTGTTTATGATATTTGAAAACTCAATAACAAAGTGTTCACGGCTAAATTTATAAAAATCAAGGCAGAAGGACCCCTTTCCAAATGAAAGTTCTGAGGTCTCGAGAGAAAATGAGATTTACACCTTTGACTCCAATCCATTGTAAAGATCTATACAAACAAATGGGGATGGGGTTCCTGTGGTAGTATAGAAGTACTAAAACTCTAATCAAGCTTAAAATTGAAGTTGGTTAGAAATTATTGCCAGACCGTGTTTTTGATGCGGTCTAGAATCCTCACAAATTCAAGCAAACCATGTAGTTGTTCTTGTCTGCAGAAACCAAAATGCACCAGCAGGATGGGAAAATTTGCTGGTAACGTCCAAGCTGCATATATTTATCAGTTTCGATTTGTCTGCTTTCCCAAGAGGGTGGAGATGGCTGTCGCTATGAGTCAGAGATGGGTTTGGCTTTGAAGAACTTGGCTACAGCCTGATAGAGATTTTCTTCCTCAAAGGGTTTTGAGACATATCCATCCATCCCACATCTTAGGCACTCCTCATAGGTGGCGTGAATTAGATCAGCTGTCATGGCTAATATTGGCACATGCCACTCACCCTTCCTGGCAGACCCTTCATCCATGTCCCCGTTCATCTGTTCATTTGCCTGACTCTCCATCATTCGAATTCGACGAGTTGCCTCAAACCTGAAATAGAAGTTCATGATATTAAATTCAGACCTTGTCTTCTTTATACAATGATTAATATCCAAAATGATTTAGAGAGAACTATCTCCATTCGAGAAGACATGTCTCTCCAAAGTAACACATATTTCCAACCGCCATAGCAGGAAAACCATGGCTTCTGACCTGCATTTACACTCGCCCCTTCCACAATATTCAGATGTGGCCAGCAAATCACAAGCTAAGACCATGCGGTAATACTACATTTCATAGCATGCACTCACTCACCTTAAAATATTTCAGCAATTCACAATGTTAGATTTTCACATATGCAATGAATGAGGACAAATGGCAGGCATATGCTTCATGAAGTACAAAGTTACTATAACAATTGAAAAAGCAAATAATATTGTGCAAACATCAAATATTATGTTTAAAAATAAAAGTTGGCCAAATAGTTCAAGAAAAAGGTATTCTAAGTCTATTAAACTTTCTCATAGTAGCCCTTCAACTTGCTACATCTATTATTTTCTCAGACTATAGATAATTTTTCCTCAGCATCACTAATATGCGTTGGTTTGTTATCCAGCTCTATAACAAGTGATTTCGTTTCCATAAAGCAGTAACTTTCCTAGCACAGACACCTCAAAGGAAATCTGCATCACAAGGATTTTCTACGATTTCTTTTTAACAAGGCTGGACTGTCATTATGTCCTCTGAGATTCAAAGTTACTGCTTTATGTCATCTGTAATCTGAAGGATGTCAACAGCAAGCTCTGCTTAGATGCTGTTAATAGCCGGTAAAAAGAACCAGTTATTCCATATTTAGTGTGCGATTCACCTTTTCGTTTCTTCTCTTTTTTGTTGGCTCCTCTCATCATATTGCTCATATTTTATGGTATATCTCTTAGTCTAAAGACTAAAGGTAGATCTATACCGGTCATCAGGCGTCATACCACTCTAAGTCTACCCAATCCCCTTAAAATAGAGAGTAGTGTATTTCAAATCATAAATCCATCTCATTAGCCATAGTATGTGCATGTACATGTCTAGATAGAAATAAAAACAGATAAATAGGGAAAGATGAATGGATAAGCACAATTTCACATGCGAAAATAGTTTACATCTTTTAACCTGCTATATAAAGTATTACAAATAACTTACCATCCCATTAGAAAAAGAATATAATATCAGATCACTGCCATGGATATAAAGCAGAATGACACAACATAAGACAAACTTGTTTCTTTCTTTCTTTTTGGTATTTGATTGTCAATTGCTCAATAAGAGATATGGTATACATACCCATCCATTTCTGGCATTTGAATATCCATGAAGCAAGCGTCAAAACAGTGTGGAAGCTGAAGCAATTTTAGTGCAGCTTTTCCACTTTCAGCACATTCTACAGCAGCTCCAAACTTTTTCAATGCACCGGCAGCAACTCTACGATTTACCATATTGTCATCAACTACTAATATTTTCTTTCCGCAGAGTAGACTCTGAAGGATTGAAGGTCCATTCAGCATGTCTTTTCCTGGCTGCCTTTTCTTCCCAATTCCCAGCACCTGTTGAAGACATGCAGCCACCATACTTGCCCTCAGAGGTTTCATAATTGTAGTATCTGCAAAACCTGCTACCTTTGCTTTCTCAAGTTCAGCATTCGTAATATTCGTCGCAAGAAGAATCATCTTAGGCAACTTAAACACATGTCCATTCTGTTTCCAGTCCAACATTCGTAAGCTCAAACCACCATCCTCGCCAGCAAGCCATGAATCCTTCTCAACAAGAATTAAATCTGGCTGGATTGTACTTCTGCAATATCGTATGAAGTAATTCTACAAAGTTAAACATTATAAGATGGATAGAAGGTAGCATGACTTTTTTTTCCCAATGATTTATATTTAGTTGTCCTTATAGCAGTTTGATGGTTGGTTTAGATTTCAAAAACCATCTCTTACTTTTTTAACATTCATGGTAACTGAGAAGTGTTAGAAATTCTAAGTCAACAGAAATAACCCGGATCATAGACGGGTACCAGTACCACTAGGGCGTTAGAAAAGGTTCACCTGAAGAAACCGCTAGAATTGTTCAAAAGGAGTAAGCATTGATGATGTGTGATTAATTTATCAAGCAAATAATAGCCATCTGCTAAATTCCCAAAACTTAAAACATAATTTTACTGAATTACTAATTATCTTGCAAATACTAATAATAATAATTCTAAATGGGAATTAACTTACCCGCACGAAGAACCATTTTTCCCACATGCAGAAGCAACTATCTTTACACTACTTGCAACTTCAACCAGTATACCAAACCTCCTCAAGTGGTATCTCGTTACAGCAGCTCTAACTGGTTTTGCATCAACTACTATTGCTTTCAACCCTCTGAATCCGGAAGGAAGATCTTCAGCATTGGATTTTTTTGTATCACTAAATGAAGCTTTGTTACACCTCCCAAAAACAGCAGTGAATGAGAATGTGCTTCCAACTTGAGGCCGGCTAATGAAGCTTATGTGACCACCCATTAGCTCAACCAAACACTTAGTAATGCTCAAACCTATACCGGTCCCACCATAATTTCTGGAGGTTGAGCTATCTGCCTGCATAAATGGCATGAAAACCCTGTCCTGGGCAATTAAAGGGATCCCAATGCCAGTATCCTCCACAGAAACCATCAACGTGACATTCTGAGAAGCTTCATCAGCAGCTGTCGTGTTTATTGAGGCATCATATCGCAATTCTTCATCAGCAACTAAATGCTTGAAGGAATCCCAACTGTTCCGCTCATCAGCTGCTTCATAACCACTCAAGGTTTTAAACTGGCGTGCACCTGATACCAGCACACCTTCTTCTGACCCTCCATTCAAACAAGTTTCAGCTTTTGCATCTACCATGGGCTTTGTGCTTTCAGCTAGATGGACTTTAACAAATATGTGTCCCCGTTCAGTGAACTGTCAAACACATAATTTAAATGACTATCAACTTATTAAAAAGAAATTTTATGAGGAAATACTCAATCACATAGCAGAAAATAATTCATGCAAATTGACAAAGTTTCTTTTGGTATAAAATCAAAAACCTCCATCAATTAAGTAGATAACAATCCAAGAAAACAGTTATGGAGAAAATTAACATATACTACCTAAATGAGTGCCAAAAAGGTTGAAGGTTGAGCAAGCAACTTACTTTAACAGAATTCCCAACAACATTTGTAATTATCTGTCTGAATCTCCCTGGATCCCCCATAACCATTTCTGGAACTTTATCGGAAACAAAGACTGCTAGCTTCACTTCCCAAATGATTACACCATATTTGAGTTATTGTAATGCATCAGGAACATCATCACAACAACCCACCAAAGCAGAGAAAGGAAAAGCGAAAAAAGAAGGCACCAAGTTAGTTCAAGCATTACAAACCATAAGGTGTTTTCATTCTGGTCATAGGCATCCCCTTATAAGCCTATAGCATATATGAACTATCTAAAATAGAGAAACATACTGAAAAATGAAGCACTAGGTTTCTATTAATTTTATCTGGACTTACCTCAACACCTTTGTTTCTAGACTTCTCAGAAAATAACGAGAGCACATCATCTAGGATAGATCGAAGGTCAAAGGGAACAGTTTCCAGCTCCAGCTTTCCTGCTTCAATTTTTGCCCGGTCAAGCACCTCATTTATCAATGTTATCAGTGCCTTTCCACAGACTTGAGCAGTCTGAGCATAATCCCTTTGTGTTGAACTTAAATCTGTATCTAAAAGCAAAGCAAGCATCCCTGCAACCATTCAAAAAGTCAGCAGAACATTGCTGATTAAAATATGTTAATGTCGTATATTTTGCAGAGAACTTGAGAGATCTGGAATATACCAAGGATGCCATTCATGGGAGTCCTAATTTCATGAGAAACTGTTGCCAGGAACTATATCAAGAACACAAGCAATATTCAAGTTATAATTAGTTTTAGCATGGAAATGGGTGGTCAAAAAAGTGTTGATAGATATATCTTGAAAACTTACCTGCGATTTGGCAACATCAGCAGCTTCTGCTCGAACCATCAGTTCTTGCATTTCATGGAAATCATCTTCAACTTTAACAATGTGCGTTGCTGCACCATATAAGATATAGCCAACTAATATGAAGATCACAAAGAATAAGAATGCAGTGGTCAGTGCTGTTGATGATGTGGGTGCCTTCTGATGATATCTGCTCAGAATGCCAAACAATAAGTGCTTGCAAAAACAACCGCAGTCATTCCAGCAAACTTGTGAATAAGAAGTCAGTGATACACTTACCTACATATCATTTGATGCTTCCTAAATGGATCTCCAAAATCAAGCTTGCTTTCATGTAATAGAGCCAAATCACCATCTTGATTTTGGTGACCATACATGATCAGGTGATCTGAAGAGTTAGTAATATCGTATACATTCACTAGAATCGCCTGATTTCCAGCAAGTTGCCCAAGTAGATTCTCCACAAGAGACTCCACATCAAAGGCTCCACCAAGGTATCTGTGTTCATTTAGAAGTTTGTTTATACATAAGAAAATCTATAATTCACAAATTAAGAAATGCACTAACTGAAGCAATTGCCCAGTTTTTTATTTTATTCTTTTTTGAGAGAGAATTGTCAGTTTTTTTTTCAAGCCATCATAATAACTGCAAGCCTAATTAGCCGAGAAAAAAAAATACTAGTATTTAAAGAAAATCAATGTCAAACTCAAATTCATGGCAAAAATAAAAGTGGGGTATGGGTTGTAAAGGTGCTTATGCTGGCAAGGGTATAAAGTCATGAAGCACCACATCGCGGGTGATGATCAAAATGAAACAGCAATTGTTGTCAGCAGTGGTTGCAAAAATTGTGATGTCAGCATCACCATGATAGGGTCTTAAAGCAGCAACTACCTAGAAACTTCTTGAGGGGGTAATAGGGGTTGATTTGGACAATTGCTGTGTCAATGGTCGTGCTCTCCAGACTCCCAGAGGAGAAAAGGATATTAAGGTTTCTGCTTCCTACTAAAGTAGAACAGTACATTTCCTGCCTAACTTATATACCTTCAAATAACTATCTTGTGTTGCTTTCCAATTTTACCAATAAATTTCAAAACTATGTCAAGTATATTCACTAACTCTAGTAGGCAAAAGCTTACAAACAAGCCGAGCACAAAAAGGTTTCAAACAAATACTTACTATTCCAATTAGAAAGACAAGCTATAGGACTATACTTACTATTTCAATTAGAAAGACAAGCTATAGGACTTACCCTGCAGTTGCTTCAATGCGCTCTTCCACAGTTGGCCTCAATGGGAGCTTGGATTTGTACACAGGGAATGTCAGCACAACACCAAGATGATGAGAACCCAGTAGCCTGAAGGGGCTTGTTAGGACAGCTTTACCAGTAGCCCTAGCCCTTAAGATGTTTTCTCGGTCCTCCTGCATATTGCAACATGGATATTGCCAGTCCAGTCTAACACCGAATTTAATATCAGACTAAAATTAAAGCTTAAAATTGTAAGCTGATTCTAGATAGTAAATAAAATACCTCCCCTGACATCATGTCAAGTGATTCAATGTAAGAAACTGTTTCTTGAGAGAAAATCACAGGTGCATATTCATCTCGAATAGGAGAAGGTTCCCTCCGCATTGTCTTTATTGTCCAGCCATGCTGCCTCTCAAATTTCTCCCTCTCTGAGTGTATCACTCTTTCTGCATAAGCCACCCCACTAAGTAATGGCCTCTCAAAAGCAGTTCTAGCAGTGTACTCAGCAAAAGTCTCCTGCATTTCTTGCAAAAAACCATAGCCCCAAGTGCACAATCAACAATAGCAATAATCTGAGAAGCCATGTTTAATTTTGTAAAACTCAAGACAGAAGATAGAGAAAAACAGTTCACCATTTAGGATTTCCAAGAAAACATAAGATCAACCAGACTAAGTTTTACAAAGGCTATTTTCTAACAAAATACTACAAATGTAAAACTAAAAAGTAGAATCGAAAATTCCAATCTCTCAACTCTCCACAAAGACCATACATCACCAATTCCACCGACAAGGACAACAAGAAAAATTCAGGAACAAGAAGCACAAACCTGATCAATAGCAGATGGATTCTTGTAGTAATGAAAAGTGGAGACAAGAATGGCCAGGGCATGGACATGGTTAACACTAACACTGAATTGATCCTGCAACATCCTCGCCCTCTGATCACACATGCTACTCAGTACTTCCTTCCTCCTTACTTTGTTGTCAGCATCCATTTTTTTGTAGATCCAAATGCTCAGAAAAGCCATCACCATTACCCAAAGCAACAGAAATTTTGGTATCCAAGCCCTGTTAGCCTGAATAAATGTGTAACCTCTTTTGGTCCCCATTTGTTCATTCACTTTGGCAGCCACTGAGTGATGGTGGCTCTGTTGCAACTTAAGACCCATCAACAAAAGCACAAAACTATCTCAAGTTGTTTTTCTTCTTGTTTCGTTGAACCCACTTCATATCTGAGCTAGAAAAAGCCCCTAAGAAAATATGCATACACGATAAATAAGGCAACTTTCTTTCAAGTACTGGCAATTTCAACAAATACCCTTTTTCTGAAACAGAAAGAAAAGGGTACCTGCTAAGATAAAACTCCAAGTTTATTTATCATCATATCATAGCATTGTTTTGCGTGATTCAATAACCAAAAAGTATGAATAAACAAATACAAGGTTGAACAAAGAAATGGCCCAAAGAATTAGTTTTCATGATACAACGAGAGAAGAGAGACCCAGAACTCAAAAAAGAGAAAACTTTTAAATTCTCAGAGACAAGCATGGCTCTCAAAAGATGTACAACAGCTCAAAATCCAAAGATATGTCATTATCTCTCTCTACAAAAAAATTGGGTTCTTTTTTTTCCTCTTGCCATAAAAAAAAATGGTATTTCACAGAGAAACAACACTAATCATGTTCTCTTCCAAGCGTGAAGGTGTTGTTTTAGTTTAAGACAACAGAGACAAAGATAAGCACGTTCACTGTTTTTCTTCTATATTATAATCAAACTCCACAGAGCACAACAAACCAAAGACCAAAAAAAAAAAAAAAGAAAGAAAAGAAAAACAGAAAGAAAGCTGAAGAAGATCTTTGGAGCAAGAAATGGGGTCATTTGAAAGCGAACAACATTTACCTGTTCACCAAGTATAAGATGGTACAGTACATTGAATAATGGTGGAAAAAAAAAAAGACAGTGCCAAGTTTTTCCTTGGTCCTCCTTTGATCAGTGCTGCCTTTTTTTTTATTTTGTTTCTTAAAATTTTATATTAATTTATTTTTGTTTTAATGTATTTTTTAATGTTTTTAATGTAAAACTGAATCGAATTTATAGGATTTTCGCAGATACGCTGTTGTCTTCCTCCAGACAAAACCACATAAACTAATACTTTCTCTCTCTTCAAGCTTCACTCTGTTCTTTCTCTCTCCTCACCTTTTCCTTTCTTTTTTTTTTTTTCGTTTTAGTATTTATTCATTTATTTATAATAATTATTACTATTATAGTCATATCAGTACATTAAAAAATTAAATAAAAATTAATAAAAAATCTGAATTAATAAATTAAAAAATGTTATTACATATATCAAGTAACCCAAATTTAGAAATATTTTAATATATTTTTAAATAAATATTTTATTACAAATTTGATAAAATTTTTACATTTAAATAAATACCAATTAAATTTCAAATATAAATGATACTTTAAATCATTTTTATATATTATTGATTTTTTCATAAATTTTATTAATTTATCAATTTAAATTTAAAAATTATCAAATACATTTGCAATAAAATTTTTCAATTTTATAAGTAAAATTAAAATATTGATATATATTTTTAATGTATATTTAAAAAAATAACAAAATAATTTAAAAAATATCATTAAATAAAAATTAATAAAAAATATGAATTAATAAATTAAAAATGTTATTACATAAATCAAGTAACCCAAAATTTAGAAATATTTTAATATATTTTTAAATAAATATTTTATTACAAATTTGATAAAATTTTTGCATTAAATAAATACTAATTAAATTTCAAATATAAATGATACTTTAAATCATTTTTATATTTATTAATTTTTTCATAAATTTTATTGATTTATCAATTTAAATTTAATAAATTATCAAATACATTTGCAATGAAAATTTTCAATTTCATAAATAAAATTAAAATATTAGCATATATATTTTAATATATATTTAAAAGATTATAATACGTGTTATCATTTTAATTTTATTTATATAATTAAAATTTTTTATTATTAATATATTAAATAATTTTATTAAATCTTAATAACAATATTCTTTAAATTTTATTTAAAAATTTTCATCTGAATTTTGCTAAAAAAATATTGAGACGCTAATTATTGCTGAAGCAAGAAATGGTGAAATGGGGTTTGACCAAATCGGGTTGCCACAGGGCTTCATTCAACATGTGAATTGATTGCGTTTTTGATTTCTTTGAAATATAAAATTATGGGTTTGCCTTTTCTCTCTCGATAGTGTGTACGAGAATTTGAGATTGTGGGAGAAAATAATAATAAATATAAATACGAAAGAAAGAGAAATAATAGAAAAAAATATAAAACATAAAATATAAATAAAATAATAAAAAAATATATACAAGAGGTTGGCGGGTCTGAAAATCACCATATCTTTGAGATAATGACATCGCGACAAGCCAAGGATCTCATTCCCTCTTTATTGACATCACACCCTTTCTTTCTTGCCCATTTTCCATTTTGCCCCTCTCACAAATTTTTTTTTTTAATTTACAAATAAATAAATTATTTAATTTTTTCACATCAAACAAAATTTACTATTTATACTTAATTTTATTTAATTTGAAGAAATTGAAATATAATTTTGTCCATTTAGATGGATTATTATTGAAAAATAATAAAGCACCAAAATTCTAAACTCTCTTACAACTATTAAAAGAAATTATAATTTTTTTAAAATAAAAAATAAAAATATAATAATTCGAATAATTTGAATAAGATACATAAAGTTTTACTCTTAAAATTTATATTATTTACTCGTATTATCATTATTTCTATTTCTTCGACTCTTCAAATTTAAATTTATTTGATGTGATAGTTATTTATTTTTATTAAAAAAATTAATATTATTATTTAAAATTAATCATGCTTATTTATTTAGTAAGTGTTTGCTTTTTAATTACTTGAAAAGTTGTCATAAAGTAAACGTAAAAAAGGTGATTATAAAAAGTAAAGTTATAATTGATTTAAATAATGTAAAAAATTAAAGTTATAATCTTGGACAATTTTTTTTTTGTGGGACCTTTTTTTTAATTTAATTATCCAAGAAGGTCAAACTTGGATTGCCCTTCAGTTTGTTGTAATTTATTACCTAAATGAGTGACATCATGTCATTTTTATAAGTCAGAATTACTTGAATTTGGAGTTGTGAAAGTCTTGAAACATATCAGATCTTCTTCACATTATTTAGGTTTGAAACCATAGATTTCTTTATTTTGTTAGAGTTAAGAGTTTTTTTTTCTTTAAATTTATGTCAATTTCGAATTTATACAAATTTTTATATATAAAAAAAAAAGGTTTAGTACTAAGGGAGGTGTGTGTTTTTTCTACTAGTAAAAGGAACAAATTCAATGCAATCCGATGCTAATATGTAGCAAAACAAATAGTTATAAGATAGGTGCCAAAAGTTTTTATTAAATTATTTTTAGATTTGAGAATTTAAAATATAATACCATAAGATAATATAAAAAAATATATAAATGTGATACAATTTAAAATATTAATAATAGTTATATATAAATTTATAAAATAAAAAATATATATTTTATATTTTTATATCGATATAAATTATAATATATAATTTTTATATAAAATATAATATAAATATATAAATTTTAATATTTTACGTAATATAAAAATATAAACCATCAAATCTATTTATAGCTTGAGATACAAAACCCATACGGGTTCTCCACTTTTTTCTCAAAAATGATCAAACCTGCTAGAGAAAATGAGCTAGAAAATGAGTTTTCCGGGAATTGGAAGCCCAACACATTCACTTACTTTTCATATGTTAGTTGGTGTGATTTAATGTTTTTTTTTTTTTTTTAAATCGCAGTATCGGTGAAAGGAAAAAATTGTATTTATTAAATTTAAAATTATTTAATATTAATTTTTAAAATTAAATATATGAATTAATCGATTTAACAACTCTGTTTACTAAAAACTTTTAAAATAAAAGAAAAAAAAAAAAGAAAAAAGGAGAGTTCGTTTATCTTTGGTAATGAGATGGAAGATGTAGGTGTTGGGTATTCTATAAAAGGGGATATCTTTTGATGGAACAATTAGCAGGGGATTGCATGGGGTAGCATTTTCGTACCCTGCGGCAAAGTGCCTCAAAGCACACTAGCTATAGCTCTCTTTATTTTATTCATTTAGGCATCTCCTTGAATTCAATCTCTCCAATTTTGTAGTTTTTTTTTTTTTTTCAATCTAAATTTTTTGCTGCCCACTCAAAGTGTGCGGGAGATGTGGGTGTCGGCCATGTGGGCTGCTTTTGAAGTCCCCACATCCATCACCTCCCCAAAACAAAAACAAAAAAAAAAGCAAGTTTTTTAATTTTTTAATTTTTCATAAATATAAAATATATCATATTCAATAATTTCAGATCACATATTCAAGATATTTTTAATAATCGATTATTGATAAAATTTTAATTTAAAATCTTTTCATTAAAAAAAACGAATCTTAGCTATAGTTGAAGTTTTTTGTTTTCTCTGTTCAATAAATGATGATCATGTCGTTCTCCTCACATGGGCAGGTGCTTGCTTCCTCCAACAGTATCCCTGGGGTCTCAGGCTCAGCTCTGGGCTGGCAGTTTGGCCGGGGATTTGGGATTTCCATTTGCATTGGCACGCCCCTGCCTACCTATATGCTCCTGCCCTCTCTGCTGTGGTCCCTAGGCTCCTTTTACTTTGTTTTCATTGAGCCATGTGACGTTCTCGATTAGGGAGGGTTATCCGCTCACCTCGAGTGGTCCCTTAACATGGCTATGGATAGTTCATCTTTTGCACTCTCATTTTAATTTTCACACTTTACAAACCTTACTCAAATTTGTTGATTGAAGGGGATGAGAGAGAAAATTTCGGAAGCATATTATGAACGCATATTAGATTGGGTGATTCAATATATCGTATAATGTAAAATATTAAAATTTATATATTTATATCATATTTTATATAAAAATTATATATCATAATTTATATAAATATAAAAATAAAAAATAAATTTTTTTATTTTATTAAATTTATATATAATTATTATTATAATTTTAATTATATTATTTTATATTATATTTTTATATTATATTTATATCATATCATCATATAATATTTTAAATTATTAAATTTAACACGTATTCATATGCATATACATATAACAAACACTGAATGTAACAAAATAAAATGTTATACTTCAAAATAAAATTTACTAAAAACTAAATGTAATTTGATTTAATATAAAATTAAATTAAATTCATGTATGATAAAATTTAAGATTTTAAAATTTTAATATCTCCTCTTTGAATTTGAAAGTCTGAACCAAGCAAAAGAAAGTTTCAATGACAAGTGACAAATGCAATTAATTTTAAAGTACAAAAATCAGTTACAAGTAGATAAAAGTTAAGCAAGCTTTAATTACTCTAAGGACTTATAGCTACGTACACTTTTAACAACAAAAAAGTTAACCAGCCGGGAAGGATCACTCGAGTCTTGGAATTAACTTGAAATGAGAAAATCATGCGTGATTAATGTTGCTCACAATTCCCGCAATTAATTAGATTTAATAATTTTAAATATGATATGATAATATAATATAATAATATATTATAAAATAATAAAAATAAAAATATTTTTTAAAATTTTATATCATTATAAATTATAACACATAATTTTTATATAAAATATTTTATATATGCAATTAATATAGTAAGTTAATACCTAAGCACTTCGTTTTAGTCTTAATAATATCGAAATTGTCAAAACAATCTTAATCAAAATTTTGGTGTAATAATATCTAATGCTTAATGTAGGGTCAACTTTCCAACAAGTAAGCCAAAGCATATTTGAGTTGGAAACATATCTCAAATTTCATACCAAGGAATCATGTCTTGGGGTTGTTTCATTTCCATTTTTGACAATTGGTTCCAAGTTTTAGCTTCATCCACTTGCATATCACTGCTTTTTTAGATCTTCTAGTCTTTTATTTTCTTAGGGTTTTGATAAAATTGTTTAAAAAAAAAAAGAAAATGGAAGAAGAAATCCACCTTGATTGCATTTGGTGCTTCTCATTATTATAGACAAATCCTGAAAATCTTACAAACCCAATGGAACAAAGATAAGATGCCCTTTTTTCTAATGAATCCCTTTCTTTTAGTTCTTGATTATCATTATTATTTTCAATCATTTCTCTAAGGGCCACAATGAAGGACCTTTCTTGAAAATCACCCTTTTTTTTTTTACTCTAGTACACATTTTATTCACCTTTTTGTCATAAGAAATTCTCCTTTCTTTTCATGAGAAGAAAGCATTAATCTGACCAGTAAAACACAATTAACAGGTCCTTGAGCACCCTAAAAAATAGATTAACTCTAAATAATTATATTTGTTCGGTCTCAAATTATTTTTAGGAAGTTTTTAAAAAAATTGATTTTAATATATTTAATATTAAAATTAATTTTTTTATAAAATTAAAATTTTATGACTTTTAATATAAAAAAGTAAAAACAAATTAAAATATAAAAAGTAAAATTTTAAATATTAAAAAAAAAAGAAAAATGACATAATTTTGGGATAACAAAAAAAAAGGACAGAGAGAATAACTAAAAAACTAGAAAATATATATATCATCTTCATCTTTGTATATATGTTAGTGGAATATACAGATAAATACTATTATTTTTTGGCACAAGTGAACAAATAAATTAAAGTTGGACCACTAAGTCATTTTCTCTTACAATCTTAATCTATTTAATTACGATTAAGATTAAGGTTTGAATTCGAGATTTTTAATTTTGAAGTCTAAAGTTTTTTTTTGTTTTAATTATATCAGGAGAACAAAATTTTAATACAAATAAAAGGAGGAGAAGACCTGATTCAAAATCAGATGCTTGATATTTTTTCTAACGCCTTTAACTATTATATCAAAGGCTTGGAGACAAGTTTAAAGCTAATTAATCTTTATCAGGATCGAAGATATTATTTCTTTGTTGGATAATATTAATTATGTGATGTGGGTCAAAGTGTTTTTGATGAAAGATAAAATGAAATAATGTAAAAAAGCAAGTAGCCAAGATAGAATAAATAGCATTGTGCCAAAAGGGAATAGGTCCAAGGCCAAAAATGACAAGTTTTGAACAGAGATTTCCAGCTTGATTGTTGTTCCTCCAACTTTTTTTACTCATCAGAAACCCCTTTTCCTTGTTTTTTATGAGCTGCCTTTATTCTTTAATCTTTAATCACATTCTTTTCTTTGGTTTAAATTGATTTGGGAATTTGAATATTGCCACGTATAAACATAAATTTAACAATGCAAGTTGAAAACTTGATCATGAATAGTGAGACTCATAATTGAACTTCTATTTAACCTTTACCGGACCTCATGATTCCCCATATTTGCTAATAATTTGGTGAAAGTCTTCAAACTTTTAATTGAGAATTTAATCGATTCAGAATGTCAACTTTAAAAGATGATATTTAATATATTTGATTTCGAATTTATTTTCACGAATCTATATTTTATGGTCAAGTATCCAAAGACATTTCTTACAATTAACAGGAAAATTTTTTTGTACACTTTTAAAATTAAAAATTTTGAAAATTATCTTTTATATAAATAAAATTAATAAATTTATTAATAATTATATATATTACAAATGAATACCATAAAAAATATTCTGATTTCATCTTCACAAATTCAAGTAAACAATTCTCAAGAGATCAATTTATCTGATAATATAAAATATGAAATAGTGACACGACATAAATATAATATTAATAGTAGATACGAAAATGATATAATTTAAATTTTTAATAATAATTATATTTACGTTTAATAAAATAAAAAATTTATATTTTTATATTAATACGAATTATAACATATAAATTTTATATAAAATTTGATATCGATATACAAATTTTAATATTTTGTATGATTCAGATTCACTTTATTGACAGTGAAAGAACGATTGGGAAAAGCCAAAAATGTTGGGTGGTTGGTACCAAGTGGCCAAAAACAATGATAACAAATTAGAATCGACAACATCAAATCGTTCATAGGCATCATACTTCAGCATGATAACTTGATCGTGTGAGGTTCAAAAAAATTGTGCTCAATTGAAACACAGCAGGACAAGACAGAAGAAGAAGAAGATATATGATCCTTGGACAAGATCTTATCAATCTACCAAGAATAAATTCCCTGATTTTATCAACGACACCATGAAAAGATTGAGTACGCAAATTAACTTCAAATCAGAATTGAAATGGCAATGGCTCATTGGTTAGATCATTTTTGGTCATTTTTCAGATATGATTAAGGATATTATTATTATTATTATTAAAGAGGAAGAATGAGATTTGAGGAATACTTTTGGTTATAAAGGTTAAGATTTAAGAATCATATGATGTAGACCATGACTAAGTATATATGGGCAAATCTTGAAAAGCAAAAGAATCATCTATATTGTGGTCAAAAGAAACCTAATTGCTTAGGCAAATTATAAATAAATAAAAGGGTTACACCCAAAAGAAATTTAGCTTAAATCGATGCAATATTAGACTATCTGTGCTTTTGTGTTAAAATCAAAATCATAACATGCAAACCCTTTATCTATTTAGATATATTTTTTTAAATAAAAAATAATTTTGTTTATAATTAAGTGAGTTGTTGATAAAATGTTAAATTTTTTATTTTAAAGATTAAGGTTCAATCCCTAAGAGTATCAAATATAAAAAATTATAATTTCTACTCTTCTTGTAATGTGAAAAAGAAAAAAAAAATCAACACTTTTGAATATTTAGGTCGAAATTAAAAAAAAATGTACCCAAGGAATATTTGGTTCAGTAATAGTATATGTATTCTCCTGCTGAAGAATTGAGATTTACTTTTTTTTTCCCTCCAAAATAGTAAAAAAAAAAAAAAAAGAAGAGAAAATATACCTTTTGGTTCAATGTGCTGTTCAAAGAGTCAATTCAAAATTTCTTTTTGCTAAAAAATAAAGGAAAAAAAAGAGAAGATGAAAGTTAAGGAACTCAACCAATCACTGATGCAACAGGAACCTTGGCCCATAAGGCTATGGTGACCCATTTGGGTTATTTGTTGAAGCCCATTATAGAAATTCCAGTTGTAGAGATGTTGATTTGCATTGCGTGGCTCATTTCATGGGGACCCTGAGTGTCAATAAAATATCCAAAAAACATGATTTGAGTTGGAGGAGACGGTGACTAGAAATGTTAATTTATGTATTTATTTTGTATAAAATATTTATAATTTGTATATTTTTATTATATTTTAAATTAAATATATCAATATAAAAATATGAAAAATATTTTTAATTTTTTTAAAAATTTTAAATTATATTATTTTTATATATTTTATTTATATTATTTTTATATTATATGATCGTATCATATTTTAATTATTAAATAATAACTATAAAGAATCAAATAAAAATATGCAAAGAAGACTCAATGGCATCTATTACAGTTCATATTTGATACGATTTAAAAAGTTTTTTTATGATATTGTGATCAAATTGAAAAATAAAAAATTCTTTGTTTATAGCCATATTTAATAAGCATTTTCGTATAATATAAACTGAATTCGATATTTAATTTAATTAATTTATATAATTACATTTCAAAAATAACATTTCAAAATATTCAAATAGAGTCCCTCCTTTGTCCCTACTTGGCTACTTTTCCTCTCAATCCAAACATAAATACAAGAACTAACCTTCTCTTTCTTTTTTTTTTTTTTTTTGGTGATTGACAATTTTGTGACTCTTCTCAATAAAACAATAAGTCATAGTATAACTTTTTGCTCCCTCACTGTCAAATCTTTTGCATTTTTTAAAGACTATTGAAATTAAAATAAGTTTAAATTTTGTTTTTCTTTTTTTTTTTTTTTATAATTACTTAACATAACTACATTCATAGAGTTTTCTAAATAATCCAAAATTCAAAGTGTATATAAATAAATTATCACATTCATTGATCAAAATTTTTAAATTTTATGTATGAATAAAGTGACACATATTTTTAAAGTATAATAAAAAATAAAACATGTGATTATATATTAAAAATAAAAAAGATATTTTATTGTTTAGGTTTCATGGGTTAATTTGTAATCTTAATAGCTAGAATTTGAACCTTAAACTCGTCGAATCATCAATAGAAAAAGATAGGATGTGGAGGTGTGTTGAGTTTCATAATTCCCTTGATATTTTGGTAAGAGAAACTCTTCCAATTTTGCATATGAGCTTTAATGGTCTTAAATATTACACATTTTCTTTCAAACAATTAAGGTTGAATGGAGACCAAATAGAAAGAGACTTTGCCTTTGACAATGATTCTTTTCAAACACATATCATGCATGTTGCTGCCAATTCCAAAAGGGATTAGTTATGAGGGTGATGCTTGGAAAAAAAAAAAATAGTTTACTATGGGCCCAAGTTGCCGCTTGTTTTGTAATTGAGCTCTGGTTAATGGTTATGGTACTTGTCCACCGGATTCAAAGGTTCATTTTTAAGGAATGTTTATCTATAATATATAACAAAATTGATAATATATTTATTATTTTTATTAACGAAAAAATATTTTAAAAAAATTTATGTGCCCAATTTTTTTTTTCAATTTTTGATAGTGTAGACATTTTATTTTTATTACTGGATCTGCCCTGCCAATTAGAGATGTTAATCCAATTTAAATTCGTTAGATTTCGATTATATTTGATCATATAAGATCAATTTTTTAAAATTGAATTTCAAGTCAAGTTGAAATTAATTTTTTTTAGTCGAAATCGAGTTTTAAGCAAATTTATCTTAATTTGACCTAATATATATAATTTTATATTTATATTTAAAAATAATTTTTATTAATTTTAAATATGAGCATATCAATTATAATTTTATGTATATACGAATCGAATAATATATAAAAAATAATATTTTAATATCAAATTAAATCAAATTTAAATATTTATTATATAAAATCGAATCGAATTCAAAATTAATAAAAATTTATCCCTCTCTAACTTGACATGTTGCCATTTTTACAGCTACCGTTGCTAAATAGCATGCAACATCAAGCATGCAAGCCACATGTAGATTTGAAGCTAGCTGATTGATCCCGTCCCACAAACAGAGGATAATGTTCTTTACAACCCCATCTCCTTGGCTCTTTTATCACTCCTTTTAGTTCATGTTCTTTTTATATTATCGCATATCATACTCAGGTAACGAGTTTTATATACAATTTTTTTTATCAAAACTGAAAAATAATGGTGAGACGAAAAAGTAAATAAAACTTACCTTTTTTACTCATCATATACTGCATGATAAATAATATTAACACTCTTTAATTATCTTCTGCAATAATTACTAAATAGCAAAAACAAATCATAATTATAATAAAATAAAAATTTTAAATTTTTATGTGTTATCAGATTGATATTTTATATGTCAGTAATAAATCAGACCTCATTTTATTAAGAAATTTAATTTTGATTATGTGAGAGGTTATTTTTTAAAATTTATAATTTATTCTTAAATTTTTATCCTATTATTTATCTGATTAAAAAATATTATAAATATAATTTTTTTAAATTCATAAGTTTCAAGTATTAATTTTAATAATATTTTAATTGATTCAAAAGATACTAATTTTTTATTAATATATAAAAGTTGAAAGAAAAAAAAAAGAGAAAAAATAAAAAGGGAGAAACATGAAGGCAAATGTATGGGCTACATTGAGATGATAGGCTCGTGTCCATGCAAATTCCATAAGTGAGCATGGCAGTGCCTCTGACCACAAGCGATTTTTTAAAATAAAAAAATGAAATAAAAGAGAATGAGCTTTGACACAGACACACATTACGTACTCTCTGTCTCTCTCTCCCTCTCTCTCCACTCATTGATTTGTAGCTGTTGAAACACTGCCACAGCCCAAAATTCAACAAACAGTGGTTAGTGTATTATCTGCTTTTTTATTTTTTTGCTTCTGAATGCTCTGGACTTTGCTCCATCATCCCCATCTCTTTAACCTCAGCTTTCCCATAATTCTACACCTCTTTTGTTTCTCTCACTTTCTTGGCAATCTTATCTCCATTCATTAGCTTTTCATCTTCAACAATCACTGTACTATTTGTGGTAAAAACTAGAAAAAAAAAGATACCCACGGTCACAGACCACAGCTCTGTCTTTGTATTTCCATACTTCTCATCCCATAGCTTACAAAGCAGCGTATCACTCAATCATATGCTTTGCTGCTTCACAGATATACCGAGTAAGAATCTTGTTCACCAACTATATCTCATAGGCTATGGATTTTCTTTTCTTTTTTTGGGGTTAGTTTTTGTTTTGTGTTATGGATTTTAAGCTTTAGTTTTTGCACTGTTTATTTTCGTGTTGTTTAAAGTTTTTTTTTTTTTACAAGAAATTTTCTCTTGTTTTCAGCTGTGGGTTTTAGTCTAAATCATTTTGGTTGATGTTCCTGTTGATTTTGGTTTTTTTTTTCTTGCTACCTGAATGGCCATCTGTGATGTTTTTGTTTTCTGTTTCTTTTCATGATTTTTATGAGTGATTTTGGATGCATATTCCTTGTCAATTTTTGCTGCTGATTATCATGCTTTTGGTTAAAAGTTAGACAGTATTCTGTTCTTACCACAATTCATTATCAGTTATTTTACATTCTGTACTTCAATTTCTTTTTTACCAAAAAAAAGAGAGGAAAAACAAAAAGAAAAGAAATTGCTGTGAAAATGGTTCTGATAGAAAGAAGTTTGGAGAAGAAAAACTAAAAAAATGAGGTGTGGAATTTAGAAGAAGAAAAAAAATCTCTGGTTGGAATGGTAACATGAAGAGAGTGGCTAAATTGAAAATTATAGTAATTGATTTCTGTTTAAGTGCTTTTTTAAATGAATTGGAGAAAAATAAAACACTTTTCTAAGGCAATTCCGAATACCTTCCATGCATGTCAGTTAAATTCATGAATAAAGCATAAATATGTGGATAAAACCTGAAATCTTGAACAGAAGGGACATAATTTTTTTGTTTTTGACTGAGAAATTTCTTTGTTGCTCATTGATCTGTTAGTGTATAGTTGCATCCTTTCTGTCCTTACTAATTGTATGGTTTGCACAATTCATGTATGAAAACTTAGAGACAAATCATAGATACGTGTTCAAGTTTAGCTTTATCATCTTAGCAAGAAGTTAGGCCTATTACGACAGGTTTAGCTTGTTAAGATTTATGGAATGGTATTTGTGATTCCTGTATGTGTATATGGAGATTGTTATGTATATAAATATAGTTAAATTATGTTGTCCATATTTCTAGGGTTGGATTTTTTGTTAAGAAATCAAATTGAAGTTGGCATGTTCATGTTAAACGTGCTTGATTGCATGTCAATTTGACAAGCATGAGAGACTCAGATAGACCTCCCATATCACAAGACCCTTTGTATATTTCTTTCTCACTTTTAAACTTTGGCAAATAATCCATTTTTTTATGTGCAGGTGTTGAAGAGCTAACTAATTAATACTGTTACAATTCATACTGGTTATCAAAAGGAACAAGCACTAGACGTTGCTGCTTTACCTGAAAATGACACCACCAAACCCCAGGCTAGAAGCTGAAAATGATTCGGAAGCAAGTAGCCAAGTGGTTTCCAACATATCTGCACACGAAGCATCTCCTGATCCCTCAAAGGATAGCACAACCACTACTTCATGCCTCACAAATCCCATAAAAGCTCAACCAGATTCAGGGCCTGTTTCCCTTGACCTGACTCTCCATTTTGGGGCCAGTGATGCTGAGATGAAGGGCACTGGCGAGACTAATAGTGAGATAGCAACCCATACTTTGTCAACCACAATGCCAAGGGTTTTCTCTTGTAATTATTGCAGGCGCAAGTTTTATAGTTCACAGGCACTGGGTGGACACCAGAATGCTCATAAGAGGGAGAGGACAATGGCAAAGCATGCGATGCGGATGGGGATATTGTCTGATCGGTATACAAGCTTCGCTGCCCTGCCACTTCATAGTTCTGCATTTCGGTCCCTTGGGATCAAAGCTCATTCTGCTATGCACCAAGGAATCATGCCATCCCAGAGGCCTCTAGATACAAGAGCTGGAGCAAGGTTTGATCAAGGGTATATTGGAATGCCAATGTTCATGGAAGATGACGATGGTGACTTGTTTTGGCCAGGGAGTTTTAGGCAGGTGGATGAAGTAGTTGGCAGTAACCAGGCTTTGGAGTTTGCTCAAAATTCAACTCAAAGTTCAAATATAGGTTTTGTAGCAATGGCATCACCACCAAGAACAGATACATCTTCACCTGATCTTACTTTGAAGCTCTAAATTTTTTAAGGTTCCTTCTCATCCAAACGTGTTACTTATTATGGTGCTCACTCTGTACAGTGAGATGCATTAACAATGGCTGCTAGCTCCTAAGATGATTTTTGCTAAATTTCTTTTAACCGTTTAATTTTCTTTTTTTGTCCGTGCCATTGGTTTGCTGCTGATGTGCAAAGTGTGGGGTATGAAATGAAAGCTATAGCTTGCTGTGATGATGGTACTATTGATTTTATGCGCCAGATTATGAGGATTATCAAAAGCCTTAAGTATTCTGATGATAGCTGGAATATTCCTACGATCTGAAATTTTGCTTTGGAAGGTTCTAAGCCTGCACCAATTCGTTCTTCCAAAGTGTAATGAGAGTTGTATGTAGCAAATATTAAGCTGTAGGAGCTTCTGTGACAGAGGATGTGAAATATTCGTTCATCCAACAAGAATAATCTGACAGGTTGAGTTTCTCTTTTTCACCAAATCATTGTTTGGAGACAGGAATTGGGCAAAAATTCTGAGATAAGTTGTGTCGCCTTTCTTATTCGGATTAGGTTTAGAGATTGGAACGTATCCAACCTGCCAAACTCGAACCAATTTTATCCAACAGATGGAACTCATATGGCACCATAGGCCATTTGCATGGTTGATCGTTGCTCCCACGATCAATTTCTTCTTGAGCAGCGTTGTTTGCATGAACTCCCTTGTTTTCCGATTTATGCTTCTTGTAGTCGTCAATGTGTGTCTCATTCTTGGCAACAGCCTGATCGACAGCAATCAAATTCTTATCTTTCCCATGACACTCTAATAAAACCATAATTTGTCATGGTACATCCAATCAGTGTAACACCGTTCAAAAAGATCACCATTTCCTTCATCAGGTGCCTTCTGATTTCTATCATTGCATTTACAGCATGGGCAGGAAATTTTATCTGCGATCCCATTGATAGCAAATTCCATATCTAGAAACTCATCTAGATGCATCCAGCTCTTGAAAATTGCCATGATTCTGCATATATAAAGGCCAATCGCGAATAATCAAGCTTACACTGGAATCTAAATAACGAGTCAAATTCAGTCCGACAGTTTCCATTCCTATCATTAGGTCGAGTCTTGAAAAATATAGCCCTACCTAACTTTTAATCTACATTTTTTTTTCTAGGCAGCCCAATTTCTTTCTTTGAACCAACTACGTAGAGCATTTATGGTTCAAACACTAACATTTTCCCCTCTACCAAACAAGAATATCTCCTCCATAGAGGTCCAACCTAGACCCGACAAATCCAACAAAAAAGAAAAAAGTGTAATCGAATTTAAAGAGAAGAAAAACAAACATTCGGTTGATTGTGTCAGTCCAAGAAAGCACAAGACAATATTTTATACATAGACACATATCTATACGTAGGCACTTACGTCTATATGTACCAAATATGGTTGTTTGTATTCCAAGAAAACCAGAGAAAAAATAAATAAGAAAGAATATAATCTGGATCTTTTTTGGTTTGTGTAAAAAGTGGAGGATGCTGCTGTTTCTCATATAGGAGTGGATAACTATAATATATATATATATATATATATAAATCATAAAAATAAATAATTAACTGATTCACTTTGAATCAATTAGCATAATATTAAAATTGCTTTTAAAAATTATGAATTTGAATAAATTTACGCACACATAATATTTTCTTAACTAGATAAATATAATTGTGTAAGAATGATATATTCAATGATTATTAAGAATTTAAAAAATATTTTTTTTGAAAAAAATTAAAAAAAAGTAAATAATTAAGGAAAGACGGCAACTTGCAGCAGCACAAGGACGATAACGTGTTGAATTTCCTCCTCCTAGTAAATAAGGCCATGTGCTCATGCCACGATTGACAAGGACTGGCAGGACTATCAAAACAAATTAAGAAACTTTTTCAAAAATCATATGATCTAGCTTAACGGAGTCAATTTAAGATAAACAAGCTGATAAACCAATTATATTGTAAAAATAGGAATCAACTACACTAAACTAATATATTATACTAATGAATTATTAGTTTAATAATATTAAAATCAATTTCAAAATTAAAAATTTTTAAATAATTTATCCGTTCATATTTGCCTTCACATCTTACAGTAATGGAGCTAAAATTGATTAAATAAAGACAAGATAAAGAATATATTTCCATATATATATAATTAATTTAATAAAGAGGAAATTTGCCAATTATATAAAAAATCCAATTATGTAATTGATTCATGTAAATTTGAATTTAATTCATTTAATATAATTCATAAAAATTTAATCTTTATATAAATTTAATTAAATAATGTTAATCTAATTATTAACTCTATCAATTAAAGTATGTTAGAGTGAGTTTTGGCAAAAAAATTGTTGAGTGACTTTTAAATTTTTAATTAGGTGTTAATGTTTAGGGTATGACAAAATTCATTAGCAAAGTCCGTAATTTATAAAAGATAAATTAATTTTATTTATATATTATTTTTATATTAAAAATTATTTAAAAAATAAATCTTAAATCATTAAAATTAAAATTTTAATATTTTATTAATAAATCACGTGATTATTAATTATATATACATGTTATTATATTGAAGATTAAGAAAAACCCTTGTAAAGAGTATGCAAAAAATGTCTGAATCCAATGAGGGCAGGTGTCATCTCACTCAAAATTTATCGTGTAGAGAACGATTTATTTTTCTTTGTTTTTTTTTTTTTTTTTTTTTTAAGGTTGTGAAAAGCAATATAATACTTTACACCAAATCACACTTTGTCAAAAGATTCCCATTATAAAGCATTCCTTTCTTCAGCAAGAACCAGGATATTATGTGGTCATCATAAGACAAGTAATCATCATTGTCATTGGTATGTATAAGTACTTTTATTTAAATTATAACAATATTATTTATAATTTAAATTTAATTGATAGTTATTAAATAATAAAAATTTTATCAATATGTGTATTAAAAAAATTTATATATTTTTTAATTTTTATGCTCTTAATTTATGTCATAAAAATTTTAATTTATAAATATTTATTTAATTATTTTTAATAAAAAATTTATAAATTCAATTTAAGTCTCTCTCGTTAATTAAACATAGCATCTTCTTTGATACTTTTTTTATGTAATAAAAAATTTTAATTTATAAATATTTATTTAATTATTTTTAATAAAAAAATTATAAATTCAATTTAAGTCTCTCTCGTTAATTAAACATAACATCTTCTTTGATTTTTTTTTATAGGAAAAAAATAAAAGAGTAGATAAATTATTTAATTTTTTAAGTTAAAATAAAATATATCGTATATGATAATTTAAAATAAATAATTATAGATAATATATTTAAAATAAATTTAATAAATGACTATCGATAAATTTAAATTTAAAATTTTTTTATTAAAAAAATAAATTTTAACCAATTGAATCAATAATTTATTGATATATTTTTGATACTTAAAATTCAACGAAAATTAACAACCGTCACTCTCATTTATACAATTAAATAATAATAATAATTGAAATATATCGTACAGCTCACTCTTTCTTTGATCCGACCATGTCCATTGTCTTTGCCCGGTCTTTGGGTTTTGCTTCGTGTCAACGCGTCCTTTGATCTGTCTCAATCCTAATATCCACCAAATCGCTTTTAATTGTGAATGCTAATTTAATTTATTTTATAATTCGTAATTGAAATTCATTGAATTTTATATTATACAATAAATAAAACTTAATAATTTTAATTTCATACAATAAAATATTAATGATTTATTTTTAATAAAATTTTAAAGATTTTTTAATTATTATTATTTTATTGGATGTTGAATCTTGAGTGCATTATTTTTTATTCAAAAAATTGGATTTAGAAACCTTTTTTCCATAAAAATAAAAAAAATCTCCTTAAAAATATATATATATATATATTTTTAAGAATTTTATTGAACGTTTCCATCAATTGTATAGATTTTGAAATTTCTATACTAATCATGTTAATTTCAAAATGGCTTGGTCTTTTCTTCCCAAAATCCCAACATGTTACTTCAATCTTGGAAATGAGAATGGAGACAAGTCACTTCAATCTTGTTGGAAACAAAATTCAGACATGGTATATGTGATTGTGAAATTTTCATAAAATCTTTTTTGATAAAAAAATTTAAAATAAATAAATTTTTTAATCTTTTAAATTAAAATAAAATATATCGCATTCGATTTAATTTATCAAAAAATTTTCAAACTTGTTGCTTTCTACTTTTAAAATCTGAACCTAAAATCTTGACTTAAAGGTGTTTTTAACAAGGAAATCACACTGCAGGTGACATTGGCTGCCGCATGAGGCCATGGTTAAAACAGAACAGCCTTGACAAAAATTATCATATTCCATGTATATGATTGCAAGAATCAAATTCACAAATGATCATATCCTTATTCCTTTTTTTTTATTATTATTTTTAGAGAATTTGCACTCAAGACTTTGGAATATTAAAGAATTTCAATTTAAAGTGACAATCATTTGGACCAATTTTGTCCATAAATTTGCCACATTATTAAAAGGGTACACAAGCTTTGCTATCTTCCATATTTGAGTATTTGATTCAAAACGCAGAGTTCGAATTTTTTACGATAATTTTGAATTATTATTTTTGATTTTATTTAATTAATTCATATGTAATTTATTTTTATTTTTTAATAAAAAAAAGATAAAATAAGAATAGTAAAAAGTAAAAATATCATACAACTAGAATTAATAATAAATTTGAAGAGTTCAATTTTGTTGCATTTGTGTTGTTGTGTTAAGTGGGTCTTGCATCTACATAAGGATAATAATGATTCGGTTCGGATTCAATTCGATTCAAATTTTTTAGATATTATATATATTATAAAAATATAAAATTTAATTCGAATTCGAATCAAATTTTTATTTAATTTGAATCAAATTTTATTGGTTTAATTTGATTTAATTTATCGATTTTTAATTTTTATATATTATTTTAATATATTTAAATAAAATTTAATATAAAATTATTATTTTTATTTTATAAAAATTTAAAATATATATAAATTAAAAAATATATAATTTCATTTTATTCAATTTTTTTTAAATTTTCACATTTTAATTTAAAATTTAATCTAAATTTAATATATTCATTTAATGTTTAAACTTAATTTAAACTAAATAAAATAAAACTAATCTAAACTAAACCAAATATTATAATTTTGAATCAAATTTTTTTATTTTTTTATTTTTTTATCGTTTCTACATCTAAAGTTCATATTGCTTTGCTCATTTGAACAGGGAAACAATAAGAAACAGAGTTGGGAACAGAGAAAGTTGATTGGAGCAAGCAACATTTAGACAGGTGGGGGTGCAACTTGACCCGAAATAAGGTGTGAATCAATTGACTTGACCCTACTCAAAAACAAATTCCCAATTTTTGTTTATTTTGAGCGAGTCATTGAAAGTTGCGACCCACAAATCATGAACAAAATCTTAACAGATACTCGTTTTGATTTGGTTTTATTCCGTATTTTTCTTGGTTTCTTGAGCAGTGCGGAGGCTTTGAATTTAAGGGGTGAAAAAAAAATTAAAAAAAAATTTAAAATTATAAGGTTAGATTTAATTTAGATTAATTTTTTTATTTGATTTAAATTAAGATCAAATATTAAATATATATTAAATTTAAATAAAGTTTTGTATTGAAATGTAAAAAATAAAAAAATTAAATTAAATTATATATTTTTATTAAATTTTATATATATTAAAATTTTAATAAAATAAATAATTATTTTATATATAATTTTATTTAAATATATTAAAATTATATATAAAAAATTAAAAATTTATGAATCGAATCAAATCAATAAAATTTAATTTGAATCAAATTTATTTTAAAAAATCAATTTAAATTTAAAAAAATTAAAATTTATAATATATGTATTATTTTAAAAAATTAAATTGAATTCGATTCCATCTAAATCATTATCATTCTTATTATTAATTCTGTATATATAAATATGATTACCTAAAATATATAATATAACATCAATAGAGCTATAAAAGTTAGAAATTAGAAAATAAAATACTATTCCTTCTTACATTATGCTTGAGTTTAGCCTTTTTCACCCACTAATAATTCAATGAAATCAGATTTACTCTTTGTTTTTTGGGTTGGGTCATCAGTTATGGTCGTTTGAGTTAATGTGGGACCAGAGAGTTATGTAACTTTTAATTAAGTTTCAGGAAAAATGTAAGACGTGGCTTTCTATTCTAACGAGTGTTGACGGGCGATGGTGGAAGAGGTTGCCCCTAGCATTCTAACTTTGAACTAGAATTGTACGATTTTGGAGTAATACCATTGGGGTATGAATCCGAAATAATTATTGTATTGATTATTGCTAAAAATTAGGATTGACAATGAGTTAGATTGTGGGTTTTTGTTCATTTCAAATTTGATTTAATTTTTTATTTATGAAATTTTTTTAAAATTTTTTTATACTTGATATTGATTTAATTTGATATTTATATAAATCGTATTTGATTTAAAATTAATAAAATATTATTTTTTAAATATAAATATTTAAATATATAATTATATAAATATATATAAATAAAAAATTAAAAAATTAATTTTTATATAAATATCGGATCGGATCAAGTCAAATTTGCTTAAAACTCTAATCCGACTTGATCTCGACTCCTTTTTAATAATACTCGATCTTACTCAAAATTTAATTTTTAAAAAATAAAAATCAACTTTAAAAATTGAGTTGGATTGAAACCCACCGAAAACGGATCGATCATACTGAAAATGCACTCCAAGAGAAAAAAATTTGAAGTAAATTGAAAAATATCAATAAAATAAAAAAATTAGTGCCGTAAAATAAAAATACAAACTAAAAAAAATTATTACATTCTTAATTTTTTTTTATTTTTTTAAGATGTCTTAAATTATCTTTTAATTTTTTTAATATTTTAAAACTATTTTTGTTATTTTTATATTTAAAATTATAAAAATTATTTTTATAAAAAAATAAATATTAATATTAAATATATTAAAATTAAACTTTATTTTTAATTTTATAAAAATCAATAATACATCACAAACATTTTTAGACGATGGAAGTATCAATTTCCACTTATTGGTTTAAAGGCTGTGAAATTTCCATTTGCCAGCCGTTCTTGCAGACTCTTATGGTGTGCTAAAGAAAAAAAAAAATCAAAAGCCAAAAATAAAGCACTCCCAGATTCTTTCTGAAATTTCCATTTTTGAACCTCCATCTCTCTCTTTCTTTCTCTTTGCTTTTCCATTTTTGTTTCTCTGTTTCTCTCAGTGTGACAAGGCCATGTTTGTAGAGAAAGATCTGTCAAGTAATCTCCCTTGTGTGGGAGATGAAAACTCTCAAAGCAAGCTGTCACGTTTGTTTCAAAACAAGGAGAGTTCAGTTGAAAAAATGAGTATTTTACAAAAGGGTATTGATTTTCTTAGAGAATCAAAGGTTGGTCTTGATGGAGGCTACCCTTTAACCAGACCTTTGAAGCCCGGGATTTCTGGCTCCCAAGAACTCACTCTTAGCTACCTTTGTGAGAATCCCAAGTTGGGTTTTTGTCCTGAGAAAGAGTTTCCTGGGAAAACCCTGTTGGAAAAAGTTACTAGTTACAAAGGGAAAGAAGTTGTTGATTCTGAGATTTCAAATCAAGATGAGAAATGGGTTGAAAGAGATTTCTTGAATTTGAGTGAAAGTAAAGGAATTTCTTCAAAAAGAGAGGTGGAGGAAGATTTTCAAGAAAGAGAGAATAGAAATAAGGAGAAAAGGCCAAAGCTTGAAACTTTGAATCTGTCTCTAGCTTTACCTGATGTGTCTCTCTCTTTAACTGCATCAAATGCTTTGCAAAATGGAGATCCTCCACGACATAGGTCAAGGCCTAGTAGGAGTGTACAGTCTTTGGCACCATCAATCAATAACACACAAACCACATGTTCTAATGATTTCACTGCTGCTTCATTGTCATACTCTTATTCTCTGCCGTTTTCACACAATCCTAGCTGCTCGTTAACACGAAATTCAACGGAGAATTATGAATATTCTGTGGGGAAAGATGATCAAATTTGGTGTGGTGGTGAGGGTACTAATGGATCCGTGCATAGTCGGTTTAGGCCAATTGGTGATGGAGTTGCTTTGGCCAATCTTGGTGGTGCTGGTGCTGGTGCTGGTGGGGTGTTTTCCATGATGCAGGTTAATCGTCAAGTGAATAAGGAATCGTGCAATAGTCTTCATAGAACTACTAGTTCAGACAATCATTCCTTTTTCCCATCTGAATTGCCTGCTAAGCCACATGTAGATAATCATTCAGGGGATTCCAGGAAGAGGGATTCAGAGAATTTGAGAGTTTTGGAGAGTATGTATGGAGGGAGATCCCGAAAGATTTCTAGACCGGAGAGAATTCTTCGTGAGCTTGTGTCAGAGTCGATTCCTGCCATGGCTCAAACAATGCAGGAGCTGCCCGATGAAACGCTTGAATTGACCAAAGAATACTTGAGGAATCTTATATCAATGCCAGAGAAGAAGGAAGAACTAGTGGGACTTCAAAACCGGCTTGAAAGGAGATCTGATCTTACCAAGGAGACTCTCTTAAAGTGCCAGAAAGACCAGCTAGAAATTTTAGTTGCAGTGAAAATGGGGCTTAAAAGCTTCTTGTCTGTAAAAATTCCGGTTCCCACGATAGAGCTGCTGGAGATTTTCTTGTTTATGAGATGTAGGAATCTGAATTGCAGGGGTTTCCTGCCGGTTGATGACTGTGATTGTAAGATGTGCTCAGGGAATAAGGGGTTTTGCAGTTCTTGTATGTGCCCTATCTGTTTGAATTTTGATTGTGCTAGCAATACTTGCAGTTGGGTTGGTTGTGATGTTTGTTCCCATTGGTGCCATGCTGCCTGTGGTATTCAGAGGAATCTTATCAAGCCAGGTCCTAGCTTAAAGGGACCAGCTGGTACTACGGAAATGCAATTTCACTGCATAGGATGTGGTCATCCTTCAGAAATGTTTGGGTTTGTTAAGGATGTGTTTTTATGCTTTGCAAAGGACTGGGGTCCAGAGACACTGACAAAGGAGCTTGATTGTGTGAGGAAGATTTTCAGGGGCAGTGATGATGCAAAGGGCAAGGACCTGCACATCAAAGCTGATGAGCTGTGCAACCGGCTCCAAAATAAAAGGATGTCTGCTTCAGATGCATGCAGCATCATTATTCAGTTCTTCAACTGTAAGTATCTTTTGTTCTGTCTATTATTCTGTCGAACTTATCATCATTATAAAGCACATCAAACTAATTTCATGGAAAGCTGATATATTGCATCTCAATAATTGTTCTCCTAGTTTCTTCTGGGTAGCTTTGTTGTTTCATGCATATATCTAGGTGTCAAATAGGAGATGATTGAGATTTAGTTTCTCTTGGTCCTTATATATCCTGCTGGAGATAATAATTTGTTACTGACTGCAGCTCTTCCTTTTCCATGCCTATTACTAACTAGGTAAACTAAATATATTTCAGCTATTGAGCTAATTGTTTTCTATAAGCTGAGGAAACTCAAAAGTCTGCCTCTCATGTAACTGAGCCTTAAGTCATCCGAAATTTGAGATTACTAAAATGATTCTGGAACTTCACTAACATAATTCCTGGTTATAAAATTGTAAATTAAAAGTGTTGCCTCCAGGTTCTTCCTGATGGTAGGTTTTTCTTATCAGAAAATATGCAGCTAGAGCTGTTTAGGCTTTTCCACGTTTTTGTGTGTAAAAGCAAAAAGACCCCAAATAAATTGAAACTGCCCTCTAAAGAATTATTTCCTTCCTGAAAGATTGGATATTTGTTTGAAAATGGTTCATGTGTGTGATTTTGGTTTATAAGTTGGCCTCATTTGTGATGTACAACATGATTTTGCTTGATTCATCTAGTTTGGTTTCATGCAGAGAGAAGAGTACCAGAAAGGAGTTAAATTCTCGTGGTTCTTGCACTTGACTTTTCTGTATAACCTCTGTAAATTTGTGCAAGACTAGGGTTTACTCATTCTTTATATTGTTTTCTTGTGCAGTCTAATAGGAAATTGGCTCAATTCTAAGATAGATATTGAAAAAAATAGTGATTACCTTTTTGAGATGCAAAATTCTTCTTAAAGTGAATGAGAAAGTACAACTAGTTGAATCTGATAATTAAGGGATTTTGATGATTGAGTGAACTGATTAGTGAAACAGAGTGCATATGCTATGATAAGGATGCCTTCTTTAGATTTTTCTTTGATTATGGCTCCCTACAACTCAGATTTCACAATTCAGCTTTCATTCGGACCATACCTGAATTAGATGAATAAGCTAGCCCGTTGTTTATAGTTTTGGCACATGTCATATTTAGTCTTGATTATGGTTTGCTGTTTCCTTCAAACTTATGTTCTTGTTCTTGAAACATCTATCATAGGAGACGTCTCCACCATGCATTGTCCCTTAATTGAGCTAGTTATGTTGCTGATTATTCCTGTAATTTTATTTGAATGCATCTCTCAATTTATGGTATTCTTGTCTTAACTTCTTCTTTCTCTTTTTCTTTTGCCTTTTCGACCTGGACAAATAGACACTGATGATTTGTCAGACTTTCCTGCTTCTGGTGTATGTTCCAAAGACTTAACAACAACTCAAGTTGACCTTCGAAAAGATGAATTGTCCGTCACACCAGCTACTTCTCTTCCTCCAAAGCTTGTGTTTAACGGAACAAGCTCTTCAAGTGGATGTGACTTACTTCCGAATGACCTCTGTAGGAAAGATCTCAAACATGTTATTATGAATGACCTAAAAAGTGAAGGTGAATACAGATTTGGCAGGTTATCAAACAATGCTGGATTTGACAGCTTAGAAAGCATGGTAAGGATTAAGGAAGCAGAAGCAATAATGTTTCAAAGCAAGGCAGATGAAGCACGGAGAGAGGCTGAGAGTTGCATGAAAATGATTCGGGCCAAGTCTGAAGAGTTGGATGTAGAGTATGCTGAGAAGCTATCCAAACTTTGTTTGCAGGAGACCGAGGAAAAACGTAGGAAGAACGTGGAAGAACTAAAGGTTCTGGAACACTCACACTGTGACTACTACAAAATGAAACTAAGAATGCAGGCCGAGATTGCCAGTTTATTGGAGAGAATGGAAACCACAAAGCAGCAATGGGTTTAACAATTTTCTTTTCTAATTTTTGGTTAACAACTAAGGTTAGCTTGTGTAGTTTGTTTGAAGTTTTTAACCTTCTGGATTGGATTCTGCTTGTTTCTTAAAATGGAAAATGAAATGAATGTCGTTCTCTGTTGTCATCCTTAACGGCATTTCTTAATGATAAATTTCAGCTAGTAAAATTTCTCTCTGATGTCTATTGCTCTTGAGGTCTGTATGAACTTGAAATATAGCTGTCCTCAGTTAAGTGAAATCTTACACAGTAATGTCCAAAAAAAAAAAATACAATGGTTTGTAATCTATCACAATTCAGAATTATATGAGATCAATACGTAGTCGCATTCGTAAGTGTTGAATTTCAAGTTTCATACTCGAATAAGGTTTAGACATGTAGCGAAGTTTTGAAGAACATGATTGCCAAATATAAAAAATTTTATGCTTGTTGCTATCATGACATAGATTCGATCAAGTTAGGTGTGGCAAAAGAAATTGTTCCCCATATCTGCTATATAATATTTAGAAATTTTTTATTGGGAGAGTTGAAATTGTTGTCCAGAAATTTTCTATGGGAGAATAAAGGAGAACATGGTAATGCGCCACGAACGATCATGGCCACAAATTATATATTCTTTGGGAACATTGAAAATTTGAATTGCCAATGCCAAAGATCACGGGTTCTTTGTAGTTTGTACAACTGGTTTTCCCATGTGGGGTTTCACTTTGACATTTGTTAATTAAAAAGAGTTTGATATGATAAATTAATTTAATATGATACAAATGAACACATAATTGATTTCTTAGTCACGAGAATGATCTTTTAATATTATATATTCTTTACGAAAGAAAAAAATTTATATGAAATTTTATAAGTAAAATTTATGAAATTTTTTATTAGAAATAAATAAATAAAAATTGAAATTGAAACTTAAAATTGATAGATTAAACATGTAAAATTTGAAAATATTTAAAATTTTTTAATATATTTATTAAATAAATATTTTTAATAAAAATATTGATAAACTTTTATCGTTGAAAAGTATCGATTAAATTTAAATTATAAATAATATTTTTAATAAATTTTTTATATATTATTAATTTTTATATTAAATTTTATCAATTTACCGATTTAAATTTTTTATTAAAATCTTTATTTACTTATTTTTAATAAAAAATTTAACAAATTTCATCTATAAAACTTCGCGTGAAATACTAATAAGTATTGTTCACTGTTAAGCAAAGAAGGGATTCCTCGTCATTTAAAAAGAAAAAATAAAAGAATTCAACTTTCTTTTAAATTTAAATAGATTATTATGTACAATTCAATTGTATAATTGAAATGAGTGTTAATAAATTACAATATATGAATAACAATATCAATCCAGTATAAATTCACTCAAAAAAAAGAAGAAAAAAAAAAGGGAAAATCACACACATTAGAAAAAAACAAGGTGTTTAAAATTATTATCAGGCATATCGGGCAAGGGCAACACTGAGATCAACAAATATGCCAAACAAGAGGATAGATAATCCCAGGAAATTGAGCAAACGAGCTTCACGGCTATGGCGCAGGCCCATGAAAGTAGCCTTCTCCATCAAGCCAGTGAGCGCTGCAGCTATCGACATGTATAGCAATATCCTGCCACCACAAACGTGCCATGGAAGTAGGGTTTTCCTTGTCTTCTCTGTTTGTGGAAACAAATATGTGAACAGTCCTGCTATCCACTGCAACAGCAAGTTTTTGAATCACATTAAAATAATTTCAGCTTGATTTTCGTAGGAAAGTTATGGAATTTTTTTTTTTTACCTGCAATGCAAACAAGGAAATAGTGGCAATGCCAATCCATGAATGCAAACTGTAAACATCTTCTATTTTGGCCATATCATGGAACTTGAAAACTGCACAGATCCCAACCACCCCAAGCACAAATGCTGCAAGCTGAAGTATCAAATGAACTACCTTCTGCACAAAATGTTGTGCTTGTACTGTCTTGTACACCATCATTGCTGCATGTTTTTAACCCCACAAAGTAAAACTTGTTCATCAGAAAAAAAGATCATGTTCAAAATCAAAGCTAAGAAAAATGTTTAAAAATTTGATTGCTACTTCATTAATTCCCAATCTAATCAATTTCCAATACCTTCACCAGATAGAAAAATGAATCCACAGAACATAAGAAATGGGTGAACCTGCCATTAACGTTAAAACATGTATTAACATAAGATTGAAATAAATCATAATTAATGACATGAAATCATACATAGTTTTGTTTTCTTACGTTAAAAACACGAGAACCATCATAAGAATCATATTCAATACCGCCACGATAATGCAGCAACCAAAACAGCATGAGGATGAAAGCCAAGATCCCAAACAATTGAGCCAATATTGTTAGACGAGAGGCTGAACCTCGGTGAGGTCCGTATACTACTACCTGGGTGGAATGCATGGTGACAATGACAGAACAAAGGAAGAGGTTTGCACTTAAATATATAAAATCACATTAATTGTGTTAGGCTGATCGGTTTCTTTTATCACAGAAAAACTTTTTCGAAAAGAACAAAGGAAGGAATTTAGACACTTTGGATTGCTTATTGGTTGGTTTTGGTACTTCCGTGTGGGAAAACTTTGAGCTTTGGCAAAGCATCATCATTATATACCTACTAGAAGAGTTACTACTTCTTAATGGCATGAAAGACTAGGCAAACATAGGACGTGTTTGTAGTTGTGTATGTATATATACCAGAAGAGTTGGGCAGGCTCTCTCGTCCAAGTAAAGGAAATGGAATAAGTATATGAACAATTTCTGCGATGGGCATGTTCTGACATAGGCCTTAGACATTGATTTCTTGGGCTATCTTCAATTTGTTCTGATGCAACAGGCCAGAGTTGGCCAAATTCCAGGATTCATTTTGTAAAGCTAATTATCATTCACCATGTTTATTATTCAAATTTTAACGTTTGATTTTTTTTATTTTCCAGCTTTGACCTTTTGTATAAAACAAATATATTCAGATTATTTCTTCATTGATGACTAAGGCTGATGATGATTAATTTATTTCAGATTTTACAATCCAATTTCCCAACTCTATCCCAGTCCCAGAAATTAATGAATTAGCTTTCTAACAACTTAGTCCATGAAAAGCCCAAAGTATATGGGCCGAAGTGCTCCGCCTTTGGTTCAAGAGAGAATTTTAATCATGAAGAATTTCCAGCCAGTTTTTTCAAGAGTTAATGAATTTCTCAAAGTAGAAAAATTTGATCATGGGAATATGACTAATCAATCTTTTACTTACATGAGAGGTCCAACTTGAACCAGATGGGTATGGTTGGATTGAATGTTTTGACAATGTTTCCTAGTCCTGAAAAAGCTTGTTCTGCAATAATGTTCCTATTCATTGTAACAAACCCTACTCAAGGTACCACTCACCAGCCTTGCAGCAGCAAATATCCATATAGCTCATTCTTGGCTAACAACGAAAAGCCTGCTGCCATTTCCACTATTCCCAAAGACTCCTTCACAGAAAAGGAAAATCAATGATTCTATAACTATGAGTTTTCACGCATTTGGCTCGACATTCAGGACCACCCAAAAGCTTCAAACTATACTTCATTTCTGAGAGTTGAAATCCCAACAGTTTATTCAAATTTCATTTTCTTCCTATTATATTTCCATGCTTATTTCCTGCTCTATCAATATGTCCCACAATCCATTCCTTTCCCTTTGTCTATTTCAAGTGAAAGATATGGAAAAAAGTAATGGGGTTTGCTATCAATGATGCAAGCATTGGACGATGAGGCTCTCTCTCCCAAAATCATTACTTGAAATTTTTTTTTTAATTATGGGATTACCAAAGGAAATCATCACAGTACATGGTGGTTGTCAGATGAGCATTTCTTTTTTTAGCTTTCAGGTACATAATCACTTCATGAAGACAATGTTTACATTTTCTTCATTTTCTTTCTATTTTTGGCCCCTCTTTTTTTATGAAATTTCCCCCCTAGATTTCTACTTTATTGTTCATTCCAACTAAAATTATAAAATTCATTTTTTTAGTTAATCAATTTACATAGGGAGAGTGTTATCTTGCAAAGCAAACTTGCTCTTGATTTTATGCTCAATTTCTTTCATTTGTTTGCATGCTTTGATTCATGGAAAATCGTCTAAACTTAGACTTTAATAATTTGGTCAACATTTTAAATTTAAAAATCTAGTTAAATTGATTCCTGTTCTTATTTTTTAAAAAGTAATTTTAAAAAATTTTTTGATTTCGAATCTTAATACTCACAATTTTTTTTTAGTTTATATTACAATTTCATTTGTTAAAAAAAAAAAACTAGATTTTAAGAACCTCATTTTGTCATGCAAGTAAACGACCCATACCTGTGACCCCAACAAATGGTGATCTCTTTGCCTTTACAATATTCTACATATTTTGAGCAATATATGTGACATCTAGAAATCTTATAAAAAGCAGAAATTTTCCACCTTACCAAATAATTATGGGATTTGTGTAGTCTTTTCAAGGTGGGTGATTAGTTTTTGTCAACCATCACTTGCTATATCTTCAAATAAATCTCAATTATCATCCAACTCAATTTTGTCCATTGCTAACCTGGCCATTTAATTTTCCTTCATCTCCATATAAAGAGCAAAAGAAAATCATGTCTCTTTTGAAATTATATATCTCATTTTTGCTTGATCATGACATGTTCTAGTTTTAGAAGAAAAGATTCAATTATGGGAGAAATTGGTGTCATCCATTTAGCAACCCATTCCCTATCTCCATTATGTGTGAAGCTGACCTAACAATATATTAATTAAACCCTTGGTGGCATGTAATTTATGGAACTCTTGAATTTTTTCTAGATTTGACAATTTGCATCATCTAATTATATAAAATATTGTATTCATGTTGTATTTTATATAAAAATCACGTGTCATTATTTATATTAATACAAAAATATAAAATATAATTTTTTGATTTTATTAAATTTATTTATAATTTTTTAAAATTTTAAGTTATATTATCTTTATATTTTTATTCATATTATTTTTGTAAGTATCGTATTTTAAATTATCAAGTCTATTTTTTGAATTATGTTGAATTCTTGGCCCCTCTCTTTGGGCTTAACTCATGAAAAAAATGAGCAAGGCTAGATGATTTGGAACATACCTAAATATCTTATTCATGTCACACACAAAATACCCATCCAAAAATATTAAGATTTATACCTTCAAAATTTAGATTCATACATTTTCTATCATCGTGTTTAAAATTTTTGGCATCTTTGCCCCACATTGGACATGCCATGCCATTCCAAGATGATTTGACCAATTGATTTTTTATCATTTTTTTTCATCTCTTTGATGATGTGTACGAGTTTGTGATTGAATTAGATTCTTGCGCACAAATAACACATCAATCAATTCTAAGTTTTGTTTGGTCATGTTGTGATTGAATTAGACTCTTTTCCACATAAATTAATCACAACTCAATTGTAATGAAATTTTTTATTTTAAATTTCAGATATGTTAAATATTATCTCTTAACGATAGTTTATAAATCAATTAAATTAAGCTTTGAATTTAAATTAAATTTTCAATTTTTTTTATTATTATTTTTTGAATTTTATGAAAGATGAGGATATATAGAAGAATATGCAGTATGGTGTGCATGATGAAAGAAACAAGAGAATAAGCAAATGATGGGGAGCTGTGCAATCATGGGATAAGACCAAATACCTAACACTCCCCATCACATATTTTCGCACTCAGATCAAATGCATTTGATTCAGCCCCATTCTCAAAGCCTAACAATCAATCAAGTTGCCAACCTCTCTTCCTATTTCCAACACTATTTGATGTGCGGGGGGACCCCAATTCTCCTCCAATTTGTTCACTTCCCGTATATTCGACCCTTTTGAATCAGTTATATAAGGTGGTCATACTCTCCATATTCTATGTTATCTATATACATTGGCGGATCAAAGTTTTTTTTGAAAATATCCATATATTATAGTGAATAGAGGTGAGAAAAAAATTTAAAATTAGTTTGAAATTGTATTATTCGATTTTAATTGATTTTTTTATTCGGTTAAAATTAAATTTAGATATTAAATATATATTAGGTTTGAATTAAATTTTAGATCAAAAAATAAAAGTAAAAAAAATAAATTGAATTAAATTATATATTTTTATTAAAATTTATTTATATTTTAAAATTTTGATAAATAAAAATAATTATTTCATTTATAAATCTATATAAATAAATTAAAAATTATATTAAAGTAATATATAAAAATAAAAAATTAAATTTCAAAATTTGATGCATCAAATTAAATTGAACTAATAAAATTTGATTAAGATCAAATCAATTTAAACAAAAAATCATTTTAGATTTTGATCAAATTTTAAAATTTTATTATATTATACATTATTAAAAAAATAAATCAAAATTTAATTCAATTCGAATTATTATTAATCATAATAACAAATATCTGCTAGGTACTATATATCGGCTTAGAGTAGTTTGCAATTGCATATTAAATAGTGATTATAAGTGGAATGATTAAAAAAAATTAAAAATATATATATTTAGAATAAAATTTTAAAATTATTGAAAATAAATTCAAAATTTTTTATTTTCAAAATTTTAAAAATATCTATAAATACAATACTTTTACATTTTTTTTTTTGATAAATCATACCTTTACATTTACATCCACCACTATCTGTCTATTTATCTAACGCCCTCAATTTCTCAAAAGAACCTTGTCGTATCCCAAAATTTGAAGTCCCCATTGTCCCAAACCGCCCCATTTGTCAATTCCTGCCAGAAAATCAAGACAATCCTCATACTTTTTGTTTGTGAATTTGCTGCAAATTACTCAATATATGACAACGATGATAATTGGGTACCCACTCTCCACCTCTTTTCTTTTTCTCTTCTTTTTATAGGGGACCATGTTTTGGCCAATCTCATGCACCACTTTTTCTAGTGTGTCCTTTTATTGTTCATCCTCAAATGTGATACGATATGCTTGGTTAAAACAATTGCTATTTGTCCAATTAAACATGTTTAAAAATGGAATTATCCGTTCCAGTTTGAAAGTTTGTTTAAATTTTGAGAATGGTTTGATGAAAAATTAAAACCTATTAAATGAATTTGAATATAATTTTTAGATCTATTTAAATTTTGGATTGAATCTTAAACAAAAAATTTAAAATCTGAATATGATCTAATCTAATCCAAAATCACATATATAAATTAATTCACGCATATATAAAAATTAAAAATAAAAATTTTGTATATTTTATTAAAACTCATTCCCACCCAACCCATAAATACCTCAACATACAATGAGACGATCATATGAATCTTGATATAAAAGCAATGGAGAATCGAATAATCAAAATCATCCATATGCATGTGTTATGGGTGAGAGGGAGAGATTAAGATAAAGAGAAGGAGAGCATATGAGTTTCCATCGTCTTATGTGGCTTGACATGTCGGGAATAAATGATGTAAATAGGACCTACAAAATTATAAAAAAAAAAAAAACAAAACCCAAATTTTCATAAAATTTGGAGGCTAGATGACTTGTTATGAACAAATGTGGAACCCCACCACTCTAAATGAAATTATACCGTTTTCCTTTTCCCCCCACTTTGCTAGGTTCATTGGAATCTCTACATTTTAATATACTTCCATTTATATACTATATATTTCTTATTGTTATCCTTAATTTTTAAAAAATTATAGCCTTGCATAAGTCATAACCTAAGGTTAATTATCATTATAAAATGAAGACTAACTATAATACATTTTACTTTTGATTTTTTTAAGGAAAAATATATAAGAAGAGATATATTTATATTAGCACAAATCTTACATTTTTTTAGATTTTTTAATCAAAATTACTAAATTTAAAATGTTATTTTGATTCAAATGAATAATAATTTAATTTTGATCAAAGATTAAAAAAATATAAAAATTACGCAAATGCAAATGAGTCCCACTATTATATATATATATATATATATTCATAAATCATTTATGTGTAATTTGAAAAAGCTGAAAATATTGTCAAAATCTTTATTAAAAATTTTATTTCATTTTCTTGAAAAAACTAAAATTAAATAATACTAGTAGTATTTTTTATATATATACAGTTAGACTATAAAATAAAAATAATCTTCTCTTATGGCATAATTTTTTTTTGTGGTTGTTAGAATACAAATTCAAAGCTTACAAATTAGAAAGACTAAAACAATAAAAAAATTTTCTTAGACTATTTTATTTTTATTTTAAATAAGTTTTTATATTTTTATTATACTTAAATAAACTTCTATTATTTAATTTGTATTTAAATAATCGTTATTTCAAATAAAAAATTGATTTATGTTAAAATTTTAATTTACATACAAATTAAAGGTTAAGAATTTATTTAAACATAAATTAAAAATTTAAAATTTTATTAGATGCAATAAAAATATAAAAATTTATTTAAATAAAATAATAAAATTAAAAATGCTTCTAATTATTTTAATCAATTAGAAACATTACATTAATAATAATAATTTTATATTACTAACAGACTGATTTCTAGTGGCAGGGTTGCTTTGAGTTGGAAATTGGATTTTTTTTTTTACCATATCAGTAGCTAATGATTGTTGATTAACCTAATCATCTTAGGTGAAAGTTTAAGCTGGCAAAGTGTATGTTTTTAATTTTTAATGAATAAAAAAAGGTAACATTAGCAGACAATTAATGCTAATTGGCTTAATTAAATAGTCTTTAGTGACACCGAAAGCTATCCACTAAAATATTCTTAGGGAATCCCTGTTTTAATTTTTTTTCCCTCGTAGAATGCAAAGTTTGTCGACATCTGTAACCTCTTTTTATATTATCAAATTATAATAATTTATTAAAAATTTCAAGTTGGTTAATAAATTAACCTTTTTTTTCTTAATTAATATTCTACAAAATAAGATTAAGATACTTTTTAATAATAAGATGGATTTTCATAACAAGTCTTCTAAAGATACTTTTTAAAGTTTATTTTTATTATATTTGAATGAATTATATGATAATATTCCATCAAGTATTAGCAATGCTACAATCTGCAGAATTTATTATTATCTACAAATAAATTGATTAAATTTTAGATTTAATGATTCGTGTATTCATATCATATAAAATATTAAAATTTATATATTTGTATTAAATTTTATACAAAATTTATATATTACAATTCATGTTAACAAAAAAACATGAAATGTAATTTTTTTATTTTATTATTATTATTATTTTAAATTATATTATTTTCGTATTCGTATTCGTATCATATTATCATATCGTATTTTAGATTGTTATATATATTAGATTCATTTCAAAATGTTTTGTGAATTTAAACATGCTTTTAAAGTAGATTTAGTTGAAAATAGTTTAACAGGCAGGCCTTTGCCTTCCATTTTTTCTCAAGTCTAAAAAAAAAAATACTTCATTTTTTTTTAATTAGAGTTATTTTGGTTCTATATAGTTTTTTTACAATTTTTTTAGTGCCAATCTTTTCTATTTGTTTAAACTAAAAATTAAATATTTCACTTATAAAATTTTAATTTAATTTTCCTTATAAATAATATCTTTTAATAAACGATACGTAAATTCAATATATATTATTTCGATTATCCCCAAACTTTTTTTTTTGAAAAAAAAAAATTTGTTACGTAAGCATTTGGTTATATTACAATCACATGAAGGCAAAAAAACAGTTGGAGACAATTTGCCTAACTACTACACTTTATTAGTGTCACGGCTCAATGGGACATATGACCTCAGAACTTGCAGTGAAAGAAAAACTTTTCATCTAATTTCAATGCGCCGAAAAGGATTGAAAAAAAAAAAAAAAAACTAAAAGACAAATGATTGGATTAAAGTATCCCTCGAAATGGAGAAAGTCTACAACGCTTTCACATTGAAAATTCCCGGCAAGATTTAAATGAATGGGATTTGTTTTAAAATTTTGATATGCTAAAATAAAAATAAACACCTTATTTTGATTTTATCATACATAAATTAACAAAAATAAAATATCTTACGAACACAATTCTTTTCTTTCTTTTGACGACAAATGATTGTTCGTAACACGTGATAAATTAGAAATATAATTTAATTAATTTATGTTATTATTTTTAAAAATAATATTTAATAAATTAAAATTTTTTTTATTAAAAAATAAATATACATGCGATATTCACTTACCTTTTGGAGATAACAAGCTTAAATGTGAAGAGATTAATTTTCATCATATTGTATCGTATCATATCTCGTTAGTGATTGTAACTTTAAACTTAAATCAATTAGTTCGGTTAAAAAATTTTTTTTATCCTTAGAAGAAACAAATTAACAAATGGAGCTAAGTCTTAATTGATTCTTTTTTTTTTTTTCAAAAAATAAAAAGTCTTCATTGATTATTTGAATTTCTTGTTGATTGTAGAAAAAGTGCCAATTTAGAATGTAAACATTGCGTCTACGTAGCTTTAGTTATAAGCAAATCGTTTAGCATTATGGGATATCAACTTGGCAAATGTAGGGTCATCACACGGTACTTTGAATGGGCTTTTTTTTTTTCTTCTTTCGAGTTTCTATATGATCTCGTGAATGGTGACTTTGAAAAAAAAAAATCATTTCTTGTTGTATCTTGCAAGGTGAAATTTCTTCGGAGTGATTCACTGAATGACGACCGAAATTAGGGTTCACGAGTCTTTGTCTTTCTTTGAACCACTGAAATTAGATGGCATTGCTTTTGTCATTTGAAAGAAGAGGTAAAAGGTTAAAAGTAACAAAATTTTAAGAACATCATAAATTGGAATTTCAATATAACTAAAATAAATCAATAATGTTATACCATATTTTATAAAAAAAAAATTATAGTTTAAGAATTAAAAAATCATAAATATTAAAATTTAAATTTAAATGTTTTAAACAATATTTTTTAAATATAATTATATGAATCAACTATATTAAATATTTTATTCAATATTATGTTATTTTCAATTGTGTGAGTGACTACTTACAATTACAAATGATAACTTTATAAATAGGCATTTTCCCTAAATTATAAGATAATTGACATTTTTTAATATGATTGATAGAATAATTGTTCAATACATTTTAATTAATAAAATTTTTAAACTTTATAAATTAAGTTTAAAAAATTATCCACATGATTAAAAATTTTATCATCAATGTATAAAATATAATAATTTTAATTTATATTATTAATTTGAAGCAAATTTTTTTTTATTTTTGCTCAATTACCTAGATTATAATAAAATATATCGTATCTGACAGTCTAAAATAAGTGATTATAAGTCATGCATTCAAAATGATCATAACAAATGATTATAACAAATGATTATCGACAGAACTCAAATCACAAATTTTTTTATTGAAGATAACGATTTTAATCGATTGAATCAATCACTTGTTAATATTTAAAATATATTTTTGTAACTTAAATATGATATATGATGGATTATTTTTCAAGTATATATAATGAGTTTTTTTTTTTTTCAATGTTAATATAGATTATATAAATTAATTAAATTAAATTCGAAAATTTTACGTGATTGTATTTTGCTGATGTGAGAATGGTAAAATTAAAACCCAACCAGATATGGAAAGATTTCCGCGTCAGTAAACAGAAAAGTTGCGGGGAAAAGGCGCACGACACGTGTTCCATAACTACTGGGTGGAACTTTTTTTACAAAAATAATAAGTTCGATTTTCTTTTCTTAGAGGGCAGGCAAACCGCAAACATCCCCTCAGGAGCTAAATCAGAGCGTTTTCCTTATTTATTTATTTATTTTTCTAATTTGTTTTTTTCTTTGGACAATTGCGGAGGCAAGGAACTGAACGTCTTGTCCCACCAGGCAATAACTTTAAAATCTTTTATGACTAAAATGCCCACGACAGTTGTCCTTTATTACTGGCCCTCTCTTGATTCTCCACGTGCAATTTCGACAAACTGATATCGTTGAATCGGTCATGTGGGCATCCTTCTTCGCGAGTTCAATCTTCTTCAAAATTCTCTCTTTTTATTTTTTTAATAAATTTAAATTAATTTATTTTTTATATAAAAAAGCAAAATTATTGCCGTCTCACACAATTTAGCCCTACCTTTTTTTCTTCTCTCAGGTTTTTCATTCTTTCAATTTTTTTTTATCACATAAGTGATCCATTAAATTTATCATTTATCGTTGATGGTACAATTTTTTTTTTGTATTTCTTAATTTTGATTTAAAATAATAATATTTTATAAATAATTTTTTATAATTAATTGTGTATATTCTTAATCAATTTAATTAATATAAAGATTAAAATATTTATTTAAAAATAAATGGTAGGAATGACAGGCAATGAAACTGGTCGAAAAAGAACAAAAATTGAATGACTGTCAAAGTTGGTCAGGCATGAGTCAAAATTATTAATGTTGCCTTAAATTTGGGCAAAAATTAAACCTCTACAGGTGATTCTGCTAGTACTTGTGTACATTCTGAAGTACTAGATTAAAGCTCTGACAAGTCAAGCCTTCGTATTTTCAACACGCAAAAACTAGAGAACTTCTCTAACTTTTGCCCACCCGTGTTAATTTACTGCTTCCCACCCAATCCCACTTCATATTTGGAGATGATAACTCAGTTGTTGGATTGAAATCTTAGCAAAAAGCAACAAAAATATGATTCACATTCCCCCAAATCGACAAGATCAACGGCTGTGATTGGCTAAAGGATTCTAATTCTTGATATCTTCATTTTGGAAAATGAAAAACTTTAAGCTCACGTGAATAGTATCCACCGTAGGCATGGAAACTAACATGTGATCCCATTGTTCCCCATGCATATTCACCAATGGTTTACATTAGCAAAACAATACTTCCAACATCTAACATGCGCCCACAAAATTTTTAGGCAAAATGCCGTTGAATCCTTTCCAGGTACGCGATTCCCGATAAAAAAACTTTTTTACCAAAATTATCTTTTTATTTAAAAGAACAGAATTTACCAACTTCACAATAATGGTTATAAATAAATAATTCACGGGCGTGAAAAAGTGGGGACCAAAGCTAGTTGACGCCGTTCTGGAGTGACGTTAAACGAGGGGCTTGAGTTCCGGCGAATAGGCTTTCACGGGACTAAATGACTATTGATGCATTGTCAATTGACCCCATGATTAACGGCGTTAACGTCGGGTTTAAATGCACGCCCATTAATTGCGGTCTAATTCTTTTATTTTTAGCAGTCAAATTTAGAATCGAAAAGTTTTTTTGTTTTTTTAATAATCTCTAGCAAAATTAAGATATTTCCAACCGAAAAAATGGTAGACATTTGGATACGGCAACGGCTAGTTGTGCTGACGTGGAAAGGGCCAGGATGTCACGTCAGCTCAAAAAATCCTGTAACAGTGGAGTACGAGGACATCCGGCCAGGTGCTTGCTTCTAAATTTTTTTACAATCTTAAAATTGCTTTATAATAATAAAAAAATTATATATAAATATGACATTCTTATAAAATTTTTTTATTTTATATAATTTTAAATTTTAATTATAATATAATTATTATATGTGATACATATTTTTAAGTTTATAATATAAAAAGAGATTATAATATTTATTTGAATTTCACCATCAATAATTTATTTTGATAAATTACCTATAAATGTAATATAATTTTTGTCTGAAACATGCTATTTTTAATGGACTAAAAGTATATAATTTCAATTTGCCTTCTCTTTTATAATGAACCCCAAAAACCCAAATAGAATTTGCTGCCCAAAAAAAATATATAGAATAAATTTATTATTTTTATTGGATTTGATGAAAGTGAAATATTAAAAGTAATTTTTTAAATAATATTTTATTTAAGATTATTAAAATTAAAATTTTTATTATTGATACAAAAAATTTAATATTTTAACACAGATTAATTTTAAATATGCTTATAAATGCCAATTAATCGAACTCAATATTAAATTATAAATATTTTAATTTAAAGCATTAAAAAGTTAAAAAAAAAAAAAACCTAACATCCTACTTCTATAGAATTTCATAAATTCAACAACCCTAAAATTTTCATTTCCAAGCAAATTGAAAGCTTTATTGTTTTCCCCGATTTTGGTTTAATTATTGGTGGTCCAAGTTTAATTGGCCTTCAAAATTAGCTTAGCTCTTGATTTTGGAGTCGTGTCCTCGTGGGGGCGTTTGTTAAGAAACGGTCCAGTGCCAGCTGTAATGCTCTCATGTTTTCTTATTGCCAAAAAGTTGAAAAAAACATAAAAAAAAAATTGACCGTTGATTTGATTGGAATTACGTGTCTCTTCGCTGATTTTAAGCCGTTCAAGTTTCGCCGCCTGGCACGCCGAATTATGAGATTAGGCGCAGTGGCCCTATCACTTGTTTTGTTGTTCCATAATTGCCCTCCTCTTATCCTCTCAGATTGCAAATACGCCATTGGAAGTCGTTGTGGGGCAAATCAGTAAATATATGGGCCGTTCAAGGGTACTTTCGTAATCATGTGTAACGTAGCGGTGAATGGGGTTTCTCACGCAAGGAAGCGCCAGGTGCCCCGTTATATTTTTGTCGATAGATTTATTTTTCTTAGTTTAACTTAAATAGTAAAAGTAGAATCTCTTTTTGGCCCAAAAAGTCTTGATAATCATTTTTTTACCCCTAATAATTTACAAAGTTTCTTTGGTATTGCCCACTTTTGTCTTTGTCCATTTTTTTTTGTTCTTTGCTTTTTCATTTTATAAAATTTGGCACTTTATCCCTCTTTAAAGCTTCAAACTTTCAAAGTTTAATTGTCAAGCTTGTTGGGTGACTTTTAATTTGGAAGCCTTGGAGGAGGGATAAAGTGACATAATTGTAATTAAGAAGTTGATTTTTTCTAATACTTTAAAAAAGTAAAAATAAAAAATATTTTGAATCAGATTCCACATCTTTAATCAAAACACTTTTATAATAATTAAGTTAATAATATAAAATATAAACTATGAAGTATTTTAAGACGTGCTCATAAAAATAAAAAAATTAATTTTTTTTATCTATAATTTTTCGATGTTCGATAATTATTTTAAGCTTTGATTAATCTAAAATTGAATCAGATCAAATTTTATAAAAAAATAAATTTTCTCAAATTTATTTTCTCTATTTATAATACTCAAAATCAAAATTTTATTTTTAAAAAATTAAGTTCTTTATCACTCAAATTACCTACATTGATAAAAGTTTTATTTTTTATATATTAATAATAAAATTATTTTATTTCATAGACGAAATTAAAAAGTTATTACATATGTATGACCTTTTCATTTACTTGTCAAATCTAATAATGTCAACAAGTGTGATAATTTCTCATAATGAAATACATGTCTTTCAACTCATGAGTTGAAAAAATGTAGTTTTGCAATAATGAAATTGTACTCTGTTAGTAAATAGTAACCATTAGCAACTACCCTTTGATTTCTTGAATTTATATGAATAAATGGAACTCATAATGAGCATTGAAAATATGTTGAAGATTCAAAGTTCTTTCATTATTCTTTTTAATAACATTGCAAGTATATAAGTACAATAATGAACATGAAATATACTAGTCATAATTTTGTTTAAAATTGGAATGGATTTGTATATGATTTTGTAGTAATTTTATGTTAGCATGTTTTCTTTTCACATGAAGGCCTATCTAGTTTTTTTTTTTTTTTTTTAATTTAAGACCTATATAGTTTTAATTTCTCTTTAGGCATGCAATATTCACATTAATTCCATGCATTTTTTATTTAATAAAGTATTAAGGATAAAGTAATCTTCATATAAAATATTTGGGATAAAATTGAACACTAATTTCAATATATATGAAGAAAATTTTTCATGAGGATTAATTAAAAATTTGAAACTCACAATTAAGGAATTTATGCTATGAAAATTTTAATTTAAATCCTTCACATGACAAGAACCTTATATATATTTTTAATGAACTCATCTTTTTGAAAATTGGAGTTTCAAAAAAAAAAAATCCAAACAAGAAACCTATTAAATAAAAAACATTTGAAAAGAATGTTTTGATTTTATTTTGGTGTAAATATTGTGCAAATGTATAAACAAAATTTATGGAAATAATAAATATTATGTTTTTATGAGATAAATATTATGCATTTATTCCTTATCTAAAGCAACTCACAATTTTAGCAATTACAATTAAATATATCAATAGATTTAAGCACAATCATAGAAACTTTATCTTTTTTATTTGTTTCAAACAATTCAAAGAAATTTTTTTTCTTTGGCTAATTGATTCAAATAAAAATTGGAATCAATCACTATTTCATCCTTCATTTTCAAAGCATGCGAGTGGAAATTTTTTATACACCATTAAAAATAAAATTAGTCTTTGTAAAGGATTGTGATAAGTGGGTCTAAGAAAGAGATATTGAGTGGACAATGACAAATAGAATAAGAAAGAGAAATACCAAAACAACTTTAAAGCACACAAACCTAATTATTTTTCCTTTAAATTATTATTAAAGTTAGAATTTCAAATTTTTTATTTACATTAATTATAATTTAATAAAAAATAATTAAGAACAAAGAAATGTTTTTTTTTTTCTCAAGCCAAATGACTGTTCTGTGTCTTGAGTTCCTCAAACCTCCTTTCACCAAACCAAAAAAATTTAAATTTAAAAAATGAATATTAAAAAATAAAATAAGTATAGAATATGATGGAAAATGGTGGAATTAGGAAAGAAACATGATGATGATGAAAAAAATATAATGTAAGAATTAAAAGAAAATGAGAGAATAAAAAATTTGCGTACGTATGAACATCTCGACACCCTCTCACTCTCCAATAAAATGACCTGCTCTTGTCTTTTTTTTTCAATAGGCTATTAGGCTCTCTCCATCGCCTGCCAGCATAGCTGTAGAGATAATTTCTTTTCTTTCTTCGTCTTCTTCTTCTCTTTCTTTCTTAACAATCTCGTCTTCTCTTTTTTACATAATCTAATCTTATTTTGAAAGAGCAAAAAAAAAATTCAACCGTATACCAAGAAAAAAAAAAGATAAAAGGGAAAAAATGGTTATGCAGTTACCTTATCTGGGTTCTTCTTTGTTCTTGGTTTTGACTTTGGCTTCTGTTGTTGTTTATGGGTCTGAAAAAAGGGTTCCAATTCTGTCATTTGATGAAGGGTATACTCAGTTGTTTGGAGATGATAATCTAGTTATTCATAGAGATGGTAAAGCTGTTCAATTGTCTTTGAATGAGAGAACAGGTTTGTTTCTTTTTGCTGCTTTTTGGGTTATTCTTTTCTTTGTTATTTTAGTAAAGGAAAATTTTTTTTGGCTTTGGTGATGGTGTAAAACAGGGTCTGGATTTGTGTCACAAGACCTTTACTTGCATGGTTACTTCAGTGCTTCAATAAAGTTACCTTCTGATTACACTGCTGGAGTTGTGGTTGCATTCTATGTGAGTTTATCTGTTCAAGATTTTTTTTTTATTGCATTGCTTTAAGCTTAAAATTTTGATAAAACTATTTATACTCAGATGAGTCTGCCTCTGCTTTCTTAACTTTTCTCCAACTTGGAGTTTTTTAGTGTCTTGACGACCGTATTTTGATTTTGATTTTTGTTTCAAGTCACAAAATCTCAGGTTTTTGTTCAATAATCTGATCAAAATCTAGATGGATATGACTATGAACTGTTTAAGTTTTCTCATTATTTTTGCCATAAAAAGCTTTATAAGAAAAAAAAAAGGGGGGCTGATTAAAATAATTACCTGATAGTTTTGGCTTTAATTTTAATTTCAAACTCATTTTTCTCGCATATATATTTGGTTGCAAAGATTTTCATTTAAACGGGCATAACTTCCGAAAATAAATGAAGAGAATCCCCCGATTATTATGGATTTTCTTTTGTGAAAACAGATGTCAAACGGTGATATATTCCAGAAGAACCATGATGAAATAGATTTTGAGTTCTTGGGTAACATTAGAGGCAAAGATTGGAGGATTCAGACCAATGTTTATGGCAATGGAAGCACCAGTGTTGGCAGAGAAGAGAGATACAATCTTTGGTTCGATCCTGCTGATGATTTCCATCAGTACAGTGTTCTCTGGACTGATTCTCAGATTTTGTAAGCCACACAATCTATCCCCCCATCTCTCCTATAATTCATTGTCGTCTCAGTTTCCTTTTTTTCGTTCAATCCTTTAGTTTTCTTCTCTGCTTTAACCATAACATATTTAACTGATGAATTTTGTATGATTAAGTGTGGAACTTGCTGTTTTGAAGAGTCTGATGTGATAGTTTTATTGGAATGTCGGATGGGGTTTCTTATTCTGGGAGGTTTGTATATTGTACAAAATATGCTCTGTATTTGCTTATAATGGTACCCTTGTTTCATCCATTCAGTCATTCTTCTAATAGCATAACTAAATTGTTCTGTCGCGGTCTGCTTGAAAGGATGAAACTATAGGAGATTAGGCTAGAATTATAGTTCAGGATTCTATTAATCAATAATCTATGAATTAATATCAACATCTATGGCGATGATTATAACGTGGTGCTGTTGTGCTGGTGATGTGCTGGTGATTCTGTTCATGTTAATGATGGTTGTGTTTTTCTTTGCAGATTTTATGTAGACAATATCCCCATTAGAGAGTTTAAGAGAAATGCAGCTATGGGTGGAGATTTCCCCTCTAAGCCAATGTCTTTGTATGCTACAATATGGGATGGGTCTGGTTGGGCTACTAATGGTGGCAAATATAGAGTCAATTACAAATATGCTCCTTATGTAGCCAAATTCTCTGACCTGATCCTTCATGGCTGCGCGGTTGATCCCATTGAATTTTCATCAAAGAGGTGTGACACCACCCAAAGCTTGGAAGAACTCTCTACCAACATCACTCCATCACAAAGAATCAAGATGGATAGCTTTAGGAGGAAGCACATGACATACTCCTATTGCTATGACCAAACCAGATACAAAGTTCCTCCTCCTGAGTGTGTGATCAATCCCCAAGAAGCCGAAAGGCTAAAAAAGTTTGATCCAGTCACATTCGGAGGAGGCAGGCGCCACCACGGGAAACGACACCACCGCAGCCGAGCTATCCGGTCCGAAGCTGATTCCATCTAATAAAAGAGACATTGCTAGAATCATTTTGTTACATGTTGGGCATTGTATTTCCTTTCCATTCAGTTTGATTTAGTTGGGGGTCAGGTTTGTGTATAGAGGTGGGGGAGAGCACAGATATTTATTAAGGGCGATAGAGTTCTTATATGTTCCATGATGTGGGTATGTGTATAGTTCATACCTTTTTAGGTTTTCCAAGTCATTTTTATCATTGATGTCTCTCTGGGTTTTACAGATTGAATTTGGTGATGATTTTCTGTACTTTCCTACACACCCTCATGGGTTCAATAAAGACATTAGCATGTATGGAGTTTATCCTATTGTTTAGCCATATAGAATTTCTTTGTTTTCTTCATTTTTAAATAAATATATATATATATATCTCATCAAAACATCCTAACACCCGAAATTGTTGTATTTTATGGGTAAAGTTTGGGGTTATCTGTATGTCTGTCAGAATAATATGCATACATATCCATATATATAATATATGTTTATATACTAAAGTCAGACTAGTCATGTTCAGTGGACATTTTGTCAATGGGTTGTTGGAATCCAAGGGAGGTTAGACGTGACAGGTGGGGGAGCTTAAAGTCTTTCAAATGGCAGGACCCTTAATTTTTAAGGTGAAAATGTGATTCTGGGGCTGGAATCAATGGATCATCTTCACAGTTTCAAAGTTGAGTTTCAACTTTGAATTTGAAGAGGAAGGAGGCAGTCGGGGCATGGGAGGGGGTGGGGGGGTGGGGGTTCCCAATCCCACAGGCCAGCAATCAGGGTGGTTGGGAAGATATTAATGAAGATTGCTCTTCATTAATGGGGTAATAGCAAAAGAAATGAAAAAGTGAAGGGGGGCTATTTGCAGTCCATGAATCATGATTTGACTGGCCATTTTCATCTTCTCCAAAACTTGGATTACCACATTTTCAAAAATTTTAAAAAGATTATAACGTATTGAAGACTATTTTTAATGCCAATAAATGCCTTTCAAAAAGATTAAAGCATTGAAGAAGATTTTTATTTTTAACAATAATCTTATCAAATTCTTTTTTAGTACATATAAATTAATAAATTTTCTTTAAAAAAAAAACATAAATACTTCTATATTATATATAATAGTATTGATTGAATATGATCTCATCAATTAAGTGACACAAACTCAAATAATAAAATTATTTAAAAATAAAAAACAACATGAATTAAGGGATATTCATGTCTTTCAAGTTTTTATATAATTTTTTTTAAATTATCTATTTTTACCTAAAAAAATACTCACTTGATCCTTAAAAAAGACTACCCATACTTGTTTTTCTCTTCTAAATTTTTTTTTTCATATAATTTAATTTTATTCCTCTTAGTGGGTGTACATATTTCTAGTGGTTAATAAAATGAATTGTGCCAATTTTGACCAAAATATTTATTGATAAAATTATTTTACCATCTTTTCCTTTTACAATCTCTCTCTCTCTGTATATTATCATCATCTTTTCTTTTTTTTTTTTTGCTTTATCAAAAAATTGCAAAAATTTATTTTGCCCTGTGTGGTAAATTCTACTAGTTTATCTCACCTACCCATAACTTAGTATATATGTGGTTATAAGATGAAAAGATTGGCTAAGGCAAGACAAAATATCATGGATTCTGAGGAATCTTTTGTCTAATCCAAACATTGGAACACTCAATTTTAGGACAAGATTTGGGCACACATTAGCTGTTATGTTTGTTTGAGATTGGCTACTTTGTTGGAGAATTAAAAGTTGCTAAGGTAAAAAAGAAAAAGGTTTGATAATCAAAGTAACACAAAATTGATGATAAGAAATTCTCCATTTTTTTTTTCTCAAAAGCACTTTTACACCAGAAAGTAAGTTTGGTTGATTTTCTAATAACACAATCATCCTTTTTTTTTTTTTTTTTGTCTTTTTCAAATGTTAGCTCAAATAATAAAAAAGCTTGTTTCTTTTTCTTTTTTTTTTTTTTCGAATTTCAATCTACTAAGGGATTAAATGAAAACCTCACGATTAAGTAAGAAATAAAAAACCTGAGGATTGTATGTTACAGATAAATTGAGCTGTTTGTCAGGGGTGTCTAAAAAATTCGAGACAAATAAGGATTTGATCTTACAGCATCAACATGTTCGGTTGGCATTTGACAAAACATATGGCAAAGGTTATATAACATGGTGGGTCTTCAACTCTTCATATGTGACTAAGGTCAGAATCTTGACCATCATCTTCAACCATTTTTTTTTTTCATTTAAATATAAGTATTATATTTGTTCTTTACTTTTTTTAATTTTTAATTCAAAATTATTATCATTAATTAATTTTAGACTTATTTATAAAATTTTTATCTGCTTATTAAGTATTAGTATTTATCGTTGCATGTGTCACATGTAAATACAAAAAAAAAGTTATATAAAAAAGTTTTGATATTTAGATTTTTTCATTTTAGAAAAAAATTAAAAAATTTATTTTTTGAATAGAAGGATAATGCACTAATCACTTAGAACCATATAATTGAATGCTATTTACGAAGTTCTGATTTTATCTTTTAGCTCTTCATTTTAATGAAAGGATGCTTTGGATATTCATTCATAAAAGAAAAAAGAAAAGACTTTCACTAGAAAATCTTAGACCTTTTTCCTCCTTCCCTCCTGAACTTAGTCTCCAATCCTTCATTTTTGTAGTTCAATCTCCCTACTCCTATACTTGTGTTCGTGTAGTTGAAAAGCATAGTACGTATATAAATTTTTTTTAATTCGTAACTTTCAAACGTCAACTTCAATATCATCTTAGCTGATTCAAAAATTAGCCGGTAAACATTTAATTTTTTATTATACTTGCATAGATGAAAAGTACATTCCATGCATAAATTCTTTTAAACTCATTAGCTCTAAATGTCATTTCTGATGACATGCTAACTGATCTAAAAATCAGTCTGCAATCGCTCATTTTTTTTTATTACACAAAATCATAATGTGAAGGATAGGGGTAGACATTGAAGATTATCACTACCTTTCAGATAATCTTGATGGTCACAAAGAAAAGCAGGGTCCAGAAAATTTTGAACCAACTTGCTCTTCAATTTCAGATAATCATTTGACAGACAATTTTGCACTGGAATGGCAAACTCAATCAGAAAAATAGGATGAAAGGAAGCTTTTTTTTTTTTTTTTTTCTTTTGCTAGAATTTAGACCACATAATTCATAGTTATCCATAAGCACTCACATAAATCATATACGGAAAGCTACATCTCACAATCTTTTAAAGCAGATAACATCTCTGATGGATCCAGATGGTAAACTTCACTCTTGCTTGACTGCTACCTTTTTCTGCATTTGCTAACAAAGGAAAAAGTGAAAGAAAATGATTTTTTTATAACAGCAGTACAGCCTAGAGATAAGGATAGAGGTTGCAGGTATTAAGACTTAAACCCGAGCCTACTAGATGTCAGTTCTTAAAGGTAGTTACATGATCCAACTGAGCTGCAATATAATTCCTGCTATAAACCCCAAAATCTTTCAGCGAAGGTGAAGGGTAAATTTGGTTTAAAGTCCAAAAAGTATCATATGAACAAAATATAAACCCTTCCTCTCACTAATCCATGTAAACTACATGTCTGTAAGAAATAACATATCAATGACTCCATATGTAATTATATGTTATCATTAAAACGATGCCATGGTGGCTGATGTCCAAGATTTTTTTTTTTTTTGGAACAAGAAATTGAAAAGAAACATAAATGATAGTCCAAAAGCATAAATATCCAAAAGATGCTTTCCACCAAGAAGAGGCAGATAAATTTAGAAAAGTTTTCGAAACATAAATATGAGGCCACCTAGTTTCAAATTCTATAAGAACACTTGCATGATTACTACCGAAGTATTTCTTTGCAGAACAAGACCTCTAATTCTGGGATTCAGTAGCCTCCTTTCTCTCTATCAGTTTGATGAAATTGCGAACAATTGTTTTTCCTTCAGAGGTTATGATGCTCTCCGGGTGGAATTGAACACCCTACAGTTTTCAATCAATTTGTACATGAAAGTAAAGTTAATTTGGTGAGCATAAAAGAAAAGTAAAGAGAGAAGAACCATATCTAACAACATGGCTGAAAAAAGGGGTTGTACATATAATTCGAAAGACAAGTGGCAAATAAGCATACAAATCAAGGAATTCAAAAGGCTTCCTAAAGCCACTGCACAAGGTTCTTTTTGGGGTCCTTTCTTTTCCTCTGCTATCTTCTGTATTAATTGCAGCAAAAAATGACAAAAAGCACTGGTTAAAAGTTTGATGTATACTCATCATCTCAAAAAAACCATCTCAAGGAGCTCCTTAGGACTTGTTCTGATGGCACCTTTAGATTATTTTCTCTAACAAACTGGCAAGCATGGGATCAACTTATAAATAGGAGGTGTGTGATATTAATCAAATTATAGGAACTATCTGACAAAAAGAATGCAATTCTCCAAGCATTGCTGTCATTTAATGTTCAATCAACTACAAAACTTTCATGGTTTTAGGATCTAATAAAGGTTACACAAGGAGAGCACAAACAACCAGCACTACCCTTTTGTGATGCTCATAAAGGTACCATATCCAAGGAGCTAGTTGGAGTGCACATGTTGACAACAGCTACAATTGCCCAAGTTTGTATGGTGTTTCTATCATACTAAATAATATACTCCAATTATTCTAGACAAGGTTATGTAGGGTTGTCTTGCCAAATAAATCGATTAGAGGTTTCTCTATTCGTGTTGATTCATCAATTTTAATTAGGGGCAGGGACGGAAGCAAGTTAAGATGATAAAAGGATCACATAGGACCTAAGGTAATTCGGAAATACTATACAATATAATTACTTTAATTATTACAGTTAGAAGGATTGTAACTAATTTTCGTGAAGAAATCAGTTCTAACACATCAAACAAATTCCTACAAGCCAATTAGTTTGTAACCAATTTGATGGTATGTGTATCTTCTTATTCAACAAGTCATTGTGCTAATACATTACAAGTTAAAAATGATGGCAGTCTTTACCTGTAGATGCTTATATACTTTGTGCCGAGCAGCCATTATCAGTCCATCTTCTGTCCAAGCAGTAACCTCGAGTGCTTCCCAAGGAAAACTGTCCTTTTCAATCACGAGGCTGTGATATCTTCCGGCTTTGAAAGGGCTTGAAAAGGCACAATAATAGTAAGAATTGCTAATAATGTGAGGTGTAACTAATGGAAATAAATTGAAAATTCTTTAACTTGAAATAAATTAAGAGATGCTTCACAAATGTCTAGCATTATGCCCTAGGATAGTAGCATAAAAGGAATATGAGGTTTTGACCAAATGTGTGCAACAACAGTATATCACACCCACGTGGGTGATGGGGGAGACAGTGAGGGCGTTTGCAAAGAGAGAGAGTTTGATTTTATTTTCTCAATATGAGCATTGCAAATTGCTAAATAGTGATTATATACCCTTAGGAAATAGATGCTATATGCTATGTGAAATTTATATGATCAGCCTACTTTATACGTAGTTTAATTGACTCGCTGCTTTTGCCACCCCTTTCGTTGCCAATCTCATAGCTAAACCAAGTTCAGAAAGCGGCATGATGATTTTCATAACTAAAATATAAATTTTTGTAATTATTAAATGCTAATATGAGATTTTAATTAAGTGAAGCTTTCTTTTATACCACTTTAGTTATTTCCATGGCCATAACAAACTTGGAAATCATTACCTACATATTTATTTAACAATGCACATTATGTGTAACATGCTGCATTGTGTGAACATCATAGCTAAAATGCTAAATAGAGTTCTACTGACTTTCTGACCCTTCAAGAGTCGAACCAGAGATCTATTACATTGATAAACAAAAGCTTAGAGGAGGTAAAATACTTTGTTGAAGACTCAATAATGTTTCTCTTGAGGGCATAGGAAGAAATAGTGAAATTTGAACTCTTTGAAGTTAAAACCAGAATATTCATAACTTTTATTTGTCAGGACTATCCTACACATCAAACTCGAGTGGTATAATGTCCCCCTCCCCCTTCTTCTACATTGAGGAAGACTTTTGAAACATTTGATTGTTGAAGAATCAAGGCATAGGTAAGGTTAGGTAATTACAGCTCTAGTGGTTGACGGAGATGAAAGAGAAAGGAGATAAGGTAGAGGGGATGGAATTCGATGTTAACTAATTTGTTTGATAGAAATTTGTTTAATAGCACCCTATCCACAATTTTGCCTACATAGTATATAAATTTTCCTAAAAAATGAAACTTGTAAACAATCTCTAGACTCGAAAGGTAAAAAGGGAGCTCAAGAAACAATCTCTTTAGAAACAGATTTGAACAAATTGATAGTTTGACTGCATATATAGCACATACTGTGAGCCCAGTTTAAGAATTATAAAAGTAGAATCATGTCAGAAGAAGTAATACATACTTTGACAATCCAGTGAGCAAGCCATCTTCCCCCTTCTCATCATAATATACGAGAGAACTTTTGCCATGCACAACGCCATAGGGTGAACGAACTATCTTTCCTGCATTTTGCAATGAAGTCAAACAGATTATGTTAAAATCCCAATAAGGAGCTCATCTTCCATGATAAACATACACAAATATTAATTGGTCTCGGATCTAGCTTTCCTAGTATAAGTATTGACATAATATCGAAAAGGCAGAAATTAACATGAATAAGAGTCACTTTCCTATTATAAATATTGAGATAATATAGAAAAGGCAGAAACTAACATGAATAAGAGCTACTTAAGGTATCCTAGAACCCTCACCTCCAAAAGCCTCCCCGATGCACTGCAAACCCATACAAACACCAAACAGAGGTACAATAGGTCCAAGTTCCAAAACTGTTTGCAATGATATTCCAGAATCTTGGGGTGTTCCTATATAAAGGATAGAAAGTTTGTAACGTGCTTAAATATAACAGATTATTATGTTTCATTTATTTATAGTGTAAAAAAAATAGCAAACTATTACCTGGACCAGGGGAGATAAGCACTCCTCTAGGGTTTTTCCTACAAATATAACAAGAAAAATTGTCATTTATTGAATAAAATCTTTAGAGATAATATGTTAATAAATACTCATTTACCACCCAAGTGACCCTCATGTTACACAAGTGGATTAATAAACAACATTGCACTATAAAAAGGTTAGTTCTTACCTTTTCAACTCTTCTACAGTTAACTCATCATTTCGATAAACCTCAAAGTGACATCCAAGCTCTCCCATATACTAGAAAATTACAGGTAAATTCAAAGGATATTCAGTTCTTACTCAAGAATGCAACTTAGAAAAAACTAAAAGATCAATTAAACAAAAAAGTTCAAAATAAAGAAGATGCGACATTCAAGTTCCGTAAATTCTTTAATTAACTCTTATTACTCCTTTCATAAGGGGACAATCCAATGAATCGTATCTGCTTAGAAGGAGAAAGACCAGAGCCAAGTAGGGATGATTCCCTACATTGGAGGCCAGATGTCATTCTATTGCCTACTAGTCGGTTTCGCAGTGCTTACTCTTTTCAGAAAAAAAAATCACTTTTGATTGCAATGGTGGTAATCTCTGTCCAAAGAATTTGAGGTACCATAAATATAAAAAATTGGCACATAGTATTGATTTTCATTGGTCAAGACCATCAAACTGAGTAACCTCCAGTATCAAAGATACCAAATTGAACTCACTACACCATAGGAATATTTATTACTTTTGAAATATCATGTTTCTTATTGATACCCTCAAACCACATTTGCTTTCAATTTACAACCATAGCCATAATAAAAATACAATATTTTTATTGAGGTAAAATAGTTATGATGAAGCACCTCATTTCAAACGCAAAATCCTCCCCTTGAAAAGGAAGAACTAGAATTATACCAAAAACAATAAATTTTCAATTGTAAAAGAAATCATTTCTAGACCACAAACATACATGCATACATACATGTGTATGTATCTTATCTGATTTCTTATAAGAAGAAACAAATCTAACCAGTAGATTTCTTCCTATTATACTGGTCTTAATCGGGTTTCTCAACTTTAATTAAATTATCAAGTCTTCCCTCAATCAAAATATATTCTCTCAGATACAAAGTGCAAAGAATTTCCAACGAGCCTGCCAACCAGTAATTCTGTTTTCTGTTGTTTTCCTAAAGATTTGTAGGCAATCAAACAGCATTCCAGAGTCAAGCTTTAAACCATATGGAAAATTAAGAGAAGGCAAAAGATTGGACAAAGAAAAGACACAAAATTTTGAACATGCAATCAAACCTGGCAAAGATTGTAGGTGAAACTATCATAATTGTCAATGACGATAATGGGATTCTTGCTGTTTTTCTTATTCTCCAAAACTGAGGAGGCTGAGTCCGATACAGCAGATACCAACCATACTTTTCCAAAAATCCCAGTTCTCTTTTTTGGCAAAAAACCAACCCCTGCAAAACAAAACAAAACAGAAAAAGAACTGTCTTTGATACTCTTTACACACAAAAAAAAAACCCAAAAAAGATAGAGAAAAAAGAGAGACTTGATGGAGGAGAGAGCATGGATAGGCGAGACAGAGATGGGTTTTGAAGGGTTTTAGCAGAAAGTGAAGGTTTTGGTTGAACCAGAGATAAATGCGTCGTAAAATTAGTTCCCATTTTTCTTCTCAAGAGAGAAACAGAACAAAGAAGTGTTTCAGTCTTTCCCGGAGAATCTGCTTTATAAAATTGAAGTTGTACGATGTCCTTTAATCTTTGTACAGGGTCATTAGTTTGCTCCTGAAACGGACAGTTGGAAAAGAGGTACGGATAGCATTGTAATTGGTCTTTATATTTTTATGAATGAGTTGTCAGATGCGCCATAGCTGTTCCTTCTAATTTTGGTTATCCCAATATGAAACCCTATTATTAAGAAATCTGGAATGGATTTTAATCTGGGTTTTGGTGAAGAATTGATACTAATCAGGTAGAAGACCAAATTTCAATTCAATCGAATTGTTTTAATTAAAAGATGATGTTGTTTCAAAAATAAAAAATAAAAAAGACGATGCTCACCTAAAAATATGAATTTAAAATTAAAGAAAGATAAAATTATTTAATATAATGGCAAATAAAATTTAAAAACTTAGGGTTAGAAGGTCACTACAAATTACATTAGGAGACAATTCTTAATGAAAATGCATTTGGCTTAATGGTATGATCAGAAACTTAAAAATTATCTTTTTCAAACCGAATAAGCCAATGATTTTTTTTATTGAATTGATCTTACCCATTTTTTAAAACACTGCTCATTATCTTAACTAGATTTTTTTAAAATATATTTATTTTAAGTTAATTCTCAGTTTTCATGTGTAAAAGATATAACACAAAATCAATATCAATCATATGAGGTACCTGTTTAAGGTTTGTTAATATCTACATGCAGAAATTAAGACAAAATCTTTGATCTTTGATTGTGGCAAGATCTTCCTTTTCATTTTTGTGTTGTTTTTAATGAATAAAATATGTGTTCAAAGTAAAAGAGGAGACATTAGTCGTATTTATAAAAATTTGTTTGTGAAAATTTTAATTTATTTTAAAACTCTTTTATTTAATTATATATTTGATCGAAAAATACATTACGTACTTAAACGCTTTTGAACCTTCAATCTCAAAATATTAATTCCAATAACATACTAACTAATTAAAAATATAACCGACTATTTATATAAAATTTAAATATAGCTCTATTAAGGCTTTTATTGTGTTAAGATCTATACATTCAGCTTAATTATGTTAGTCCAAATAAGACATGAAAAGGTCGGAATTAGATTGATCATTCCAACTTAATTGGATTTAATTGCATGTTTTTCTTAAGACTAAATTTATTAGCTCCTTTTATAAGCCAAAATTTTAATTAATGATAATCTACAATTATGAAAAAAATCTAACATGTATATCATAACTAAATTTTGATACATCCAATCATGTGAGAGGAAGAGAAAGAAAGGAAAATAAAAAAGAAATAAGAAGAAAGCAAGTGAAAGAAAGAAGTTAAAATGTTAAATTTATCGGTAAAAATTTATATTGAATGCAATATCAGTATATAATAGTATATATTATCAATGCACTACAAATTTTTACATCATTATTAACAAAAATAATATTTTATAAATTTTAAAAATAAATATTTAATTATGTTAAAATAAATTAATGATATGATAATTTATGATATACTAATAATATGTAACATATACATACTATCAACACATTAAATATAAATTTTTAACAATGATTGGATGAAGAATGTGAAGTTAGGTTTAATCCCTAGCCATTATTCTTTAGGTATGGTACTATTGAGTTAGTGCCTTTTTTGTTTTATATAAATCTAACTTATATAACTTTAAAACAACTTTCTTATTCTATATTTAGTAATTTTCCTTTATAATTATTATTAATTATTGTTTTCTTAATTCCACAACAACCAAAGTATTTCAAGTATCCAATTTAACAAATTTTAATCTAAGCATGAAGCTGAGTACATTTGCCTTGTTTAAATGGATTTAATTATATCTAGTAACTATAGGAAAGTTTTCCCTAACTAGAGATGATCATTAGAGAGATGCTAAGAAAAAATCAACACTATAAGCTTTAAACATTACTCGACAAACCTTAACATGAATATATATATATATATATATATAAAGAAATATAAAATTTAAATAATATTGTTGTATCATATATTAATACTTGCAATTATCATTTTCTTACAATTTTAAATTTGGTCTTTTTTGTATAAAAAATAAAAATTATAGATGAAAAATTATAGATTACATATGAATTGTTAACGTAAAATTGCCATCGATACAATCTTATTATTATAATTATATAATAAGATGAGAAAAAATTATTTATCGTAATTATGCAACTTAAATCTGATTCAATAAGCTTCCAAATCTATATAAAAATAAATCATATAATCAAAATCATTACAGAAATATATAACTAAGTGCGAAATTAATGGAGTGTTTTACTTGACATATGGGATGCTAACATGAGATTGTCAATGGAACTATCAACTATCTTTCAAGGTATAAGAATAAGGATAAAGCTTGGCTTAATGGAAGTTGAACTCCACTTTTATTCAAATATCATGCCATGCTGATCTCCATCTCTTGATCTAATGGCTAAGGAGATTTTATAAGCACATAAAAATCTTAATTTCGAGTTATGATCTCCTCCCATTTCTTTCTTATAAAGGCAATGCCTTTCTTTGAATAAAAAAAAAAAAAAATTATGCCATGCCACGAACTCTTGGACATAAGAATATGATGCTAAGGGTTTAAGTTAACCCTATCTTAGCCCAAAATTGACAACTCTATGGTATTCCTTGCAAAGTCAAAAGTTTATAATTAATATCATGATATTTACCTTTAATGGTAAGAAATTTTTTTTTTTAAATTTTGAGATTTCAAGTTTAGATCTAATTACGTGATTTGATTGAATTTTATTTTGAGTTGTATCTAATTAGATGTTAGTTTTTTGATTTATTTGTTCGGGTTGTTTAATAATTTTTTGTATTAGATGTAATGATTTGTAATATGTATATTAAAATGTTTGAATTTTTTTACAAATAAGATTATAGTTTGAAAATAAAACAAATAACTGTAAATGTTACGATTTGAATTTTAAATTTATTAGATAAGAAATTATATGAATCAATTGAGTTAAATTTTAAATTAATTTTTTGATTTTAATGATTATACTTTTTTTAGAAGTAATCTCATAAAAATAATTTATCAACTGATGTTAAAATATTTATTTTTTTGGAAATTAAGGAAACAATGTTTTCTTGAATTAATTAGTATAGACACCCATACAATTAAAGATACATAAATCTTTTAGGGATAATAGTCCATTCAGATCTTAAAAATTTATAAAATTTTTAATATCTATATTAAAAATATTTAATACAATAATTAAATATTTGTACGTTGATCATAAATATATAATTAAAGAAACATTAAATGTGAAATAATTTTATTATTTAAATAAATATTAAAAAATATAATATATTATCTAAATTATGAAAGAGAAAAAAACAAAAATAAAAAAGTACATTTTAAGATAAAAAATAAGTACAATTATAAATTTAAAAAAGTAATGCTTTTAATTCAAGCTTTCAAAAAAAGCAAAGGTTAATATATATTTATTAATTTATTTTTTGTTATTAGGTGAGATGATTTTAGATTCGATACACTAAATATAATAAAAAATTTATAATAACATAGAATTTTAATTTTGAAAATAAAATAATTTTTTTAATTTAAAATACTATAAAAAGGGATGAATTTTTAATTTTAAAATTTTGATTGAAAATTTGTTACTTTCTTATATAATCAGATTATTTTAAATTAAAATAATTCATTATCAAAATTAAAAAAAAATTATTAATTCTCTCGATCCAAATATCATTAGAATGTTATATTTATTTAAAAAAAAACTAAATAACCTTATTATACGAATAAGTAAATAGAGTTTCAATTGAAAATTTTTATTCCAAAACTTAAAAATTCAAAATCAAAAAAAATATTTTTCATTGATTCTCCGCGTAAAATATTTTATATTTTTTTAATGATAAAAGATTTTAGAGTTTCATCGGTTTATATTTTTTAAATTAAATAAAATAAATTTTTTATATTAAATTACTTTTCATGATTTTTTAAATAATTTAAATTCAAACAATAAAAAAAAAAAATTTTTGTATCACTTCATCATTATTTTTACTCTCTAAAAACCATAATTACCCTCAAACGAAGAAGAATATTCTTTTGTGGTTCGAATGTCGATGATCGATTTATCCGCAATAAAAAAGAAAATATAAAAAAAAAATTGGGAAATGAAAGAAAGGGAGAAAGGAGAAGGAAGGAGATCGTCTGGATTTTAGTCACCATTTAAGACCATACACATGCGTAATCAATAAGCCATTTTAGCTCTTCTTTTCTTCCGTAAACCCAAACCCTAAATCTCTCTTTTTAGTTGTTTTTCTTTTGACACTCCCCATCTCACGTCACACTTTTGTTTCACTGTATCCTCACACGTACAACACACAACAAAAGCAACGACCCCATTTTCCAGATCTGACTAAACTAGACCAACCCCCATTTCCCATTTTTGCTTTTGTTCCTTAGCTACCCATTTCTTCTCTCATTGTGAATCTTTTATTAGATCGGCTTAAACCCAGAAAAGAAGGAAATAAAGAACACCACTTGTTAAATTTTTTTTATGGGATTGTTTCAAAGTTGAATTATTTTAAGTTACAGGAATTTTGTTTGTGATTTTACGTGATCCGGTTGGATTTTGTGGGATTTAAATTAATTAGATCTGGATTAGGGGTATCTTAATTTATATATGTTGTTTTAGTAGTTTGGATTTTTTTTTATTGGTAAGGGAGTTTTTATCAATGGCAATGCCATCGGGGAATGTGGTTTTATCTGATCAAATGCAGTTTCCTGCTTCTGCTGCTGCAGGAGCTGGCGGTGGTGGTGCTGGTGGGGCCGTTGGTGGCGGTGGAGGTGCAGGAGGAGAGATCCACCAGCACCATCACCGGCAATGGTTCCCCGATGAGCGTGATGGGTTTATCTATTGGTTGCGGGGTGAATTCGCAGCAGCCAATGCTATGATTGACTCACTTTGTCAACATTTGCGTGAGGTTGGGGAAGTTGGGGAGTATGAAGCCGTCATATCTTACATTCAGCAAAGGAGATGTAATTGGAGCCCAGTGCTTCATATGCAACAGTATTTTTCGGTTGCTGAAGTTTCCTACGCGCTTCAACAGGTCGCGTGGAGACGAAGACAAAGGCATTATGATCAAGGGAAGGTGGGGGGAAAGGAGTTTAAAAGATCTGGCATTGGATTTAAGGGGCATAGGATAGAGGTGGCTAAAGATGTGCATAATTCTGGGGTGGATTGTGATGGGAATTCGTCTGCTACCGCTGTTTCGGAGAGAAATGAGAGAGGGAGTGAGAAACTTGAGGAAGTTAAGTCGGGTGGTGAGGTAGGGAAGGTGGAGGATAAGGGCTCAGCTGTCACAGAGGATAAAAAAGGTAACTACTTGGTTCACATTTCTTTTTTTTTTTTTTTAATCTGTTTTACTTACTTTGTGGTGAAGGTCGAATTCATTAGTGAATGATACCTGGTATTCTGTAGTGTGTTATGTTTGGTTATTGCCTTATTGGTCTGCGATGGAAATGATTGAAATTTGTATTTCTAAAAGATTTTGAGTGTTGATATTGTTGACTTAGGAACTATTTACTTGCTTGTAAAGCATGGTGTTGCTACATATGCTTCTTTCTTTGATTAGGCATCTTATCCGAAACAAGAAAGTAGCCTTTTGTTGTTTCATAGAATTTATATCGGGTTTGAAGGATTTTAAAGGAAGCTTTCTTATTTGGAAATTGCTATCGCATTTTCTATTTCCACTTTGACCTGAATATGTAATATACCTACCTAATCAACAATTGCAGTATTTTTCTTGAACAATTTTGTCTGAAACTGGATTTATGTATAATTACTGGCGGGCGTTTTTTTTTCATCCGAGAGTGGTGTGGTTGGAGATGGGTGAAAAAAATTTCTGAGACATGCATTTAATGACTTATTCACATTCTTGGAGAGGATAAAGTTCATTAACTTATTACCAAATTTGCTATTAGTTTTACGGGCACATATCACAATTTACTTGATGTGATAAATAACTTAAAAGTTTTTCATATTGTGCAAAACATTTGTTTGACATTTATCTTCAAAGGTATCCCAATACAGTCTTGCTAAATTTCGTAAGAACTGTGTTATGGAATGGGGCATTTTTTATCAGTGCATAAGGCAATCTTTCTGGTTTTAACTTTAACTCCAAGGGATTTTTCATTTGCTCTTGATGGAGGTTCTTGGATACATTTTCAAGCTTTTCTTAGCCATGCCACATTTTATAATAAGTACTTGATGTTTTTAAGAAACACCCATTAATTGTAAATACGTATTGTACTTGGCAATTGATGTTGTGAGACTTACATTCCTTTTCTTTGGGCTTTGAACCAAGATGCTGGTTCTAAACCTCATGCTGATAGCAGCTTAAAAAAGTGTGAGAGTTCGAAGGAAACTACACCTGGAAATTTAGAAGCTGGAACTGAGGATGTAAATGGTGGATGCACATCATGCTATAAAGGTGCATCCTTCTACTTTGGTGACGGGTTGATTTAGCTCTTAGAAGGTCCTGAAAGTGGAAGCTGCACTATGTATGAGTATCAGCTGCTGTACATTTAATATTCACTAGATTCAATTTTTTGGGCTAAGACTTAAACTTATCCAAATTTATTTACTTATATATTCTAGAAAAGAATCCTTGCTTTCCTATTTAGCTCGGAAGGGTGAGAATAAACTAGGTAGGGTATTTAGTGGTTGCACCTTAGATTCAACTCCTGCACCATATGTTGAACGCTTGAACTCAGATATTTCAGTTTATTTGAATAATTCCTTAGAGTTTTGCATTTAGTTTCACTGTGTTTTGTTATATTAATTTTTTATTAATGATCTTTTAGAGAATGATTCACATTCCTCCCACAATCAGAATGAAAGGCAGAATCTGGCTACCAGTCCAAAAACTTTTGTTGGTAATGAGATGTTTGACGGAAAGATGGTAATTCTTAGTAACTTTTATTATGATGTTTTGTGAAATTCTGGATGGACTCATACTGTCTTGCTTCTTTTTCCCCCTATTCTGTTTATACCTCTTATGGGCCAGTGTTTTTGTTTTAAGGTCAATGTGGTGGATGGGCTAAAATTGTACAAGGAATTGTTTGATGAGAAGGAAGTTTCAAATCTTGTCTCATTGGTAAATGATTTAAGGGCTGCAGGGAGAAGAGGACAATTTCAAGGCAAGTTCTCTTAAAAGTTCCTTTCTATTTTTGGTCTAGCTAGAAGGAAGTAATTTTTTCCAAATTGCATTTGATCCTTGGAAGCTTCTAGTTGTTTCCTTGGTTAATTTATCTATACTCTATATGGAGTCAATTTCTCAAATTTCTAAAGTGGTAAGAATACTGAAAAGAAATCAGGATGATCATTGCAAATAGAAGAAAAGTGCTTATTTAGTTGTATTATATATGCTTAAACTGATTTACCTATTTAGCTTGGAAGAATTTCTTAGCTGTTTTTCAGTTAGACTTGTGCTTTAAATGCATGCCATGGACATTGCCACTGTTTTGACCATATAAGTGACTAGAAAAACAAGACTTGTCCTTATTTTAAGCGATCTAGTTTAGTGTGCTTGCTGACTTTTATGAATGCTACAAGCTTCTAATCAAGTAGAACTAGACCATTGTCATTTGATATAGGTCTTAACGTTGAGCTAGATGAGGTTTGGGTCAATGTAATATCATGCAGTTTAGAGATTCAGCTAGCTTCTTTTCTAACCTTCTTTGCATCTAGGGTTCTATTTGTTTATTTATTTTATATTAATCTTACAGGCTTGTACTGAGCATGCTACTACTTTTGTAATCAGGTAGAAATGGGGATGTAGATTCATGTTGGTTCCATTATTGCATTTTGGTTTCTCTATTATGATTCTTTCAAATGAGCCTAGAATTAACTTCCTGGGATGAATATCATGAGTACATTGTTTTTCAATTATCATAATGATGAGAGAAAGGAATATGTAAAAAACGGGAAAACAACTTGGTGGTGGGCTATACTCAGTTTCCTTGAACCACTTGTGTGGATATAACTTTGCTTGGTTTTTTGTATTAGAAAGATAGTCTTTCTAGATTCATTTTTGTGATTGTTTCTACTCTATCACTGTTATCATTGTAAGTGATTACTTGGCATGTTAAATATTAGTGTCGTTTAACTTGCATGACGCATTTGGTTTTGTTTTGTGAGCTAGACAAATATAGTGAAAAAAAGACGTATGCTTGGAGGCCAAACCTTTGAATTATAAGATATGCGGGCATGATTATTTACTTTTTCTTGATAATACTGCTTTGTGCCTGCATGTCAATTGACTGGTAAACGTTTATTTTGTTGTATAAACCCTGGCCTGTAACTTGGCTCTGCACTTTTGAGTCCCTGTATTCTTATAAATACTGTCTAGGGAGGCAACTGCTAGGGACCATTCCAGGGATGGTTGAACATGTTAGTACTTCTTTAGCTACCATGTTGTTAATATATATATTTTTTAATTTTTGCTTTTGTTTGTGTCCTACAATCAATTTCTGTATTGTGTAAGAGGAATGGATAATTTTGCTCATGCTTTAGCTGATTCTGTTCTTTTAATATCTGGTCAATCTTTGGAATTACTCCAGTCTGTTAGTGCATTTTTTTGGATGCTGAATATTTGTAAAATTAGTATCTTTGCATTCAAATAAGTAATAGCTGAATTGCTATATGACAATTTACAAGAAGCAGGTCAGACATATGTGGCTTCAAAAAAACCCATGAAGGGACATGGCCGAGAGATGATCCAATTGGGCTTTCCGATTGCAGATGCACCTCTAGATGATGAAACTGCTGCAGCAACTTCCAAAGGCATGTTTCTATGACGAGCCATCCCTTCCTTGACTCCTTCCCCGCACCCACCCAAACACACACATGCACACAGAAAGTAATGAAATATATATTTAATTTTGACTGAAACATTTTTAAAAATTTTTAAGTAACAGATGATTTTAATTCCTTTCAAATTTGATTGAGCTTTAGCAGATCGGAAAATAGAAGCCGTTCCTGCCTTGCTGCAAGATGCTATTGAGCGTTTGGTCGACTTGCAAGTTATGACTGCAAAGCCTGACTCTTGCATCATTGATTTCTATAATGAGGTAGGTTAACAAGCTGCTTCTGGTGGTTTTGCCTAAAATGAGCTTAAGCTTTAAGGCTGATGTTATGGTGGTTTTTTTTTTTAACTTCTAGGGGGATCATTCACAGCCTTGCACGTGGCCACCTTGGTTTGGAAAGCCTGTTTGCCTCATGTTCTTGACTGAGTGCGACATTACTTTTGGAAGGGTAATTGCAGTTGATCAACCTGGGGACTTTAGAGGCTCTCTAAAGCTTTCTCTTGCACCTGGGTAATTATTTTACTGTTTCTGTGGATCCTACCACATTCATGACCCTTCAATGTGCTTGGAAAATGGTGCATGTTTAGAATTGAATACTATGTATATTTTTTCAGATTACTTTGAGCAATTTAGCTATTAAGTCAATCCTAAAATTAACTCGTAATAATGCTTCCAAGGTATAGAGTTTGCACTCTATTAGATTAGCGATGACTAATAGAAGGTGTTTCCTCATTGAGTTCCATTTTATTTTCATTTTTCATTTCTTATTCCTGAGATGGTGTATTTTATAACTATCTTGCAGATCTCTCCTTGTGATGCAAGGAAAATCATCTGATTTCGCCAAACATGCACTTCCGACTGTCCGAAAGCAACGCATACTTGTAACCTTTACCAAGTATCAACCAAAGAAATCCATGAATAACAACCAGAGACTTCCTTCACCTTCAGTTTCTCAGTCACCATGGGGTCCGCCACCTAGTAGTAGATCACCCAATCATTTTCGACATTCTGCTGGTCCCAAGCATTATGCAGCAATGCCAACAACTGGTGTAATGCCAGCCCCATCAATTCGGCCACAAATTCCACCTCCAAATGGTGTTCAAACTTTATTTGTGCCCAGTCCAGTTGCTCCTGCAATTCCTTTTCCTGCTCCAGTTCCCATCCCACCTGGTTCAACTGGGTGGCCAGCTGCTCCTCCAAGACATCCTCCACCCCGTCTACCTGTTCCTGGCACTGGAGTTTTCCTACCTCCGCCAGGCTCTAGTAATTCATCACCTCAACAGTTGTCGACTACTGCAACCGAACTCAACATTCCCGTTGATGCAACTTCCCCACCGGAAGAAGAGAATGGTTCTGGGAAACCTCATCATCACACAACTTCTCCCATGGGGAGGCTAGATGGAAATACTCCAAAGCAAGACTGCAATGGGAGTGTAGATGGAATTGGCAGCGGGGGAGCTAAGATGAAGGAAGAACAACAGTTTGCTGATAATAGTATCAAGCAAACCTGCTAGTGCAGTTTGGAAAGAGAGAGAAATGGAAATTCTTCAAGGAAAGGAGGTAGGCTGCGAACTGCAATGAGTTTAAAGCAAATGTAAAGAGCGGCAACATTCCAGACTTTTGACATTTCATACCAGCATGGGGGAACAGAGGGAAGGCAGGAACTTCTAAGTCCCCTCTCTTGTCCTTTTTTTTTGGTTGTCTTGTTATGTAAACTCTTCAAACTGGGTGGAAAACTCCATTCTTAATTTAACTTTGCTTCTCATTAATATCTGGTTTACAAGTTTTCTTACTCAGAAATGCTTTAAGAAATTTACAGTGCGGGAAAGATGCAGGCCACTTGGTTACCTGATGAAACAAGTTATTTAATCTCAGAGAAAAACACATAGCTATGCTGAATGATAAACAGAGAACAATTATCATATGACAAAATAATATGAAGTTTGGATTAAAATCTGAAAACTACAACGACGTTATCTTTGAATTGATGATTTGCCTAACAGAATCAACATACCAAAAAAATTGTAAGAAAAAAAAATTGACCCTAATCTGATTGGGCTTATGCAAAAAACTGTGTCCATTTCCTTATATAATCAGATTGGGCCACTGCCCATATTTTCATACCTTTAGTAGTAGGGTGAAACAAACAAGGGAAATGGAGATCGAGCATCCCAGATTGATTTTGCATAATTTCCTGACAGAAGAAGAATGCAAGGTTAGACCCAAATTCCCAATCAAGTTGTTCATCGTTTTATCAAAATCATTTTGAGGCTATTAATTATTAGAGATAATAATAGTAATAATTGAAGACTTGAAAGTTTAAAACAGGAATTGGAGTTCATACACAAGAGCTGTAGCACGGTGGGTTACAGGCCAAACGTATTTTCAACAACACTTTCTCATCTCATCGCCACTAATTCTGCTCATCTTATCCTCCCTTTTCTTCCCCTCAGAGGTCCTTAATCCTTTCTTTTTCTTCTTCTGTTTTTTTTTTTTTTTTAATAAAATTTCATTTATTATTAATATTTGCTGTTGAAATTTGATATACAGATAGGCTGAAAGAGAAGGTAGAGGAGATATTTGGATGTGAATATGAGCTTGTTACGGAGTTCACTGGCCTCATCAGGTTCTTGTTCTTTTTTGTTTGGTCAAAGGGCAAAACTGATCAAACCATTTTGGCCTGAATTTTAGAAAATTAAAAGTTACAAACAATTGTTAATTTATTTGGGTAGTTAAACCTGTGTTGCATTTGCTTGTTTATTCACTTTTCTGTTGATTAATGTAATGATTACCATACATCATATATGTTGTAGTTGGAGCAGAGGAGCAAGCATTGGCTGGCATAGTGATGATAACAGGCCCTATCTCAAGCAACGAGATTTTACGGTGTGTGCTTTATTTTTTTGGGAAATACTAATGTCCCTCACATTTAGTCTTTTGTTGTAAGTCCTGCTGAGGGTGTTTTCTATTTTGTCCAAAGGCAGTCTGTTATTTGAATAGTTATCAAACGGATTTCAAAGGTGGACTATTTCATTTCCAAGATGGGGAACCCAAAACAATTGCGCCTTTGGTTGGAGTAAGTGCAGCTGTTACATGTTTTCTTAAGATATGTTTCTCTCAGTAGTATTTGCTTGGTAATGCACAATCATGAGTCTAGCATTTCAGGAATGGTTGCAATTGATACACGATTTATTTATTAAGGTCACAGTAAATCTAACAACTGAGCTAATATCTCTCCTAGAGTTAGGCATTCTAATGCACATGAAAAAAGATATATGTTTTTAAGTATTTGGAATGCAATTATACTGTAAGTAATATGATTTTGACATGGATCTAGCATTATTTAGAACTACTTTGGGCAAGTATTTTTGCAGGTGTCACTTATAGGACTTAAATAAGGGGTAGAAAAGGCCTAGGTTCTGGAATGTTTGAGTTCCCAGTAATGAGTAAAGGAACATGATGAGGTCTGAGTGCCTAATTTCTGAGTTATAACTTTGCCTCTGTATAGAATGCATTGGTTGCTGAGATTATCTTTGCATAATGAAAAATAACATATATGGAAACTTCTTCCTTTGTGACTCATCTTGACTTCAGTGAAAAAGCAGCCATGTTCCATTTGATTAGAGAGCAAGGCTAGTGATAGCATGTTTACTCAATAGTTTAAGATAACATTTGATTGGTACTCACTGAGTTATTGTATATCAGGATGCTGTGATGTATACAGCTGACAGCCGCAACACTCATTCTGTGGATGAGGTAGTTTCAAGATCTCACTCTCTCTCTCTCTCACTCTCTCTCTCGTGGGTGAAAATCTAAAAAAAAAAAAACCTATCCAATGCTTCTATTAAGGAAAATGGATGCTATTAGGGGTTCAATTCTGCATGTCTAGCTGCTTAGTGCTTAGGCTTGATAACAACTTCAAAGTTAGATTTTCAAGCTTGCATTGGGCTATGTTCTTAGTGAAAATTGACTTGTATATGTTTTCCGTTCCTTTTGAGTCAAAAATTTGAGAAAACTCAAAACTATAATGTAAGAGGTCAGAAAGTAATTTCAGAAAAAAAAAAAAGAAGGGTGTTCAGAAAATAGTGTGCTGGAATATATAAACAAGAGTGCTTCAAACCATAGCTTGTTTGCTTCCGTATTTTTTAGTTTTACCGTAAGTTTTTGTATAAGAGTTCTAATTATGACTTCGGTTGTTGTTAATGAAATTCTAGATTGAATAGATTTACATAAAAGCCATGAAAAATGACTCAGCCATGTGTTCTGAAGCTCGGTTAAAGTCATAGTTCTTTTTAGACTTGCCTTCTTCTAACAAAAGTGATTCATGCTTAAGCTTGACTAGGGTATAAAAATCAAATAAAAGACTGAAACAAGCCAACTATCTATTTTTGTTGAAATGAAATATGATGGAAATTATGGTGGCTTTTCTTTATATTCTCTCCTGCTTTCAGATATCCATTATTTGTTCTGTGTTTGCATGCTATAACAATGGTAAATAACTGGAGAATCGTTCACCTAGTGTGTATTAGATTAGTATTTTATATGGTGCCTCGAAGGAGCTTCATGCAAAAAACAAACACCTATTAATTTTTCCCACGTATAGTCTCCTTTTTGTCTAAACTACAGCACTAGCTTTGGCCTGTGGTTCTGGACCTTGTTTCAACTGCCTTTCTTCTAACTGCATTTTCTGGTGCTGATATATTAGATCGTTTGACAGGTAACTGATGGAGAACGGCTAACACTTACTCTATGGTTCAGCCGTGATAGTTCCCATGATGAGGATGCTAAACTTATTCCACTACTCGCAGAAAGCCTCTTACACAAGTCTAACAATGTTCCACAGTCATTCCTACCTGTGCCAGCATCGGATAATATGTATTGGTTTTTTCCTAATCAAGCTTCTCATCAAGACATGGGATTTGATATTCGCTTGGGAAGATTGCATGCTTTTGGATTTGATGTATATTATTCCCAAGACATGAACTTTATCTCAGACTTATCTGAACTGCTCATGGAACCAATGCAATTAGTAAGGCGAGATCAGTTGCTTGACCATAAATTTGTCAATGTTCTGCATGCACTTCAGGTATTCTTACCGTTGGTATTTAAACTTATGCTTTGTTAATTATGTGCATTAGAATAATCAGATATGATCATATTTGAATTTATCCATAAGATTAACTTAGTCTCTTATTGCAAATCCTAAAGCCGTTTTCGCTCATTACTGCCCCATTTACTGTCTCTCCAGATTATTTCCATAGAAATTGAGGTAGCAACTACTACACAAAGAACCTGTAGGATGACTGTTACTTGATATGAGATAGTTGTCTTAACTTCTAATGATTGCATTGAAGAATTGGTGTCCTTAGTTCAAGAATGGCAATTAAATCATTTAATTTCATTAATATAGCTGATGCATTGATAGTTGTCTTAACTTCTAATGATTGTATTGAAGAATTGGTGTCCTTACTTCAAGAATGGCAATTAAGTCATATAATTTCATTAATATAGCTGATGCATTGAAAAATGTGCTAAGTATACTTTCTTAATGAGATGATATTTTGTGAGCTATTTCCTAGCAAAAGAAAGAGAGACATAAAAGAAAAAGACAAATAAAAGAAAAGATCCATATCCTCTTTAGCAATTGCCTGGAATACAGTTCTTTAACGAATTCTTCATATGGTTGCAATGGCAAATTTTGCTTTGCTGAGATACTTCTGAGTGCAGGGGGTGCAATAACCTTGACCGGATCATTTGCAAATTTCTTTCAGCGGATCCTTCTATTAAAATCATCCTGATTGTAACCCAAGTCAATCGCTATTGATGAACAGGTGGTGCAATTTTATTTTTGGAAAGGGTGCAAATCTCAAACTTTCACAAGTGAAGTTCAATTTGGCAAGGTGGTACAATCATCGCAATCACAACGCGATAAAATTAGTCAGGTTAATTCTGTTTTTCTGAAGGATACTAAACTGGAGGAGACTGTTTTTCGAAGTGTGGAGCAATATTATTTTGATTCAGCCACTTTTTCTGCTGCAATCACTGCATGGGAAGATTATTCCTGCAAGTTACATAAAGAAATATTAATAAGCTTGCCACAATGGAGAGCTCATCAAGCTATATACAGGGTTCACTTTGATGTTTCTTGACTCTTGAAGAAATTTAGTTATAGATCCCTGGTGATCTTGTGATAAATATCACTATTTTTTAGCTGTTTGAATTCTGAGATTTTATAGCTCAAAACTGTTTGGCCCTGTGAACAAATATTTACATATGATTCAATGTAACAGTTAAGATCATCCCATGGTGACTGAACAACATATCTGTAGTTGTCTATACTTTTTTTTTTTAATAGCAAATATATATAAAAAATTATCTCATTTATCAAAGACATTATTTTTTTTTATCATACAAAAACAAACAAATCAAAAACTACATAGATTATTTGAGTGCAAACGTAACTGACATGAAGTCAGTAAGCTGAAAAGTGAAAGCAGTGGTCCCCTTTGGTATAATGCCTATGGAATCTGCATAAAGTTCACTAAACTTTGGCAGGGCAGGACGGGCCTCACATGAATGGGCACGCTATGGCCAAGAAGATCATCCGCCAGGGGGTACTATTGGCCGACAATGGAGAAGGATTCTTACCAACATGTTCGGAAATGCTTCAAGTGTCAGGAGCACGGCAATTTCATCAACACTCCGGCCTCCGAACTCTACTGCCTCACCCTGGCCCTGAAACTATTTGGGGCCTCGACGTCATCGGGCAAATCAATCCAAAGGCATCAAACGGGCATCGCTTCATATTGGAAAAAACGTCGTTGGAAATCATATAATCAAAAGTTAATTAATTATACGGTGTTAATAACAATCGTATAATTTATTGATAAAATATTAAAATTTTAATTAAAATAATTAAAAATATAATTTTAAATAAAAAATAATTAATTATATCCCTACTAATTACGTCATTTGCAGAACTTAAACATTTTTTAATGAAAGATAAATTAGACCAATGATTTTTATTTTGCGGCAATTTTTTAAACATCGGCTGGTGAGAAAGCAAGAATTTTATACAAAAAATTATCATATCTTCTTCACCAAATCTTGCCCTTTCTCTCCTCCTTCCGGCACTTTTGTTCTAAGATACCCAGCATGGGATCAAACTTGCAAATAGTTATGAAATTTTAGGATAATTATTCAATTTAAAATTAATTGATAATACGTGAAAAAATTATTATTATATTCATATACGGTCGGTCATAAAATTTTAACATAAATTTGTTTACTTTAATCAATTAATTATTGTTTGGATGATGATCGTGGATTTGTCTATAGGTAGCTTTTGCATCCCAATTTCGTGCTTCCAGATCAAAGACCAAGCAATGAATATTAATCCACACAAACTGAAGTTGGTGGACACTCTTGAAAATATAAATTCGAGCATTTCATTTATAATCATTATAATGTAATATAATTAATTAAAATTTAAATTATGTGAAATTTATCAAAATTTAAATGAAATTTATAGATAAATTTTTATATAATTCAAATCTTTTATCAACATAAGTTTTCTCTTTCTCCGAACTGACGGCCACAAATGACGCATGCACTTAGAATTAATGTACCAAATATCAAGATTAATGTACGGTTAATTAAGGAAAACCACCATATTAATTAATTAATTGTAGTGGCTAAATAGTAGTAAATATTAACTTTGAGATTATTTTTTTTATTTTCTTATATTTAAAGTTATCAAGATTTAAATATTAAAATAATTAAAATTAAAAATACAGCTTTATAACCACAAATCGTTGGCATTTTTCTGTTTGAACTTTGCTATTTGCATTTTGGCTTCATCCTTCCCTGCTTCATTCCAAAATGACCCAATGCAAGAGTCTTGGAATAGATATAAGGACTTATCCTCCTACTGGCATTAGCTGGTCAATGTTAAATTAATATATTAAGTTTCGATCGGGATATAAAAATTAATCGAATTGAATTATATATTTTTATTAATTTATATATATTTTAAATTTTAAAAAAATAAAAATAATAATTATTATATAAAAATTTATTTATATTTATTAAAAATTTTATTAAAATAATATATAAAAATACAAAAATTAAAATTTAAAAATTGATAAATCAAATCAAATCTAATCGATAAAATTTGATTTGAATCGGATTAATTTAAAAAAAAATCAGTTCGAATTTAAATTAAATTTTAAAAATTTATAATATTATATATTATCTAAAAAAAATGAAATTGAATTCAATCTAATTCAAATCATTGTCATCCTTATTTACAGCTTTGAATTAATTTTTCATGCTGATTGATTCAAATTAACGATCCAATGCAGCTGATTCAATTAGTAGGGTTGTTTGTGAATGTACTCACACTCTGTCTGTTAAAACATAAAAAAAAAAAAAGGCAAAAAAAAATCTTGAAATTACATTATATTTGAATTAAAAGAAACAATGGAAACAAACTTCAAACAATAGGAAGCAAAAGAATATTATGCAGTTGTCCTCCTTGTTCAAGCAATTAATTAAGAGCCGACTTCATTTTAAGAGTTTCAGATTCAAATTCAAGAGCTACCTCCAATTGTAGAATTTCCTTCCATTGTATAGTTCAAATCGTATATACCGATACATATACATGCAATTGGAAGGGAAGAAAACAAGCAACCTGGGGAAATGGAAATTTTTGTTCGGAAAGGAGACACCCATCTAGAGCATTCAACAACATGCAAAAGCATGGTTCCATGTTGCTGGGCCATTTGAAGCTCGTCCCTTTAACTGTTCTCCATTTTCTAATTTCTGTAGTATTTTATTATAGTCACTCCCCCACTTGCTCCTCTTTAAAATACAAAAGTTTAAGCCTGCAAAAAGACCCATGATTTTCCGTAGTTTAAACCTCTTTAAAATTTATTGCAAGTAAAAAATTTTATACGACATTGGAGCATCATCATTAACGTCAGTAATCTTTTAAGAAAGAGCATCCTTCCCTCGCAACTTGCAGATGTCTCTCTCTCAATTCCTCGGCATGATCTCCATCTCTGTCATTTTTATCTGTTTTGGCATTCTCTGTCCAACCCTTTCTTCCCATCCTCTTTACTTCTGCCAATATCATCTGCTTTCCTTCTCCCATTTCCCTCTCTTTCCACCATGAAAAGAAACCAAGAAGTCAGTGATTAATCTCCCATTTTCTCTTGTAACACTTCATTTCATGCTTTCGAATTAATATTCTTTCACTTATTCCGTAGCTCTTGTCATTTGAAGGTGTACTGATATAGTGTTAAAACTCTTGTCTATGGGTGCTTCCAGGTTATGTGGCCCAGATTAGTAGCCAACAAGATCCTTAGAAAGAGATTAGGAAGCTACAAGTTTGTCGCAGATTTTCTAAGCAACAAAGAAACCCTGTTGGAAATTCCAAGCCTAGATCAACCATCCTTGAGTCCCAACACCATATTCAGTCATCATAAGGATACACAGAACTACAGGTAAGCAACAGCTAGTAACTTATATACTTAAATCATTTGTATCATTATAAGTAAGTTATATGCTCATCCTTCCAAGTCCATTTTCTTTCTCATTTTTCTTCCTAAGGATTTTTGTTTGTACTTGGAATGTTGGAGGGGTTGCGCCACATGAAGATTTGGATATGGAGGTTTTGCTAGATACAGGCAATACCTCCTGTGACATCTACGTTCTTGGGTAATCACCAGCAGTTAAATTATCGTTACTAGAAGAAAACAATGAGTTGGAAGTTTTACAGTTTGATCAAGTCAATGATATCATTGTCGTTTTCCATTGTCCTTTCCTGGTTTCAAGAAATTGTGCCCCTGAGCACGTCCAACGTGTTAGGATCAGAAAATAGCAAGATTTCCATGAAATGGAATTCCCTGATTAGAGAAGCTCTGAACAAGAAAACAGGCTGCCGAGACAAAATCCAACATTCCAATGAAGATGGAAAGTCATCAATTGAAAACAGCATCCCGGTGCAAGACTTTCAGTGTATTATAAGTAAGCAAATGGTTGGGATACTAATCTCGGTATGGGTTCGAAGCTATCTTCGTCCTTATATCCAATATCCAAGTGTTTCATGTATAGGCTGTGGAATCCTGGGCTGCCTAGGAAATAAGGTGATCATCATCATCAATCAAAGCATCTATATTCCTCGAAGTGGAAAAATGTTTAAACCATTTTTCTTTTCATTTGTTATTTTTCCTTAATTCCCTCCTTTTAAAATCTTGTTTTGCAGGGTTCAGTATCAGTTAGATTTCGATTGCATGAAACAAGCTTCTGCTTTGTTTGCAGCCATCTAGCTTCTGGGGGTAGAGAAGGGGATGAGAAGCTTAGAAACTTCAATGTTTCCGAAGTATTGTCCCGAACAAGTTTTCCTAGGGGCCCTTCACTTGATTTCCCAAGAAAGATCCTAGACCATGAGTATGTAAAATTACTTGATTATTAATAATCTTTTTAACACATTCGAAAACAATTTCGTTACTGGTTCATGGAGTAACAATTTAATACTAATTATCTTCTTTAATCAAAGTTTCTTTTCACTATAAATCATTAAAACAAGACATGAAGATCCATTAAATTAAAATGCTTAAACATCATTATTTTGATTACTAGTTTTCGACTTTGAATTTCTCCTGTTCGATTTGAGGCCGACAAAGATATAAGTTTGTTTGTTAATTATTTTATTAGTGACCTTTTTTTTTTAATATATAGGAAAGCTGAAGTCTAATTTGTGTTAATCGATAATGGAATCCAACATTGCAGAAATCCACCTCTTAAGGACAAACCATTTAGCCTAAGTTCTAGGTTTTTTATTAATGACTTTTGGTTTATATATAAATTTAGCAATTAGTGTATTTGTTTTTTTTTCTATTTAATATTTAACACATTTAAAATACGAAAATTATCATATAACAATTTAAGTTGTTTGATAAACCAAATGCAAAACACATTCTTTTTTTATTTTACTAACTTTGTATATAATTTTGACTAAAATTTTAAATCGTATTTTTTTTCATATAATTTTCATATCATATTCCAAATTAATACTTACCTAATGTAGTTGTTAAAGCAAGTTTTGATCTGGTCAGTTAACTAAATTAATGGTGTGATAAACCGACTGAAAAGGAAGATTTCTTTACTGGTATACCATCTTTTATTATCAAGTCCATTTATTTATGACGAAGTTGACTTCTTAACCAACAAGTTAAACAATTGCTTTTTAGACTATAAAGAGCAGATTAAAATAAATTTAATGCTGGGAATACCATGGTGATATCAGCTAACCAAACCTGGCTCCCTTGCAGTATGGTAATTTTGCTTGGAGATTTGAACTATAAAATTTCCCTACTAGAATCATGTGTTCGACTCTTAGTGGAAGGAAGAGAATGGAATGCCTTGCTGGAAAATGATCAGGTAATAGATGCTGGACTCTCAGTTCCGGCTATCAATGATCAAATCTTGGCAATATTAAATAAAAAAAAATTCTTCTTCTTGTTAATTAAAATTTTATTCTAAACATTGGTGTAAAAATGTTTATGCAAATGAAGCTAAGGATGGAGCTGATGAATGGTCAATTTAAAGGTTGGCATGAAGGATCAATCACATTTGCTCCTACTTACAAATACTGTCCGAATTCTAACGTATACTATGGATGTTCTCAACAAAGCAAAAAAGGCAAAAAGAAGCGTGCCCCAGCATGGTAATCAACATACTGAATTGACATATAACATTCTTAATTAGTAATTCAAAGAATTTCAGTCCTAAACAAATTTCTTTTTCTTTTACTTTGATTCAGGTGTGATAGAATAATCTGGTACGGGAAGGGATTAAAGCGACATGTATATAACAGAAGTGAAGAAAATTTCTCTGATCATAGACCTGTCAAGGCAATATTTACTGCTGGAGTTGTGGTTTTACATTCACTGAAACAATTTCAAAGCTTTTTATTATCAGACAGGTTTGACAGAATTACAAGCTAGTTAGATTTATCCTCAACAGATGATTATCTATTAAAGGAAGATCAAGCTCCCAAATTCAACAAGATATAATTAAAATACTCTTCTTGTATAATTGTTTGATGTATGTGAAAGGATATGAATTTATTAATTCTGTGGTAGTTGCACTTAAATCTGCTGATGAGTGTACAGTTGTTTTTGGTGTATTTATTCTCCAATTATTTTTTTGTTCTAGCTCAGAGAAGAAGTCCAAATCATCTTTTCTATTCTTTTTTCATCAGATTATAAAAAATAAAAAATAAAAATTAGGGTTTTGTTTTGGTCTAACAACTAGAGTCCAAAATCTGATTGCTCCTTTTTGCTTCCAACCAGGGTGTTGAATGCTAACCTTCATGCACTTTATGTTAACCATCAATTAATTTAATCAAAATTTCCTAATGATTAGAGTAGCTTAAGAACCAAATTGATTGGCAGATCTCAAGCTTATTATCTAGAAAAAAAAAAAAAAAGAGGTAACATAAACTAGATGACTAATAATTGAGTAGTTTGGATGGAGGCATGGGTGAGCAGTTGGATTTTTATGGAATAGTGGGAGAGTATAAATCCAACTAAACTAATTGTGTTTGCTAATTGGACAATGTCTTTCTTAATTCATAGTTTTATAGTAATAAATAAGATTTTAAAATTGGCAAGTGGTGCAACAATGTTGAGCATGTTTACAGAGGCGAATCCAGGGACAGGCAGGGCCATCCTCCCCCCCTAAATGTGATGATCCTTAATATGAAGCTTGTCCTTCCTTCCCAACTTGATTCACCGATTCAGCTCCTTTCATGCGTTTGCTGGCTTCGCCTTGCTTGTATGTATGTCATGGTACAAAAATAATGAAGAATGAATGATAAAATACGGATCAAAAGTTTTTTCTTTTAAACTCATCATGTCAGCTTCATATTTTGATGAAATAGCTCCTTTATTGGTTAACTGGGTTTCTAGCTCTACATTTCTTCTTTTCTTCCAAATGTTATGGTTTTTGAAGCCTTAGGTGAAAAACAAAGAAAGGGAAGGGCTTGTAGCCATCTCTGGTTCATGCTTTGGCCATTACTGTATTGAAATCAGTCATCACTCATCAACCTTGGCTAAGAATTGGTTGAAAGATCAACTTTTGGGTGTTTAAATTTCAAATCTTAGAAGAGCGAGTCGTTTTCATGAGATGGGTGAGCTTCGCCTTTTCTTGTGTAGCTCAATATTGGCTTGATATACATCCCAAAAAATATCCGTTGGCACTCTGACATGGATTAGTTTTTTGGTACATAATTTGACATAGACTATGCTTCTTCTTTTGTTCTGGTACTTGAGGATTGTATGATTCTTTGAGCAGACAGATACAATGTAATATCTGATTTCCCCAGGTCATTGTTCAAGCTGAAATACCGTTTTTCAAAAGCAGAATTCTAGAAAATGCATTTACAAATGGAATTTGATCTTCCAAGAAGTCATAATTGTTCCTCATTAAGAAAAACTTTGGATTTAAATAATGAACAGATCACATGTATCTGGGCCACATTCTAGGATTTTCTTTTTCCTACATCAAGAAGAATTTCTCATCCTTCCAAATACATTTGAAACTAAACATTACAGGATTGAAAAGGATGGAAAAATTTGTGTAATATTGTTTTTTCTTTTTCATATATACCATTTCAAGAGTCATCGGATTCCTGAAGCATTTGGAAAATGGTAAGATTCTGAGTTGGGAGTGGAGGGAGAGGTGGCATTCTGACAGGAGGCTTCATTATGTGGTTGTCATGGGTAAGAGTATGATGCCTTTTACGCACTGCTCTTACTGGTGGCTCTGTTGCCACCGCACTTCCTTTCTTCAACATTTCAGGTTGTTCTGATCTCTTCCGCGAGCTCTCTGCTGCAACCCTTTCTTCATGGCCTCTTCCATCCTTCAAAAACATTATATACATTTTACATTTCAGAAAAATTGTTGTCTTCCTAAAGAAATATGTTTGGAACCATCCTGGAATTGACTCTTTGATTAAGCTAAGCAAAAATTTAACAATGAATTCTTTTTCTCGGTAAATTGAAAAAAAAATTGAGAAGTCAGATTGCAAAGCATGTTGTAAGAACAGGAAAGAGTAAAAAAAGTTGGCATAATTCAAACGTCTTCTGGCAAATGAATTATTCCAATCAAAGAAATGCTAGCTATAGCACATGCATCAAAATTCTGCTGCAAAAATAAGAACATTGTAACGTGCATTGATGGAAGAAGCTGGTATTGGGCATTTTACTGGCCGATCTTCATCCTGTGGCTCCATGGGATGTTCAACAGGCCAGAACTCGATGTCAAACTCGATTGCATGATGCTGTAAGTCCAAGTCCATACCACCCTTGTGTCTGGACTCCCAGCTAGTCTCATCTATTAGTGGAACTTCACCTTCATTTCTTTCCTGAAAAGAAATATTAATTGAACCATGTAAGCACAATGCATCAATTTCCCAATATAGGAAATCCTGATGGAGAGGGAAAGATGGAGAGATAGAGAGAGATGAAAGGACTTACAATAGCATCCCCACATGAAAATTCCGTAGAGACATATGCTCTTAAGCTCATGCCAGGCGCAGAGAAAATCTTACTTTGTATCTTTGAAAGAGAGAGAGATAGAGAGAAGAAAAAAAAAAAAAGAAAAAGGGATCATGAAAAGGAGGAGAAGCAGGAAGGGAAAGAAAGAGAAAAAGAGAGGAGGCGCTGTGGCCTGTGGGATCACCTGTAGAGTGAAAGACGAATAAAGATTCCCCACCATGACTTTGCTTGGTCTCTGTCTTCTTTTTTTTTCTTGGAAGGAGCTTTTTTACTCATGCTTTCTTGCTTTTAAGAAGCAGCAGCTGTAGTTTGGTTGAAAATCTTACAATTTCCCACTTTTCTGCTTTTCTTCTTGGGTTACGTACAAGTTGGAAAATGCAGATGAGACATGCATGAGCTGTGTTAGCGGAAAGCAACAGATAGCAGAAACAAACCCATACAAAGCCGGAAAGAAACTCGATTTGTAGATTGTTATTCACACTGTATGCAATTTTAAACAAACCCAACAACGAAACCAAACCTGACCTGTTTTTAACAAAAGAAAATGACATATAAAGCCCCAGGAGGAGCCCAGATTCTCTTCAAACCAGGTTTATGTATCTTTTTTAAGGAAAAAGAATCTATTACTCTGAACTTCATAGCTGCATCAACATTCTTGAAATTTAAAAACAACTACTAATTACTATATAATTGAGTTAATAAAATAAAAATTATATATTTATTTATAAAAAAGTAATGTAATAGATTAATGCAAACAAATAAAACATTAACGTAGAATTAAATTAAAATAATCTAATAGATCAATGTAAATAAATAAAACAAACAACATATTAAATTAAAATAATTTAACAGATTAATTAAACTAATAAAAAAATAAAGTCCACATTAATCTAAAATAAAAATTCATATAATTAAAAAGTAATATCATCTAAAGATTTAATAAAAATTTGATGTGACTATCATTATATAGTCTTTTTGTTTTTCCTCTCTTTTCTCCTTTTTCTCTGTCATTTCCACTCCTCTCTGCAATTTTTCCGTATAGAGTGCTATCCTACGCTCTAATACCATGGTAATTTCTACCAGGGAACCGCTTGAAATTCAATAATTTTGGGTTTTTTTTTTCTCCAAGAACCTCTCATTAAAGGAATGATCCATCATAACGTTACATTATTGGACAGTTTTGTGTTTTCTCTTCCAGAAAGTTGCCAATTGATATTGAATAGTTTTTAGATTTTTTCGTCCAAAAATTCTCTCCTGTCATTCAAGAAATCATCCATTGTTACTAGGCTTTATTTTCTGGTTTTTATTCTAGAATGCTATCGGTTGAAAATGAAATTTTTTGTGTTTTCTGCAAGAACTCTCATAGCATACGTTAACAAGGAAACAACACTCTCCTCTCATTCAAGGAATCATCCATCTCTCCAAGACTAATTTAAGTACAGGTATTCATGGTACTTTTAATTTTTTTATAATCTCTTTCTTGAATTACACGATAGAACAGTTTTAGTTCAAATGATTCACTTACTTCTGAATTTCAGAATTCCAACAATGTTAGAATTCAATCCTTGAAACTCGTAAATTCCAATTGCTTTTAAACTTTGACATCCTCTATATAGACAAATGATTTCAGAATCGTCAATCGAATTTTTAAATTCTAGTGCTCCAGACGAATATTTATTAGTGATGCAAATTTGTCCATTAGATTGTATACTGTAAAGCCTAAAATTTTTTTTGCCATTTGTTGCCAAAACAGAAGCGCGTAAAGAGCAGCTCAACATAACAAAATGATAACCATGAATAAGGCAAACATGTACCAACGGTCCAAACGTGTAAACGAACTTAAATATACTATAATGTTCTCAAACTATATACCAACAAATGGCAGAGATACAAACAATCACAACCAAATCACTGCCACTAATTCAGTTAGCTGGTAATGTGGCTGCTTATTTTCACACGTCCAAATATTGACTGTTGGTTTTCAATTTGTTGAATCAAAATTTTGTAGTAACAAACCAATACAAGTTGCAACTACCGCAAAGATGAAATAGAGAGAAAAAGGCTTCATCAACCTCAATCCGCAGCTTTTTCCGGGCGATAATTTAACACGAAAAAGAACATGGCACTATGGAAGAGGGCCACCGGTGCTATCAAAGACAAGAACAGCATAGTCATGGCCAATTTTTCCAAAAAATGTTCCTTTAGGAATCCTGATCTTGAGGCTGCCATCATCAAGGCCACAAGTCATTATGAATATGACATTGATAAAAGGAATGCTCAAATAGTTTTTTCGTGGATTCGGACGTCCCCCATTAGCCTACGCCCTCTTGTTTGGGCTCTGTCTAAAAGGATGGAGAAGACAAGGAGTTGGGTGGTTGCCATTAAGGGGTTGATGCTTATGCATGGCGTATTTCATTGCAAGGTCCCAGCCGTTCAAAAGATGGGTCGTATGCCATTTGATCTGTCAAGTTTCAGCGACAATCATTTCAGGTCAACCAAAACATGGGGTTTCAATGTTTTTATTCGCGAATACTTTGCATTTCTAGATCAAAGAGCTGTCGTTTCGTTTGATCAAGACAATAGAAAAACCAAGGAACGTCCATTGATGACGCAGCAGCTTCTGAAGCTGCAGCAATGGCAATCTTTGTTTGATATTTTGCTTCAAGTTAGGCCTCGAGCTGATAATATGAAGGTTCGTTTAATTCTCGAAGCCATGGATTGCATCATCATTGAGATATTCGATGTTTATAGTAGAATATGCACTGAGATTGCAAAGGTTTTGTTGAATATATATTCAGTTGGTAAACTTGAAGCAGAAATGGCCCTTAAGATTCTTCAGAAGGCAACGACACAGGGTGAAGAACTTTCTCTATTTTTTGAATTTTGCAAGGAATATGGTGTTTTAAACGCCAATGAATCCCCCAAAGTGACTGAGATTCCGGAGGAAGGTGTTCAAGAACTTGAGAGAATAATCAATGAGGTTTCAGACCGGACATACAAGGACGAGGATTTCAAGGAAAAGAACCAAATGGAAATAGTTGTAAGAGAAGAAAACAATGCAATTGTTGAACAGAGAGAAAAAAGTGGAGCTTTGAAGACAATGATAACAGACAAATGGGAGGTTTTTGAAGAAAATAATGGTTCCTGTAATGAAAAGAACACTGTTCCTGAAGAAGCTGCTGCTAGAGATCAACCTCTTGTACCCACTGATCATGTGCCAGTGTATAATAATCATTATGAAATTCCAGATTTAATTAGTTTCTAGCAGTTGGAACAACTATAATGTGGTGTCTACTTTTGCTCTCAAGTACCTTCAACCAATTCCTGACAACTCCTTTTCGATTACATATATAAAAACAAACAAAAAAAAAAAAAAGTCACAAGATCTTAGTTTATGAATCTACAGCCATTTTTCTGTCCTCTTCCTCTATTTTTCAATTGCATCATGATATGAACTTTTCTATGTATGGTAATGAAGGGATATCCATCTTTATGTATATATTTATTTGTCTGTTTTTAATTAATTAAGTTGTATAAATGCATATCATGAGAGTAATGGTTGATTTTGGACGTAAGAAAACAGGAGTGAACATAGATTCATGCAATTATTTTAAAATGTAATATTCAATGAATTTGAAATTTAAATTCTAACATCGATAATCCCTTTTTTTTTTTTTTGAGATTGTATCTTCGTTTGTATTAAAAAAACCTTTAAAATTATTATTTAAAATTAAATAAAAAATATTTGTGTGCTATACATATGATAACAAATAATAATAATTAAATGAACAGTATAAATCTATTTGTAATCCTTTTAAATTTTATCGTGGTCTCATAAGATAATAATTTTTTTAAAGTTACAATAAATTCATAATATGTAGGAAGAGCACTGTTCGTTCCTCTTTTTTATAAAGAAAAGGAATGTCCATTTAGAGTAGCAATAACCCAAATTGAACTTTAGCAAAAGTTCTCTTAAAAATTTGTATTAAGATAATGTTAAATTCATTTCTAGTGGCACCATTATTGCCATGATGAGAGGAGAGAATGATAAAAAATCTCATAATTGACCATGGTTTAATGAGAATTATGGAGTGAGGATCACTTCAAATTGACTCCAAAAATTTCAAGCATCAAGTATCAATTTTCCACAATCCACACACTTTTGACCTCAGCCTGGTCTTACCTCGTCGATGGCGATTGGTTAGTGAGACAAGAAATATCTAGTGAAGGCAACGCGTCTTCTTGACCCAAACTGAAAGTTCCCAGCTAGAAACTTTTGTGTTCTATAAACTTCAAGAAATTCCTTAAAACTTGGGCAATCGCTACCCAGTAGAGGATTTGAGAATGAAAAAATTGTCAGCCCTGTTTTATTTTCTTATCTTTCTATTCATTAATGAAACCTTGGCAAGAAAAAATCCACGAATATGTTCATCTTCGTGCGGAGATCTACCCAATATCAGCTACCCTTTCCGTCTAAAGGAAGATCCTGCTGCCTGCGGTGATCCTGATTTCGAATTATCTTGCGAGAACAATAAAACCATCATGAATTTCCATGGAGGATTATACTACGTGAAGAGAATTTCCTACGACGACCACACAGTTCATGTTGCTGATGTTAACCTGGCCAATGGAAGGTGCAGTCTTCCATACAGATCATTGTCAATGAAGGAAGTGCAGTTGGATGCTCGGTATCCAGGGCTGGTTAATTTCAATTACTCGTATGCTTTAAATTATGTTCGGTGTTTCAACAATATCAGTGATCTAGGTTATAGTAGAGTACCTTGTTTGAGTGGAAATATATCCCATGTTTATGTCAATATAACTGGGTACAGTTCTTTATCCTCGTATGATATTCCAAAGTCATGCAAGGTCATTGCAACTGCCCCTGTATTCTATGAAGAAACTGTGCAGCAGTACCCTCCTTATGAGACAGTGTTGAAGATGCAGGAGTCAGGGTTTCAGATGACATGGTCGGTTGAGTGCAGAGATTGCAGGGCAATGGATCGTGGCTGCGTCTATAAATCTAGAGATACAACTTTTCTCTTTAAATGTGAAGAGGAATATGGTTCGTATAACCGTATTGTTGAAAATTTACTCTGATGCTTATCGTTTGAATCCTCATATTGCTTATTTATGCAGATTATTATGCTGATTTTCGATTGATTTACACCGTTTTTGCTGCAGTGTGGCTGACTGGTATATTTCTATTTCCTCGTTGAAATTTCAGCTTTTTCTCTTTGCTTCTTCATTTTCTTGAACTATAACTCTGATAATATATATGTTTTTGCTTTGTAGCAATAATTGGTTTTGTGAGATTCATTCTCCTTCCACTGGTTGTATTTGCTTTCATTCTCCACAAGTACTTCTCCACGAGAAAGAAGATCGATGTCAGGGAAGAATCTTCACAGACTCAGCAGCCATGGACTCCAGAAAGGTACAATTATCCTGATATACTTGCCATGTCAAACAACTTCAAAGACAAAATAGGGCAAGGTTGCTTTGGGACGGTTTATAAGGGGCAACTTCCTGGTGGTTGCTCAATTGCTGCTAAAATGCTAGGGAGCTTCAAAGTCAAAGAAGAAATTTTCATCAATGAAGTTTCTAGAATTAGTAGGATTCACCATCCCAATGTGGTACCAATTCTAGGATTCTTTTCTGAGAGATCTAAACATGCTCTTGTCTACCAATATATGCCTAATGGATCTCTTTATGGAAACTCCCATTCGTTTAGTTGGGAGAAACTTCATGAAATTGCTTTAGGAACAGCGCAAGGTCTTGAGTTCCTACATGGAGGGTCTGATGGATGCAGCGTTATTCATCTAGACATTAAACCTCAAAATATACTGTTAGATGAGAATTTCATCCCCAAAATTTCAGATTTCTGCCTCGCAAAATTGTTCCCAAAGAAGCATGATTTCATGTCATTGTATGCCACGAGTGAAACAATCGGATACATGGCACCAGAATTGATTTCAAGGAATTTTGGAGATGTGTCTTGCAAATCAGATGTTTATAGTTTCGGAATGGTACTGCTAGAATTGGCAAGTGGAAGAAGGAATGTCGATGTAGATGCAATCAATTCAAGCAAAGTGCATTTCCCTTCTTGGGTCTATGAACTGAATGAGAGGGGAGATTTGGAGCTTGAGAATATAACAAAAAGTGATGCCATCATAGCCAGAAAGTTGTTCATAATTGGGTTATGGTGCACTCAAACTCAGGCATCAGATCGCCCCTCCATGACCAGAGTCGTGCAAATGTTACAAGGGAACATTGATGATCTGGAAATGCCTCCCAAGCCAGTCTCCTTTTCCCTTAATATCTGTGTGACAGAGCCTGAGTCGGATTCTCCAAAAGAGATGCTAATACCTAAGTCAATGGAGAGAAGCACATAGTAATATCAAACATTTTTCTAGGGTAATTGCCCATCACATCTGCTTGCACATTCCTTTTCATGCTCTGATATTCAAAAGAAAATTCAACAGTGTGAGCTAGTTTTCTATTTGTATAAGTTCACCATTTTAAGCTTTCACCTGCACTATATATGTATATGTTATTCACAACCTTAAATAATGAAATTCAGTATCAGCAAACGACTGTTAGGAAGATTCTGCTAACATTTTAATCTTATTAACTTGCCTAAAACGCACGCAGCCACATATACCCTGCCTGCATGCAGGCACATACAATGATATAGCAACCTATACCGCGAAACCTATAAAATAAATGGATGATTCAAATATCAGGCAAGAAAAAACTTGCCCTCATCTATACAAATAATTAAAAACAATAATACTAAAGACAACGATAAGAAGTAACTAGCCTTCAAAGTATTTGAACCAGAGTCTGTAGTACAACCTACCATCAACTATAAAAGCCAAACTTTAGCAGGGATGGGAGGAAAGAAGCAAACAGATAAAATATGAAATCTTTCCTTTACAGTGCTAACCATATGCTAATGGATTTTATAATAAATAAAACAACACTGAACAAAAGAACAAACAAAATCTATCCTTAACACAGCACTCATATGACAACAAACCACCTTGATCAGCAAATTGCACACATTACTAAGCAAAACCCATACAACAATAACTAAAAGAATAGCAATGTGTCATATAGATCTTTAGGACAATGTTAGTTTACACAAAGTTTGGAGACATTTTACACAAATCTATACAAAGCTATTAAAAAATAATAAGATAATTTGGAAACAAAGTTTACACAAATCGTAGCGAACAGAATGGTCCAATAAAATATGTTAAACATTGTAAAGAACAGCTTACAAGTTTTAACTTTCAGTTGCTTAAGAAAGGAGAAGATTAGTTCTTGATCTCAGCCAACATTTTCTTAGGTATTGCAACAGTATGCCTCTCTTTCCCAAGGAGCGTTTGGAAGAGTTGCAAAAGAGAAGTTTGATCGATCTAATCCATGGTATAGCTATTTTATAGCTATTTGGTACTCTAGTATAACTTAATGAATGCAAAACTAGAAAGTAATTATTATAAAATCTACGCAATAAAGATTAGCGAACATGAATCAGCATAGATGTAATCAACTTCTAAGTTTTAACAAACTTTCATCTTTGACATAACATGAGTATCATCAAAATGCAGCACTTGCATCGATTTATGTTCAGTAAAAGGGGACAAGACTATGAATTTTAGACCTCAGACTTTGTTCTCTAAGGAAATTATTAAACCCAATCCCCACCCCCACCATATTCTCCAAAAAAAAAATGAAAGGATTTAATAAAAACAGATTCATTTATGCAATTAGGCAAAGAAAACAGAAGATATGATCATATTTACTACTTAATAATCATCCAGAAGTTTAAAATAACAAATTGAATAAATAAAATGTCATTGATGTCAGTTAAAAGATAGCCAGGAAAGCAGCATTCAGCTGCCAGTCTTTAATAACACTTGTCAAGTGGATGAAAGGAGATTATCCAACAGGATCCAACAAATAAAAACTCATCCACAACTTAAGATCGGTAACTAGAATAAACAGATGTTCTTAACGCACAAGCATAAATGAAAAACTAAAAAGATAGAAAGACCACGGCGTTCAAATTTTAAAACATTATCATGACTGTGAAAATTCATGAACTACAAGGCATCAAAGATCCCCACAGAAGGCCACAGAAATATATACAGGTGAAGCAGACCTTAAGTGATGGAGTCCCGCTATGGCACTATCATTACCACCAAATTAAATCTACCTGATAGTGACAAACTTGTTGGTACCATGTCTAGCCCAATGAGTCCTCAAATCAATTGGGTTACTGAAGTTATAATTTTCAGCTGCAAGTTTTTCCAGGACCTTCTTGAATGCACCCTGACTCATTTTCCGCCCAGCTATCCTCGCACCACGCCTTTTGGTGCTCATTGGCAAAGGATACATGGATACATTTGTGGTGCAACAAGCAGACTGCCAACCACCACAGCCCCATCGATAACATTGCTGAGGGGCTCCCGTGCATGAGCAAACTGGAATTGGAATGCCAGAAATATCCATGTCATACCCATTTATTTTAATGTCCATACTCTTCTTTGCTGGCTTCACACGTTGAACGGTAGAATTTGTATTATCCTTTGGCTTCCTAGGCTTTTTGGCCTTTGGCGTCTTTGTGGCAGCCCCACCCTGCCTTTTCTTCTGTTGAACAACTTCCTTATTAGGTGGTGGCTCTTCAACCCTACCCACCAGCCTCTCATCTCTTGATGAAGAATCAGGTGGTGGCTGCAAGATTGGCAATGAATGAGGTGCCGAAGCTTCCGGAAGAATGCCATAATTAGGGGCGGTGCCTGGTAACATGTTGAAAAACTTTTCTCTCTGGCTAATCCAACTATCCCTAACATAATTCATGGGAATAGGTGCCTCTGAAACAACACAGTCCCGTGGGTGAAATGCAGCATTGGGAGTAACCATGAGATTGGGATCACGCCCAGGAATAAAAGACTTTGTGTCCCGCTCAGCTATGCTAGACATGAGCTGCAGACCAAGATGTCCTTTAAAGGACGGCTCATAGTAACCCCAATTTCGCATATTCAATGCATCGTCATCCATGAAGCTACATATAGTCAACAACACAATAGAATGATTAAACTTTTACCATGATTCAAATCATTCCATCAATGTCATTCAAATCCTGCTTAACATTCCTTGAATGAGCCACAAATACCATGAAAATGGAAATAAAACCGAAAACAGAAACAATCAAACAAAACTAAGGCTTCAAATAAAAATATAACGCATTTACATGAAGGAAGAGCAAAGCGGGATCCAGTTACATAGAAAGCCAAATAAAAGATCAGACAAAACAACATTCAAAATTCAAAGATGCCTAATTATCTATTTGATTCCCGAGAACACAAAGGGAAATAAAATATGTTATATTTCCAACTCTAAACGAAAAACCCACCGCCAATGAGCCAAATTTCAAAAGGCAGACTTCACATTTTCGCAGATCCAAGTTTTGGAAACCAAAGATCTCAATCCACAGTAAATAAAAAAATATATAACAGAAATGGAAAAATCTAAGATTCCAAAGCAGCAAAAATGGAAATCTAAAGATACCCAACAGAAAAATGGAAACTTTCAGATTCAAACTAAGTTCTAATTCCCAACATTTTCCCAAGATCCAAACTTTGCATGCATCAAAACCCATCATCAGATCTGCTAAATATAGCTAAAAAAACCCAAAAACACAAAAGCTTTGAATAAAAAGTTGGGGCTTTTATTTCTGTTTTGGGGCTCTCAAATTGAAAACTTAATAAAATCCTAGATCTCCTTCACAATTACACCCCCAAAGCTCAAACAAACAAATAAATACACAAATATATATATATATATATATATATACACACACAAAAGGTTCAATAGTACAACAAAGGAAAAAGGACCCATATATTCAAAATTGCAAGAAAGAGAAAGCAAAGAGAGAGAAAGAAGGAGAAAAAAAAAAAGAGAAATGGAAGTGAGAGGAGAGAGAAATCTTACTTGGGGTGTAAACGGTTCTTTAGGGTTTTGCCCTTTCTGGACAGAGAAAGAGAGAGGAGAGAGAAACCTGAGAGAAAAGACGGAGGAGAGAGAAAGAGGGAAAAAAAACCTATGAAAGAGAAAGAGAGAGGAGAGAGAGAAAAAAAAAAGCCCCAAAAAAATAAAGAGAGAGAGAATGAGAAAGACCTAAATATGTGTATCTATCAATGGGGAGTTTAGACATCGGACTTCCACTTTTCTTAAAAAATTATTATATAAAAAACTTAATAAAAATTAATAAAAAAATCCAAGAAAAAATATTATATTTTTATAATATACCAATTCTTATATAAAAATATAAAATATTAAGTATTATAATTCATTTAAACACTTAAATATAAATATATTTTTTATTTTTATCAAATATTTTTATATTATATTTAAAATTATTAAATTTGTTTACATGCAAAATTTTATTGGATGGAGTAGGATGACAACAAAAAGATTTCTTCTTATCCTTTTCCTTTTCTTTTTTATTCTTTTCTATTCTTTTTTTTATTCTATTCTTTGTGCTTTAATTTCTACATTAAAAAAAAATGTCTTAACTACTTTACTTCTTTTTGGCCCAAAAATTTTTTTGTTGTCTCTTTTTCTTTATTTATTTATTTTTGTTTTTCGTCCTTTATATATGTGGACAAGTATGTGATTTTATGTCAATGAACAACACTAGTCAATGTGACATTTCTTTTCATATGGTTTCTTTTTTCTTTTGCCAAATATTCAACTATGCTTGGTTGAGAAAGGATCAATTTTTTTTCTAAGTATTACCAATTCATGATAAATCAAATTGAGTCCTATATAAGATAATATTTTGAAAAGAATCAATCATCTTATTTTATTTTGATGATAAAAAAATCTCAAAATATTAGTCGTAAAAAATTAATTAAATTTCAACTTTTATTATGAATATTATGCTAAATGTCAATTTTAGTTGATTTAATGTGATGGTAGTATAAGACTCCATCATAGACAAAGAAATTAATTTCATTTATCACATTACCTATGTAAGAAGTTATGGTGTATTTTTTAAGAAAAAATATAAAATATTTTGATAGTTAAATTTTTAGATTTTACAAATGAAATTAATGGGTTGACATATTTTTTAGCATGTATTTTAAAAAATAAAAAAGTTAATTTAAGAAAAAAAAAGACATGTGTCATCCTATTAATCTTATTTATATAGTTGAAAAACTCAATTGATAGCATATTAAATAATTTTTCATTTTTTAGTAATAAAAAAAATTCAAAAGTGGATTAAATAGCATAAAATTTGTAACAAAACATTCTAAATAAAAGTACATAATTATGTATATATAAGTTATTTCTAAAATTTGAAATTATTACACATTTGCATTCATTTTTTTTTTTAAATTAAGACAATTTTTATCATTTAAAAAGTTCAAAAGTATTTTATAAATTGCATGAGAAGAAAAAAAAAAAGAAAAGGAAATATAGCAAGGCCTTACTGCAATATACCAACAAATACTATAGTCAAGGTTTTATGTTTCATTTATTTTATTAAAAGTTACACTAAAAATATTCTTCTTTCTCTGTTTTTCATTTTTCTTTTGCTTAATTATGGTCTTGGTTTGGGCAGATCTAGCTAAGCCCAAAGCATCAAAAGGGAAAAACCACAACGGTTTTGCTCATGGATCCCTAAATGGAGGATTGGGGCTGGATTCATATCAACAACTCTAAAGTTTAAATTTGGGTCTGACCCAATCCCTTGGGTTTGACCTATTTTGCTGGATTTATCCTGTCCACTTTAAATTTGGGTCCGACCCAATCGCTTGTTCTCTTATTGGGAATGAGATTTACCCTTTTTATTTTGCATACTCATTTCCGTACTGTTTTACATTATTTATTAGAAATGATAATTTGTATATTCATGTTATATCTTTTTTATATCATATACATGTAAAAAATAAAAAATTTGAGTCAACATGTTATAAATTTTGTCAAATTCATATACATTTTTTACTAAATTTTTAAACTTTATTTTTTCGCATTACATGATTATGTTGTGTTTAAAGTTATCTATTGTGTTTAAAATTATCTAAGTTTGTTCTATATTTATTACACATAAATACTGTTTCACCAAGTAGAAAACTACTGGTTTTCACCAATGAGTAAAGCAAAACAGATAGCCTGGTTTGGCCAGACTCCAAGAAAGGAATTTTCTTTGAAACTCAACTTGATTAACACTATAACCCCCAATACATTTTGTTTGGTTGCCATCAAAGTTGATAGCTGACAAACTTAACTACTCGTTCAAGAAGGGATCAGTGCACGTTTTACTTGTTTGAAGTTGCATGAAGTATTTGCAGAATGCTTGGAATGAAAGCTGTATTTTTTTTTTTTTTTGTGGGATTCCTCCCTTGAAAGTTCTACATCACCAACTGAATCTTTTTCACGTTCACTTTTTTTGCAGTACCAACGTCAAGTGAATTCATTTATCACCTAATTTACCAGGTAATTATGATGAAAAATCCGAACAAACAAAATGCAGACAACAGATTTGATTACAAAAATTAAAAAAAAAAAAGAACACATTTATGTATATGAATCCGGATTTGATTTCATTCTATCATCAATGTAATGTGATCATACTTGTTGTAATATCTAGTCAAACAGTTTCATATAATTTCCCATTTAAGGTCTTATCATACCCATAATAAAATCATATACTTAGCTGTGATAATCTATTATCTTGATTTATCTTGGTTGGACGGATATGGAAGAAAAGATTTATGCAGGAAACCTTACTATCTGGCCCTGATTGGCGCCATAATTATTGTAAAGTAACACTTTTGCTCAATTTTGAAGGATTTTCCATGAAAAGGAAAACGGCATTCAATTAAGCAAATGATTAAGAACATCTAATTCAGGTATTTCTTATCAAGTAAAACTCTTTCATTCCTTAATCAAGAACTTAATTATTTCGTACAATCAACTTTTGCATCTAATATATCTAGATTCAAATCCAGGACATGCAACCACAATCTTTCATTTTTTTTTTATGTAGTTTTAATTTTTTTGGTCATGCTGAGCTGCTGGTGATGTCAAGGGATACTTTGATACCCTTCAAGGAATTTTAACCATCTAATTTTGCATTCTAGAGTTAATTCTTTTCTATATCATCAATCAAATGAAAGGACTAACACATTTGACTTGTTGCCCTCAATTATTATTGGGTAAATGTCTTTCATTAATAATGCCTTCAGCAACATAGACCCCTTACCAGCACCATTTACTATTCTTTTTTTTTCCTTTCAGCTTTTCTGAAAAAACAAAGAAGAAAAACAAGCGAAAACCAGGCTTTCCGTATCTGGTAGCTGCTTCAGCTTCTATTCCTGACACTTGGAAAAACAAAGTAATAATTTCTGGCTTCAAGCTTTCAATTTGTTAGCAAACAATGGCAGGATTTACATTGTTTAAAGAAATTGTACAAACCAAATATTTACTACTATGAATTTGAAGCTTCCAAGTGTACATTCAATCTTTAATACAGCTCAACAAAGTTTTGCCTTTGCATCGATCTTAAGATCGAAGATATAAACTGCAAGCTTTCTGATTATATTGCTAGCTTCTTATGACTGATTCATAAAGTGAATCACGGTGGGGTCAAATGGTCCATGGACTTCTCGAGACATAAATTGACCTAACGATCGCCGTACTGACCACCCTTCTTAAGATTTTGTCTTGAGAATTTTAAATTGTTTCGTTATGTCATTCATCTCAGCATATTTCTCTCAGGGTAAAGACAACTGCATAGCGACAAGGAAACCAAAAAAAGGAAAATAATTACAATTATACGGGTAGCCATAATAAATGAAATATATGTTTTGAGTGCTCTTTCAGCCATAATAAACATTTTTTTTGGTTTTTTTTTTTGCCATTTTCCTTGGGTTATACGGCTTGATTCGTACAAATATAGTACATTCCCAATCCAAAATTTTTTCTGTAACTTTAGGGGAAAGAAAAAAAGAACATGCAAAACCAGGCAAATTGTTTGGTTCAACTACCCTCTCTATAATGTCAATCAAAATTCCAGGATTGGTGTGCGTCAATGGAATAATGAATCCGAGAAACAAAGGCCATGTTTTCTATATGATATGACTTTGAGTAAGAATAGTTAGGTAAGGAATGATGCATCTATACTTTGGAGGAGGACTAAGCAACTTTGGGGAGGAAACCATAGGAGGAATTTTTTGACTCTTGGGGAGGCAGCTGTGAGGTGAAGATGTGTTCGATTGTAAAGCCAATTACTCTTTAAATTTTTTTTGATTTCATGTGGAGCAACAGCAACATCCATTTATCTTCATTTTGTACAATCTACTGTTAAAAAAAAAATGGTCCCGTCCTCTCTTGTCTCTCTTCCCTTTCCCTTAATTGTACATAGATAGGCCAAAAAAAAAATGTTTGTTCTCTTGCAACAAGTTGACAGTTGAGCCTGAAAGTTCAAGCCATGGAGTAGAGGGTAAAGTGAAAATTTTAAAAAGGATAATCAGCCAGAGCACCCAGGAAAGGGTTATAAATTTTAATTGCCACGATGAAACAAGAAGTGTACAGGGTTGGGAGTGAGGAACAGGTGTGTGTTTTGGTAATGCTACTATTAAATCAAGCCCTGAATATAGGTATAATTGTTGAAATTTCTGGGGACTGAAGTCCCTGACAATTTTGTCTTACTTGATATTGCTTTGGTTTTTTTTCTCCTCCATTTTCTTTACCTTTTTTATCCTTTTGGGTAACTTTTTTCCTCTGTGTCGTCATAATTACCCAAGGCACGTTTGCTTTTCAGAACCTGACATTACCCACCAAACAACTTGTCCAGCCTCACCTCTCTTTCTCTTTTCTGATTTCTCTTTGTTTCCTTCGCAAAAAAATCCCAAGAAAACAAAAATGAAAGTTCCATGAAGGGTGAAAGAAACAAACAAATTCTTCTCCATGCCTTAAAAGTGGGCTAAGGGTTGTCTGAAGGGCGATGATAACGTGCCACGGGATCCTGGATTCTACTTTATGTGATTTTTCGGTTTCAGTGTCGTTTCTTACACAGATGCCAATTCTTTGGATACCAACAAAACTAAACCAGACAAATGCCTCAGGTTTCAGTGCCACAACAAGGGGCCCTTACCTGCTCATCCTCATCATGATATTATTGAGGGCCATATATATCTGTTTTGGATTATGTTTTGCATTCAATACTCCTTGTTTGGCAGCTTGCATTTCAAATCTAATATAGTCAAATGAAAGAAAAAGAGATTTATGTGAAGTCAATCTCAAATCTAATCTACTAAACCATAATGCTTATAACGAAATTAAGAAATTTCAAGTACTAACTATTCTACAAAATAATGTGTATGTATTCGGAATTTAATTCAATTATACTAAAAATCGATTTAATTCAAAAGGTTTCAACTCATAACTTCAGAAAAATTATAAGTTTTTTTTTTCTCCTTGCAATATTTGTGGCTGGATTTCTAAAAGTTATGGCCAAGGTGTGCTGCTTTAAGGCGAAATGGACATGTTTTCGGAAAGTTAAAGTTGAAGCTACTTTGAAAGCAAGCAAATTGGACTTCAAAGTCAACAACAAACAAAAAAATCTAAAAGCATGGTTTTTTGCAAGGGTTTTACTTGGATTAGTTTAAGAAAAGATGATTAGATTTGGAATCCACGACACTTGGGGGAGATGATTGCCTTTGCCTTTTTGTAGATGCAGCATGTGTCAAGTATCAATCTTCCATCATCTTCCCATTCTTTCCAACTCAACAACCAAGTATAAACATCTCTACTTTTCTTTTTTTTTTGTTTTGTGTTTGATTATTATATAAACTCATCACACTATTTCTACTATATTAATTATTTTCTCTTTCTTTGCGGCACCTGTGTCCTCTCTCTCTTAATTTACCAAAATTTTTTTTCCTTAAGACTTTTTGAAGTGTTATTAATTATTTGATTCACAGGGAATGTTAACTAATGATGTCCACCCTAATCAAACTTAGACTCCTTAAGTAATCATCCATTAAAAAAAAAAAAAGTGCTACTCAAGATGAATTTTGTCGTCTAACCAACAATAATAAATTAATACATACTTAATTTAGAATCACTTCATTTAGCAAAATTTTCATTTTAGAATTTTAATTTCCTCGTTGTTATTTTTATAAAAATTAAGATGCAAAACTTTCAATTTTACTCCTGACAAAAATTAGAAATTAACATTAATGAAATTAATGAATGCAAACCTTGATTCATTTAGAGTTTAGGGTTTAAATTGTAAATAAAACATTTTTAATATATAAAAATTGAATCCTAAACTCAAGATTTAATCTTAAGATAAATATTTATCCGATCGACCATCTCTCATAAGGGCACGAGATATGATTAAATTAAAATTTAAGGGCTTTTATTTGCATAAGTAATCAAATATTGTTGACATCTGAGATCAAAATATTTGAAATACATAGAATGCCAGAAGAGAAAAATACAAGCACAAAATACATATACATTCACTTTGATGGTGTGTTAATTATAAATTTAAGCTCTTTATTAATGGCTATTGTACCTATAATTATTAATTAATTATTTTATTATGCCGTACGATAGTTTCTTCATGAGAAAACGAAAGCTAAAGTGAAAGTCATTGAACTTGGTTTGTGCTGTACCTAACAAAAATTAATAATATTTTAAAATTAATTAATATTGTCATAATATATATAGATTCATAAATTTATAATTAAATTTAATAAATAAAGTTGTCACTGATCTTTTTTAAGTGATTACCCTATGAGGAATTTATCCTCTTAAAAAGCTCTTAAGTTTGACTAAAAATCTTTAAAAAAATAAATTCGGGTCTATAAATCAGAACATGATTTAAAAATTTGATTACATGTGAGGAAGGTTATAGCACCTCCACATGCTCATTCAAATGATGGTACCATTTTATTTTGAATTTATCTTAAGATTTTGATTCTAATGGTTTTAAATTTTATGTTAAAATATTGTAAATAATTTTTAAGATTCTTCATCAATCTGACAAAACTCTTAAAAATATTACATCACCTCAAGAGTATTCAAGGATTCTATTTATATCCTTGAAGAGGTTCTGTTGCCCGAAAAAAGATTTATTTATTATTATTTTTTATTGTCGAAAATATATCTAATTATTTCACAATTTGAGCTAAATTAAAAATATTTTCTTGTTTTGAATTTTTACATTTTTACTATTTGGGCATATTTAGAAATTTATTATTTATTATTCTTTTTGGATTTATAAATTTTTCACCATTTGGGTCAATTTAAAAATATTTTTTTTAATTTCTAAATTTTTCATCATCTGGGTCTATTTAGAAAATTTTTTTTATTTTCGGAAAGAAAATAATATAACAATTATTTTTTATTGAAATTTTATTTAAATTCTTCACCATTTGGAATAAATTTTAAAAAAATTTTATTAAGAGATTCTTAAGAATTTAACATTTGAAATTTTTAAGAATCTCATCATTAGATAATTATCAAATATTTTCAATCCAAAAAATTTTATTTTGAAAAGAATACAATTACTTTTATTGAAATTTCATATAAATTATTCCATTATTTATGACAAATTTAGAGAAATTTTTCACCTAAAGATTTCTTAAAAATTTATCATTTGAAATTCTTAAGAATCTCATCCTTAGGTAATTTGTATTTAATTCCAAAATTTATTTTTTATTTTTTTGTTTGAAAAAAATATTAATTATTGTTATTGAAATTTTATCTAAATTATTTCACAATTTGGGATAAATTTTGACAAAATTTTTCACTTAAAAATTTTATAAAAATTTACCATTTAAAATTTTTATAAATTTCATCATTGGATAATTAATATTTATTTTCAAAATTTATTATTTTTTATTTTTTTCTAAATTTAATCATGCAAAAATACTCATAAAAATAAATAAACACATAACAAATAAATAAAATTACAAAAAAAACCAAAAAAATGGAACGGCTCGGCTCTACTCGACGGTTGCAGAACGGCTCGGCTTAAGGCACAGACAATGGCTCGAAACGCAGCTTGAGAGAAATAGCTCAGCTCAGCTTGGCTCAGTAGCAGGGTCTGCGGGGCAGGTTAAAACAGGTTAGTGCTACGAGTCGGATCATTCGAATGAAAATGTGTGGATCCTAATGAGTCTCTTAATGCAAAACAACGCCGTTTTGTGATGGTATAAAAGGTTAATGCTCGACTTTTTGCTTCATATCTTCCTTTCTTTTTTTTCTCTCTTTTATTTTCTTTTATCTCTCTCTCCCATTCTTTTCTCTCTTTTCTCTCTAGAAATCGGATGAACTTCGATTGAATATCAACTGGATTCTGGGGAATATCACAGTAATCTGTGTTGGTTCATCGGACGATCATCAAAAAATTTAATCGGTGTTGAAATCTTCAATCGGATTCTAGAAAGCTTGATGAAAAATTCAACTGACGCTAAAAAACTCGTCGAAAAATTCAACCGATGCCAAAAATTCACCTAAAACTGAAAATTTTTTTAAAAATTTGAGATTTTTTAGATTTTTCAAAAAATCCCTTCTTTTCTCTAAATAAAAAAATCTTTGAAATTTTTTATTACTTTTTGCTTGCTGTGTTTTTTGTGTTCCTATGTCTTTTGACCTTTGATCAATAGGTATTTATAGAGTTTTATCAGAAGAATTTTTTATTAACTCTAACTCCCATTTTGATAATATTTCTGCCTTATCTCATAGAAATTCAATTCATCTATGATTCTGCCATAAATCGACAGAACCTTCTTTTTTTTTTTACCTCTTTTCAAAATTTTTAACATTTTTTAATTTTATTTAATCATTATCTCCTAAAATAATAGTAATAAAAAGATAAATAATTAAAATAAAATTTAGAACAATAATAGAACAAAATAACAAATAAATTAATAAAAAAATTTGGGCCAATTTGCCCCAATTAAACCAGACCCAATTGATCTGAGTTTGAATCAAATTGAGTGTCTACAAATATTGATGTAGTGTTACATGTATTAATAATGAACTAAAATATAGAAGCTGCCAAGTGCTTTTTTATTTTAATTTTATTTGATAATTTAATATATGATACGATGATATAATATAAATAAAATATAAAAAAAGACATAAAGTGACATGATTTAAAATTTTAACAATAATTATATATGAGTTTAACAAAAAAAAAAAATTTCATATTTTTGTATCGATAAATTGTAACATATAATTTTCGTGTAAAACAAATATGAATACATGAATTTCAATATTTTATATAACCGAATATATGAATTGTTAAGTGTAATTGTCTAATTACAAAAAAAAAAAAATTATATAGAGAGCCATTACTTATAAATGTAGGCTATTTTTTAAATTTTGATGAATTTTATATAATTTTGAATTGTAATTAATTAAGTGTAGTACAATAATTTTAAATGGTATATTTTCAGAAACTGTCCATAAAAAAAATTAAGTATATAACTCCTTTTTATAATATGATTTAAATTAATATAAACTAAAATAATTAAATAATTTATCATAATACCCCTTTTTATAAATCTTAATACTCATTAACACTAACTTATCATAAAATCAATAAAAAAAAATTGCACTTATAAAAATTAAGACCCAACTGGTCCATAAGAACTAAAACTAAAAACTTACCAATAAAATATTTTTTTATTTAATAATCATTATAAAACTTTTAAAAAACCAAATATAAAAACAAAAAAAAAAATTCCAATATACAAAACAAGAAAAAAAATCCCTCATCCAACCATAATTTACTATAAAAATTACACTTATAAAAACTATAACAACTAAAGGACCAACAAATTTTACTCGTATAAATGTCAAATAAAATTAAATAAAAAACTCTAAACTAAATATGTACCTACAAAATATCACTTGAATTAATTATAATTATATAAATTATAAAAAATAAGGATTTATTTATATTAGTGTAGTTCTTATACTTTTTGAATTCTTAAATCAAAATTATTAAATTTAAAAATATTATTTTAATTTAAATGAATTATGAATTTAAGTTTAATCTAAAGATTCAAAATAATATAAGTGTGACACAATTAAAAATAAGAAATTCCCAAGATCATAGGTTGATAACTTGGCATGCCAAATGATCTTAGATAGGAGGACCTTAAGAGGTAGAACTCATGCAAGCCTATCTCACATAAATAGCTCATATGATCTTATATAGTGTTATTTTTTCGTATAAAGTAGTAATTTCTTAACGTACTTCAAATCAATCAAGCAAAAAAGATTAGAACCATAGCTTGTTTCATACTTTGACATGAGGAAACCAGTTTCAAAACAAAGAGAGAATGTTGTCCTTCTTTTCGAATGGAAGCATTTTACTTACAATTATTGTAATATAATTAATCAATTATAATTTAAAATTATATCAAACTCATTATAATTTTATGTAAATTTTACACTTATAAATAGTAAAACTTTAAATAACTTTGTATTATAATTGGATAATTATAGTATTATAATAAAAAATTTTGTAAGTGATATATATTTTTGTCAAATCTCCTGACAAAAGAATTATTAGTAAAATTAAAATTTTAATATTTTATTAATAGATTACGTTATTGCTGGTAAGTATTTTTTTTTGGATTGCATGCATAATTATAATTTTATTATAAATATCTTATTTGTCATAATTATATATTGAATTTTGTACTTGTATTTTAACTCAAAGTTGAACAAAATTGATAAATAAATAAGGTTTATTTTAAAGAAAATTTTTAAATCTTCTATATTTCAATATGCAAAATCACATAATATAAGTACATATGTCACAATAAATTTTTGGACTCATTAGCTAAGTGATATAACAGTAACTTTCTGCCAACTAGAATTATTAGGATTCCAATATTTATTTTTCTTTACTGAAGAAAGAGTTATAATGAGGAAAATGCAAGAGTTTATTGCCAATTTGAAAGTTGGGGGGACAATCTCTTCTAGAAATGATTACAGCCCTCTTGAAAGTGACTAATCTTGCTTCCTTCACCTTTAGAAAAGCTGCATGAAAGAAAAACACTAGTAATAATCAGGTTTTTGTAATTGGCTGTCATTAAAGTTACAGTTTTGCTTAATCAAACAAATAATCCATTTTTTTATCCCAGATTTAGCTCAACTTTTTTTCACCAAAGAAAGGCAAAGAGAAAGGTTAGGTGAGGCCACATGGAAGAGAGATGTGGCCTGCACTGCATATATACATATATATATATATATATATATATATATATACACACATAAGTATATAATATGAATATATATACATGCAGATTACTGTGTGACATGAATAATGACTGTTTTCTTGTGAAGGGGATGTTTTTTTGTTTCTGTCCAATTGCCTGTGTTTATTTATTATGAGTGTGTGGGGCTGAAACCCTCTCGAGCATTTGTGATTGGATCATTTTTTTTCTCTCTCCCAAGGTGTACTGTAGAGGGAGGTTTATAAGCAAGACTTGCCTCAGCCATGCCTGCTCAATGAAACAACCAAATCAAGAAAAAAAAAAAGCTAAAAAGAAAAGGGCTTTTTTTTTTTTGTATATATATATATAATATAAAAAAAAAGGGTCTTAAAGCTTAAAAGAAAGCTGATAGCAGAAAGCAGAAAGCAATAGCTTTTCTTCTTCATGTTCCCTCCCCCCTCACCTTTCTTTCTCTGCCCATTTTCCTTTGTGTTATCAGTAAAGTAAAGCTGAATTCCTTCCCTTCCCCTCCCACAATTCCAACTCCACCACCTGTACAGCTAAAAGATTCATTGACTTGTTTTCACTTAAACTCACATCACCAACAATCTCCAACAGGCAACAACATATAGTCTGCCAAGGAACACCAAAAACAATATGTTGGAAAACACTACTTCTTCTGCCCTTCCATCTTCCTCCTCTGATCCTCTCACTCCTTTGGAAAACGAGGCCACCCAGAAAAGAAAAAGAAAGCCAGCGGGCACCCCAGGTAAAACTAAAGCTATTACATACATATTTAATACCCTATTATTGTTCCTCTTAATTCAATTGATTTCTGATTTTTTTTTAATGTTTGTGATTGTGAATATAGATCCAGATGCAGAGGTGGTTTCTTTATCTCCAAAGACGTTGTTGGAATCGGATAGATATGTTTGTGAGATCTGCAATCAGGGGTTTCAAAGAGACCAGAACCTTCAAATGCATAGGAGGAGGCACAAGGTGCCTTGGAAGTTGCTGAAAAGGGAAACACAAGAGGTGAAGAAGAGGGTATATGTTTGCCCTGAACCAAGCTGCTTGCACCATGACCCTTGCCATGCCCTGGGAGATCTGGTTGGCATAAAGAAACATTTCAGGAGGAAGCACAGCAATCAGAAACAGTGGGTTTGCGATAAGTGCTGTAAAGGATATGCTGTTCAGTCTGATTACAAGGCTCATCTCAAGACTTGTGGTACCAGAGGCCATTCTTGTGATTGTGGCCGTGTTTTTTCCAGGTCAGTTTCCCTTGTTGAAATCACAAAACAACTCCCTCTTTATTACCCTTCTCTCTCCTCCTTGCTTTGGATTACATTTTCAAAACCAATCCACATGTTTTTTTTTTTGTGATAGCTTTTCTTTTTTTTTTTTTAAACCCTAAAATGTCCACAAAAGCTATCCTAAAGAAACAAAACCCCCAACTATTGATTTTTCAAAGTTTCAAACTGTTAAGTATACTCTTGTTCTTGTTGGGTTTTTCACAATCCTCTCCCAGAGCTATACAAAATCTAACTGATTAAAAATCCAAGAATGATTTCCTTCACAGTGCAAAATGACCTCATGTTTCCATTTGCTTGTGATCTAGGCTTAGCCAATAAAAGATTAAGGGCATGCAGTGCGTTCACTATTCCTAATAACACAGGTTTTTTTTTTTTTTTGCTTAATGGAAACCCAATTACCCGTAATGCAGAACAGTCATTTGCAGACACCCAAGATCTCAGACCCCAGTTGGCCAGTTCATTTCTTTTGTTTAATTTAGTGTTTTAATATAGTAAACCTTATCACAGAATCCATACTATAGAATACTTAAATCAATTTTATATTGCATTGTTCCTTTCTAACCCTACATGAACAAGACTTGATTGCTTCCTTGACGTGGTTTATATCATCCAAACTTGATTATTAAAAACAACAGGAACAATCCAAATGCTTATTTATTCTCTTTTGAATCATTCTTTTGCTCTTTGTCGTTTCAGGGTGGAGAGTTTCATTGAGCACCAAGATAATTGCAATGTTCGACGAGTCCAACCTGAATTGCAGGCACTGCAGCCGGCGTGCTCCTCTCGAACGGCTTCAAACACTAGTCCGTCGAGCGATGCCAACTTTAGCATTGCCCCGTTGCCTGGATTGCCAATGCCAAAATCAACTGAGCCTGTTTTCTTGTACAATCATGTGTCTACTTCTGACCACCAGCACCAACTGCAGCACAATCTTGAACTTCAGCTTCTACCATCACCAAGCACTCAATTATCGCGGAATTCAGATGAGAATTATGGAACTCATTTGAAGCTATCAATAGGGTCAAGTGACGGTGGTGAAAAGTGTGAATCCAACAAGCTTAGTTTAGCTACATGTAGAGAAAAGAATGCCAGTGAAACAGCATTGGAAGCTACTAGGTTGAAAGAGTTTGCAAGTGAGCAACTAAAGTTGGCCATGGCTGAGACGGCCTACGCCGAAAAGGCTAGACAGGAAGCAAAGAGGCAGATTGAGATGGCTGAGCTTGAGTTTGCAAGTGCTAAAAGGATAAGGCAACAAGCACAAGATGTACTGGAGAAGGCTCAAATCTTGAAAGATCAGGCGACAAAGAAGATAAGTGCTACTATCATGCGGATCACTTGTCAAGCTTGCAAGCATCAATTCCAAATATCAACAGCTGCGGTTCCAGCTGATGAGACCTCACTTGCTATGAGTTACATGTCTTCAGCCACAACAGAAGGGGAAGGAGAGTGACGGCAAGTTGATCATGCAATGAAAATGATCGATCTTTAGCCCTTAAATCTCTTTGTTTTCGATCTGCATGTTGAGTTTTTCTTTGCTGTGTCAAGTAGTTCAGTTCTTCTGACTAATATCGTGTCTTTGATATCTTCATTTGTTTAATAGAAAAGTAGATGATTCAATTTACAAGTGCAATGCAGTGAAGTAGATTATTCCACAAAGAATATTCATACCTCACTATTCACTAAGCTATATATGACTTGTATTGAATAATCCTAGATTGGGCATCTTGCCACTTTGAAACCTGATCATGGTACGATTAACTCATTGAATTGAGTTGTAATGTTCTGTCCTTTTGGCCTGTGACCGTTAGTTGAAATGCATTTACACTGTTTTCTTTTCATTGTTTCATCTTTTATCTTTCCTTATTTTAGTCAGTTGATGCTGCTTTCCTTTTTGTCACAACCATCAAAATAATGAGAAGATAAAAAGAAAGAGTTAAAAAACAATGCTTGTTTGATTTTAAGCATTGTCTTTTGAAAGTTTATGCAATTGCAATTTCTTCTTAATGAAGCACAAATGATGACCAATGAGTTACTGAAACTCCCCTGTACATTTATTGGGACCATTTTAGCTTGACTGGCCCATGTATTCAACCCGAATTCAATGCTAGAAAAGAAAGAGTGAGGATGGAGAGAGAGAGAGAGAGAGAGAGAGAGAGAGAGAGAGAGAGAGAGAGAGGGAAGGGGGGGGAAGGAATGTCATTTTCATTGCATCTGTGTCATTTTAAATGCATATAAAAACACCATGTTTTTCAGTGCCACAGTTGAAATGGTTATAGGCAGGCAATAGTCCTTCTCAAACATAAACAACACACAATCACATAAAAAGACATAAAGTCTCTCTCTCTCTCTCTCACTTTATCAGAGTCAGCAGAGGTTGCAGAGTCAGCAGCTAGCAGAGAGGGACACAGTGCCTTTTTCATTAAATTTTTAAGCCAAAAAATAAATGACCTGCAGTTAAAGAAAGAAAAAACTACTACTGCCCTTTCTTTGCTTTTCTTTTCTTCTACTATAATTAAAAAGGAAAAAAAAAACAACAAATGAACTACCCATTAATTTACTTTTCTTTCACACCTTAAGCCAAGGCAAAGGTTAAGACAGAGCGAAGGTGAACCAAAAGGGGGGTTTCCTTTTCTTTTTTTTTTTTTGTTTTGTTTTTGGTTAGCGGTCGGCAGTCTTGGCCTTGGGACCACGTGCTCTTCCTCTTTCCCAACCTCTTAACGCAGTTTCCTTTTTTGTCCATTGGATAGCTATGAATGGCACTTGCGTTATTTTCAATTGATTTAGGGTATGGTTTTAAACAGCTCAAACACTTATGTCCCCGAAAAAGAGCAGCTTCTATTTACATCCAAAAATTACTCGATGCTTTTAATTTTTTTATTATAAAAATATGTCATAAAAAATTACTTAATTAACTTTTATCAAATTACCTTGTAAATGTATTAATCTTCAACAAAATTGGGGGAAAAAGTTGGTTTATTTCCATGTCTTAATCTTGATTGATAGCATATAAAAGTTCTCCCACATGGAATTCTGGAACACCTGGAGATGACAAAAGCCTAAGGATAAAATTTATATGAAAATTTTTAAGTGAAATTTGAAAATTTTTTTAAAAAAATTAATTTAATAAAAACTTTAATAAAAAATCTAAATAGATAAATTGACATAATTATCGTAATAGTTTTGTGTCCGTCCGACGAATTTAGAAATGAAATAAAAAACAATGGAGTCGTCACCAATCTTTTTTGGTTAGGTGCGATTTGCCACATACTAAAACATATCTTTTTAAAAAAATTTTAAAATTAATTAAAATTTATTAAAAAGATAATTTTACGGTCTGTGAAACAGTCTAGGTTCGGGAGTCGGTTACACGTGGGGAAGGATTAGCACCCCCACAGCGCCCATTAAAAATGGTACCAATTAACAACGTGTTATCCTTTGATTTTGATAAAAAATAATCCAATTTTCGTGTTCGAAAAATAATTTCTTTGATTTTTATTTTATAAAAAAAATTTATTCTCGAGAAAAATAAATTAAAACCTTTTTATTGAAATAATTCTTAAAATGTTTCAGTACGTTGGTAACATTAGAAGAACTTTTTTTCACTTAGAGATTTCTTAGGCATCGCTTCTCGGAATACTTTAGAATCTCATCTTCGGAGGCTCAAATTTACTTTTTGTAAAAAAAATGTCATGCATGCAATGCAAAATGTTACTATATTTATGCACACATTTTATTCTCCTTTGTTAGAAATTTTATTAATTATTTTATTAATATTCTTATTTAAAATTAAAATTTTGAAGAAAAAAGAATTTAATTATATTGAAGATTTTCTATAAATATTCCAATACGCTGGTAATATTTTACAAAAAATCTTCTCACCTAGAGATTTCTTAAAGCATCTCTACTCGAAATACTTTTAGAATCCCATCATTGGATTAAATTTCTTTCCTTCCTATTTTTATTACTTATATTTAATTTATTAATCAATTTTTATTTATTACGAAAAAAAAGAAAATCTTTACTGTATTGAAAATTTTTTATAAATACTCCAATACACTTGTAGTATTTAAAAAAAATCTTCTCACCTAGAGATTTCGTAGGCATCACTACTCGAAATACCTTTGAATCTTATCGTCGGATAAAAATTTCCTTTTCCTACATTTTTTATTACTTTAGTATTATTATTAATTTATTTTTATATTATTGTTTTTAAAGTTTATTTTAAAAATTAACATAATTATATAAAAAAAATTTAACCACAATTTCATCATTTAATATAACAAATATAAATATTTAATATGCATAAATATTAATAAAATAATATATAAAAAATAAGAAAAATTCAAAAAAAAAATTTTTTTTTACCTAAACCGGACCGGTCAATGGTCCGGTCAACGTGAGGTTCGGTTTGATGGTTCGATTCGGTGGTTCAGTATCGATTCGGTTCGATCTGGGCGATTCGATTTCGATCCAATCAGACCGATCAGAGGTTGATTGGGAAGCGGGTCATCGGGTTGGGTTCGCGGACCCCAGGTCGGGTCGCGGGTTGACGCGCAGATCCTCATTGATCGAAACAGTGTCGTTTTGGCCCTATGCTTAAAACGACGTCATTTTGCTTTTAATGTTTTCTATAAATAAATAATTTTTTTTGTTCATTCTTTTGGTTTTTCAGAAAAAAAAAGGGGAAGAGAGCTTTGGGGAGAGCTCACCGGTCGGTCGTCGGACCACCGCGTCGACCACCGTCTGGGTCGCTGCAGGCAGTCGCTGTCGGTGGCTTTCGATCATTGAAAAATGTCAAAATTCTTTTGGTGGTTCTCTTTGGATCGATCTTCTTGGATTCGATCTTCTTTTCATCGAAAATAGCCCCGATCGACGTAGATCGGGGCTCAAAGTTTCAGTCTCTTTTTTTTATTTTTTTTGACAGAATCGACTGATTTCTTTATTTTTTTTTGTAGGTAGCTTTTCTGATGCTGGGTTCCCTGCTTGGAGACTGTGATTTTGCTTTTTTTTGTGTTTCTGTGAAATTATTTTTTTGACAGAATCTTCCCTTTTTTTTTACCATTTTTGCTTCGATTCTGCCTTTCCGTTTGTAGATAACAAGCTCTATTTCTAGAGCTTTTTGGGATTCAAATCCTAGATCTTCTGGGATTCAAATCTCATTTTTTCAACTGAGAAATCACGCCTGCTGTTCGTGATTGACGGCTTGTCGGTCAACCATTGGCAACTAGTGGCGATGATTTTGGACTTTAGGGATTATGCATTTAATGCACTAGATTTAAACCAGATAAGGATAAAGAAGAAGGGAAAAAAAGAGGAAAGAAAGAAAAAGAAAAGAGAAGAAGACAAACGCAAAAAACGAGAAAAAAAAAAAAGAAAAAAAATTAAATAAATAATAATAATAATAATAATAATAATAATAATAAAAATGCTGTTTACAGTTGCCCCTCTTTGCCTATTTCTGTGAATCAAGAATAAGATAAAGACAAACAAACAACCATTTTGTTTAGAAAGATGAAACATTGAGAAAGAAGAAAAAAAAATTTTCTTTTTGGTTCGACAGAAAATGGCTTCTCTCAACAGAGGTTCAATCAATATTTTTGAAAGTTTAAAAAGCTCCTCTCAGTAGAGGCTCAACAATTAAAAATTTTTTTTTTTGAAAAAACTCTTCTCAATAGAGGCTCAACAACTTTTAAATCTCATATCATGAAAAAGGGCTCCTCTCAGCAGAAGCTCAACAACTTTAAAAGTTTTATCTTGAAAAGGGTTCATCTCAGCAGAAGCTCAACAACTTTAAAATTTTCATCTTGAAAAAGTTCCTCTCCGCAGAGTCTCAACAACTTTTAAAATTCTTATATTGAAAAGGGCTCATCTTAGCAGAGGATCAATAACTTTAAAATTCTCATATTAGAAAAGCTTCTCTCAACAGAGGCTCAAAAACTTTAGAATTCTCATCTTGGAAAAACTCCTCTCAGCAGAGGCTCAACAACTTTAAAATTGTTATTTTGAAAAAGCTCCTCTCAGTAGAAGCTCAACAACTTTAAAATTCTCATTTTGAAAAAGCTCCTCTCAACAGAGGCTCACAACTTTAAAATTCTTATCTTGAAAAGGGCTCATCTCGGCAGAGGTTCAACAACTTTAAAATTCTTATCTTGAAAAGGGCTCATCTCAGCAGATGCTCAATAACTTTAAAAATTTATTAAAAAGCTCATATCAGCAGAGGCTCAATAACTTTAAAATCTCATCTGAAAAGCTCCTTTCAGCAGAGGCTCAACAACTTTAAAAATCTCATATATTTTCAAATTTGAGTTCTCATCTTTGAACAAGTAAATTTCTCTCTTTTGAATTCCTTTGTTTGATCATTATCTTTACCAAAATCTTGTTTTTCATTAAGAAATGGAAATTTCTATCTTTGTTACAACTTCTCATGGATGCATATACTGAGTGCTTATAATGCAACGCATGTAATGTAATCAAAATCATTCATTGTAGTAAAAAGGTTCTCGAAATCTCTCGCTTTTGGCTTTTTTTATCAGAATTCTTATATGACCAATCTGTTCTTAACATCTAACCACAATATTTTTTTCTTCAAAAGTTTACAACATCAATGTCTTGTCATGCTTTTTCATCCTTTTTCATTTGCCTTTGTCAACTTTAAAAGTAATGCTGAGATCTTTCATGTTTGTTTTTCTTTTCATCATTTTAAGTTCAAGACAAATAAAATGCAATCACACATTTCTTTTATTCACTTGTATGATAAATAAAAATATCAGATAAGGATAAAGGAATGGATATGCATTATTTTCATTAAGCTGATAACAAGTGCATGACAAAGTGTTTGAGTTGAAACAAATGTGCCCAAATAATAATCACAAGATAATCATGAACAAAATATTCCCAGATTCTTTTTCTAAAACTAAATCAGATGACTTCTTTGATTCTTCAAAGTTCGTCAAACTATATTTACCCCTGTGTTATGGATCTTTTTCTGATGATGCTTCTACTTCACATCCAAGTCGCCTTTTCAGGTTTTCAACGTAGATAAGTTATCATTTTTTTCTCTTTCTTTTTTCTTTCTTTTTTAAGTAAAATATTTTTTCACAACATCTAAATTTATTAGGATAGGCAAATCACCTCCGTCCATTTCTGCCAAAATCAATGCCCCACCAAAAAATACCTTTTTCACCACATATGGGCCTTTCCAATTTGGTGTCCATTTCTTTCGATTATCATGTTGATTTGGAAGGATTCTTTTTAGCACTAAGTCTCTTTTCCTAAAGCAACGGGGATGAGTTTTCTTGTCATGTGCTTTCATCATCCTCTTTTGATATAATTGATCATGATAAAGTACTAACAGTCTTTTCTCTTCAATGAGGTTTAATTACTCGTAGCGATTTTGAACCCATTCTGCTTCCTCTAACTCTACCTCTATTAGGACTCTTAGTGAAAGAATTTTCACTTCGATCGGTAGCATAGCTTCCATTCCATATACCAAAAAGAATGGTGTGGCCCCAGTAGATGTTCGGACTGATGTTTTATAAGCATGCAAAGCAAAAGGTAACTTCTCATGCCAATCTTTATAAGTTTCAGTCATTTTCTCCAAGATTCTTTTGATATTCTTATTCATAGCCTCCACTGTCCCATTCATTTTCGAACGATATGGTGCTGAATTACGATGGTGGATCTTGAACTGAGTGTATACTTCATTCATTATTTTGTTGTTCAAGTTTTTGGTATTATCAAAAATAATTATCTCTGAAATCTCGTATCTGCATATTATCTCTTTTTTTATGAACTTACATACCACAGATTGGGTCACGCTAGTATATGATGTAACTTCTACCCATTTGGTGAAGTAATCAATCATCACAAAAATAAATTTATGCCCATTCGAAGCTTTTGGAGTGATAGGACCAATGACATCCATGCCCCACATAGAGAATGGCCACGAAAGAGCCAAAACATGTAATGTTGATGGTGGAGCATGAATCTTGTCAGCATAGATCTGACACTTATGGTATTTTTTGGCATAATCAATACAGTTACCCTCTATTGTCAACCAATAATAGCCAGCCCTTATAATTTGTCTAGCCATCATATGATCATTTACATGTGCCCCACAAACTCTATCATGCACTTCTTCAATAATCTTTTTTGCTTCAGCTGCATTACCATATCTTAAGAGCACTTGATCTCGACCTTTTTTGTAAATGATATTTTTATCAATGAAGAAACTCATAGCCAATCTTTTGATAGTTCTCTTATCATTTTCTGTTGCATGTTTTGGGTATTGCTGGCTTTTAGTGTATTGCATGATATCATGATACCATGGCCTCCAATCAACTTTTTTTTCAACACCTGAGCAATGTGCTGGTACTTTCTTCACATCTAGCTTGATGGGTTAGATTTTAATATTTGCATCTATTTTAATCATTGCAGCTAGAGTAGCCAGTGCATCAGCAATTTTGTTTTCCTCTCTAAGTAGATGCTCAAATTGAACTTCTTTAAATTGCTTGATCAACTCAGAGATGTAGTTATGGTACTGAATCAACTTAGAGTCTCTTGTCTCTTATTCACCTCGTAACTGATAGATGACTAGAGCTAAATCTCAAACACATCTAATACTTTGATCTTTTTTTCAATTGTTGCTTGTAGACCCATAACACAAGCCTCATATTCAGCCATATTGTTTGTGCAATTAAAATTTAACTTGGCTATAATGGGGTAATAATGCCCATCGGGAGATATCAAAATTACCCTAATATCATAACCCAAAGCATTAGCAGCTCCATCAAAATACATCCTTCATGATTTTTCAATAGGTTTATTTTCTTCAATGACCATCACATCTTCATCAAAAAAATTTAATTTTATTGGATCATAATCTTCGACTGCACGATCAGCAAGGAATTCAGCTATTGCACTCCCTTTAATAGCCTTTTGAGTCACATAAATAATATCATATTCTGAATGCATAACTTGCCACCATGCTATTCTTCTTGTCAATGAGGGATTTTCGAAGATATACTTAAGAGGATCCAACTTTGCTATGAGTCAAGTAGTGTGATAAAGCATATATTGTTTAAGCCTTCGAGCTGTCCAAGTTAATGCATAACACATCTTCTCTAATGGTGAATACTTAGACTCATAATCAGTGAATTTCTTACTCAAGTAGTAAATTGCTCGTTCTTTCTTATCAGTTTCATCTCTTTGTCTCAGTACACATCTCATTGAATTTTTGTACACTGTCAAGTATAAAATCAAAGGTTTTTCTGACATTGGTGGCACCAACACAGGTAGATTTGATAAGTATTCTTTGATCTTATCAAAAGCTTCTTGGCATTCGTTATTCCATTCTTCAGGATCATGTTTTCTGAGAAGCTTGAAAATAGGATCACACTTATAAGTAAGTTGAGAAATGAAACGAGCAATATAATTTAATCTCCCTAAAAAATCTCGCACTTCTTTTGAGGTATGAAGAGGAGATAAGTTTTGGATGGCTTGTATCTTATTTAGATCAACTTCGATTCCTTTTTCACTGACTACAAAGCTCAATAGTTTTCTTGATTTGGCTCCAAATGTACATTTGGTAGGATTCAACTTCAACTGAAATCTTTTCAACCTGTCGAACAATTTTTTAAGATTTACTAAATGATCTTATCTTTCTCGAGATTTTACGATCATATTATCCACATACATTTTTATTTCTTTATGCATCATGTCATGAAAGAGAGTCACCATTGCTATTTGATAAGTAGCACCAATATTTTTCAACCTAAAAGGCATAACTTTGTAACAGAATGTCTCTCACATGGTCACAAATGTGATTTTTTCCATATCATCTTGAGTCATCTTGATTTGATTATAGCTTGAGAAACCATCTATAATGAAAAATATGGAGTGCCTAGTAGTATTATCCACTAGAGTATCGATGTGAGGTAGAGAAAAGTTATCCTTAGGGCTTGTCCTATTCAAGTCTCGATAATCGACACACATTTTTACTTTTTCATCTTTCTTAAGAACTGGCACTATGTTGGCTACCCATTCAAGATATTTTACCACTTTAAAAAATCCAGCATCGAATTGTTTCTTCACTTCTTTTTTAATTTTCAGCAGTATCTCTGGTTTCATACGTCTTAGCTTTTGCTGCATCGACTTACATCTTAGTTTTAAAGGTAACTTATGCTTTACAATATCAGTGTTGAGCCCTGTTATATCCTGATAAGTCCACGCAAACACATCTACATATTCTCAGAGCAGCTCTTCTAGCTTCTGTCTTTCAGTTGGTAAAAGAGATTTACCAACTTTAACCTCTTTTTTATTTTCACCATCTCTTAAATTCATTAATTCGATAATTTTTTGATGGGGTTCAATTGGCTTATCTTCATGTTCTATTAATTTTAACAAATCAAGAGGCAGTGTGTAGTTATCTGAATCTTTCTCCTTATCAAGTTCATCAACATGAATTAAGTTTTTAAAATCAAATCCGAGATTATTGCCATGATTATCTTCGTGTTCATTGTTTGGGACCCTACAAAGGGTAAGATGAAGATAATATTGGCATACAAAAATGGAATGGCAAGAAAATAATAGAAAAAAAGAATGGAAAGTAAAATAAAGATGAAAATAATAGAAGAAATACGGATGCATTTTTTAAGTCTTTTATTAAAATAACAAACATAAACATACCATAAAAGATCTCCTAATACTATAGAAAGTAATTAGGGATTTAAAGTTTCACAGTACGTTATTTTTCTAAAGTTTTAAAGATAACTGGTAACTCTGTAACTTTTTAATTATCCAGCTCAAAATTTAGAAGATAAGGGTACACGAACAGCTCTTCACTTTGACTCTTCTTTTCTCCATCATCCACCATTTGAATGGTCAGCTCTAAAAATTTTTCCACGAATCCTGCATTTGAGGCTCTCGATAAATCTGTATAAATGTATCTTCATGAGTGAAAAGAATCATAGAGGTATGGAATAATTATGGGCTCTGACTCTGGCTCACATCCTCTAAGATTAGCTATCCTCTTATCTCTTTTCTCATTCACCATTCTTATTTTGTCCCCTCTTGTTGGCTTATATCCCAAGCTAAATCTGTCCCTCTTTTTATATATGGTCGATGGCTTCGTGATTTCTTGCAGGTTCTTTCCAAGTCTGACTTCAGGTTGTCATTCCATCTTGGTAAGCTGTTTGACTAACATTTTAGTTGTTGTAGATAAATGTTACGAATACAATTTAGATCCTCCAGCTATATATGTTGCATTGGTAATCTCGAAAGATCTATAAGAGCATTCTAGAGCTTCATCTGCTGATTTCACATAAGGAGTATTTATCGGTTGAGTTACCAATAAATCTTCTTCTCTTGTCACACATGTTAGCTTTCTTTCAACAATGAATTTAACTTTTTAATGTAATGAAAATAGGATAACACCTGCCATATAGATCCACGGTCTACCCAATAAATAACTGTATGAAGGAGAGATATCCATAACTTGAAATTTTACATTGAAAGTGTATCAGCCAATCTGCGATGGCACTTTTATATCTCCTAGCACCTCTCTTTTGGTTTCATCAAAGGCTCTCACTATCATATGACTAGATTTCATATAAGATCCATCAACAGGAAGTTTTACTAGAGTAGTCACAGGCATAACATTGATGGATGAGCCATTATCAATCAAAACCTTAGCCATTATATGACTTTTACATTTCACAGTAATGTGAAAAACCTTGGTATTTCCTCTACCTTAAAAAAAATCTCTTCATCATTGAAAGAGATATAATTTGAAATTATCAGATTGCCAACAAGCTATTTTACATATTCAACAGAAGCATTGTGAGACACATATGCTTGATTTAGCATCTTCAGCAAAGCATTACGGTATGACTCTGAACTGAGCAATAATGATAATAGTAAAATTTTAGCTGACATCTTGTTAAGCTGTTCTACCACGCTATACTCACTATATTTTATTAACTTTAAAAATTCATCTGTTTCACTCTCAGATACTGGCTTCTGACATTCTCTTTCTGGGGTTACGTCAAGACCACTCTGACTTTCATTTTCTTCTCTTACCTTGGTTTTTTCCTTTCTAGCTTTTTCTAAACCTCTAGGGTATAGCACCTGCCACTTCGAGTTATGCCTCTTACACCCATTATGTTGATAGTATCTGAATTGACTACGATATCATAATCATATTTTTAAGGTATTACTTTATCATTATAATATGAAAAAAGGTCAGGAACTTTAATTGTCACCACTGATCGAGAAATAGACTTTTCTAGCTTTGATGTTGGCTTTTTATCATAATAGATCGTTATCGGTCTATGCATAAACTTATTCTTTGAGTTAATGGTAGACACTTCAGTTTTCACCAACTATTTTTTCTCTTGGTAAAACTCTATTCGACCTTCATCCATCAATTTTTGCACCTCTTGATGAAATTGATGATAATTCTCGATAGAATGCCCCAGAACACTCTGTGATAATTGCAGCTTTCAGTTGAGTTAATCACTTCAGAGTAATTTTGAGGTTCTATTGGCTTCAACATATTAGCTTTGACCAAGGCTTTAAATACTTTAACCATAAGAGTTTTGACCTCTTCTATTCTTCTTTTCACATAGCTTGTTTGCCTATCAACCAAAGCATTTATTGATGGTCTGGTATGATTTGATAGAGGGTTTTCATTGACATTTGGAGTCCCTTGTTAGTTGGTATCAAAATTTAATACTCTTTTATTGATTAACCCCTGCACTTTGCACTTCAAAGCAGTACAGTTTTCAGTGGAATGACTTAGATTCTCATAGTAATAATCACAATACGAATTGGGGTCATACCATTTAGGAAACGAAGATTTCATAGGTTCAACAATAACAGGAGCAAGTAGATGTTTCTCAACAAGTCGAGGATACAAATTTGTGTATGTCATGAGAATGGGGTCAAAAGTGAGTTTTTCTTGGGTATTTCTTAGGGTTCTTGGACCACTATTAGGTCTCCATTCTGGTCTTATAGGTACAACAAAATGATTATAGGAATAAATGGGTGTTCAAAAAGATAGCTAAAAATATGATGGATAAACTGATGGTTGTAGTAGTTGGTATGGTTGATATGGATGAGGATGGATATAACATTATTTATGGAAGGGTAATGGGTTTGGTAGACTGGTACAGAGTAGGTGTGAAACCTCTGAACTGTTGCCCTACATAGTTTACTGCTTGGGCTTCATTTTCTTTTTTTTTGAGAGCTTCACTTTTCTGTACTCTACTTGTCTCTCCTGTATCGAGCTTACCATTCTTTATAGCACTTTCGATAATCTCATCAGATATCACCATATCTGTAAAGTTCTTGGTTGTATTGCCTATCAATCTCTCATAGTATGGTGCTTTCAGAGTATTCATAAATAAAACAGTTGTCTCTTTCTCGATGAGAGGAGGTTGGACTTATGCAGCCACGTTTTTCATCTTTGTGCATACTTTTTGAAGTTTTCAGTTGCTTTTTTTCCATACTTTGTAGAGACAGAAGATCTGAAATCATATCCGTAACATACCGATATTATGTAAGGAATGCCTTTGTAAGCTCTTGCCAAGAACGAATACGAGTCCTATCTAATTGAACATACCATTTAGCTGTAGAACCTGTAAGACTATCTTGAAATATATGCATTAACAACTTTTTATCATGAGCATATGTTGCCATTTTTCGATAATACATGGTGATATGGGTCATTGGGCATTTTATGCTATCATATTTTTCAAATTCAGAGACCTTGAATTTAGACGGAATGACCACATCAGGGACTAAGCAAAGCTCGATTGCATCTGTGGAACCATAAAAATTTATTCCTTCCACTGCTCTAAGCCTTTCTTCTAATAACTTCATCTTTTTTTGAGCATTATTATCTTTCACTTTCTTAGATATCTTTATCCCTAGCTTTTCTCTTTCTTTGTGATCATCCAAATCAGGAACTAGGATTGGCTTGGGTGATTTTTCCATCATGACAGGATTAACAAAATTTTGAAATTATCCCAGAACAGGTGTAGATGTCATTCCTGGATAAGGATTGGGATATCCACTGGGAATGGGAATTTGTACTCTAGTTCCTTGAGAAGGTTAAGTTGGTTATGGTTTAAACCCTAGAGGATAAACAGGATCCACCATGTCTGGTGATTGCTTTTAAAAGCTGAGATTTTCTTCCACTGTTTTTCCCTTGTCAAGTTTTCTGAGCATATCCATTATTGTACTAAAATCCCCTCTTAGTTCTTCTTGAGCTTTCTCGATTCTCTTAAATCGACTAGTCTGTTCTTGCTCCATAATTTTTGTTTGAGTCTTGGTGTTGTATGAATGACGAGTGGGTTGAGTCAAAATTTTTGAAGGGCGAGCTATTCTTGAACTTTTATTACCATAAAAGTTTTAAAAAAATTAGAATGCCATGTGTCAAAATTTTTATTTTTTGAAAAATGTTTTTTTTAAATAAAAATGGTGCAAATGATGCATGAATGCAAGTGAAAAATATTTGCTCCTGGATAAATTTTAATACTAGAAAATTTCATTGATTCCATACAACTTTGATTACATAGGATTTATCATCCTAGAATTATATCCATAGAAGCGTTTGACTTGCTCATAATGGTCTTTTGTCTCGTCTAGAAAGTTTACTAGGCACTGTCTATATTCTCCTATAGGATTGACTTCTTGTCTTAATGCTTCTACCTTTTCAACCATCTCTCGTGCCTTTTTTACTGCCTTAAAAACTTGACTGATTATGTGCTCTATGTACTGTTACCTCCTTAAACTTTCTACTTTTCATATCATGAGAGCATCTCTTTTTGAATCACATGTGAAGATCCAATCTTTTTCCCTTTTATGCCACTCATCTATCATTACTGAAATATGGTTTCTTGTGATCTTACAGTTATAGCTCCAACCCTTGAATCACCTGGTGAAATGATTTTTTTCATTCAGTACTTCAAAGTACTTTCTTCTCTCTTTTATAAGCATCGCTTTCAACCTTTCCTTTTCGTTTTGGCATTCCACCAATCTTGTTGAGGTTGTAGAATATAATCCTTTCCAATTCTGACATTCTTGAAAAATTTTAGTGGTCTCCTCTTGCTTTTCTTGAGTTTTGCCCTTTCATTGGTTTATTCCCTCTCGGAGCTTATCCATTTCATGTTGTCGACTAAGGTAAGACTTGGTGACTTTTTCAGTTTTGAATTGAACTCGTAACCTCTTATTTTTTTGGTGTAGATCTTTCAAATCACTATTGACCAGATTCTGTTCTTTTATGACTTTTTCTAATCTGCTCCTTGTATCTCTACTTTATATTTCAATTACTCTACTTTTTCTCGAAGTCTCAAATTTTCTATTTTTCTTTCTTTTTTTTCAGCTTCTAATTCTTTCTTGACAAGCTCAACTTCTGATAATTGCACATCTTTCGAAAGATTAACCAATTGATATGAGCTATCATTAAGAGGGAATACTATATCTCTAGATCGCTTTACTTTTCAAATATGGTAATCAGAAGTGACTTTGTCGATGAGAGGCCCTAACCTCATTCTTCGTGTTCTCTTCCATGCCTGGATCAACTGCTCTGAGGTTCTTGATGGATTCGATTTCCCATAAATGAATTCTACTTAGACCAAGCCATGAGTAGCAGGAACAAAATGCTTTACACCAAATTACCTAAGTACCATCAATGGAGCGTAACTTACAATACCCCATAATCCTAACAACGGTATCTACGACTTATTTCCTCCACGATACAACAAGGGCACACGAGGCATCCAAGGCGCCATCCATTCGATTTCATCCCCAGTAAGCCTTTGTAAAAAAAAGACCCAATCTTCTTTAGTCTTCAATGTTAACCATTGACTTTTGTAGAACTCTTTTATTGGTGCTTTGTTTCGTAGATATGGCTTTGAAAATGCACTTTTCTCGCATTTAAAATGACTTTTAACCCATACATATAATAGAGGTGCACATCTTATAAACCATCATTTTTCATTTCGTTGACAGAAATTCAATGATCAAATGGTTTCTGCTAAGACTGCAGGTGCGAGATTAATTGCTTGGGTTTCAATTTGCTCGAAAAAATCTACCACAGTTATCTCAATGTAACCCAAAGTCTTCAAAAAGATTACCATGCCATATAATGCTAGAGCAAACACAGCCATACCTTGATCATCATTTAAATGCTTCTGAATGAAGTTTCGAAGAAAATTTTAACGAATGTTGAGATGTTCACCTTTAGATTTTACGAAGGAATCAATGGTTTCTACTTTAACCCCCATAAGCTTGGCTAACTTTTTACGATAACCTGATTTTGGCTTTCGGGTAAATACTTTATCTGGACATTGTAGTTCTATCCCGAAAAAATCGAATACTCCTCGATAGTTGACACCAAATCTTTCTTGATTAAAAGTGAAGCATCTATAGGATGGATCTCAAAGCTGTATAGCTGCTTTGATTAGCTGTTCATCAATAACTACTGAAATGAGAGATGTAATCTGCCCATACTTTTTGCAAAAGCTTTTTTTTCTTTCTTCATTTAATTGACCCCAGACAGCAGCTAACTCTTTTAAATCATTCTGTGTGAGATCTAAATGCACTTTCTCGGGTAATTCAAACACATAACCGGTAGGCAAACAATCTCCATTCTTTTATTGAACTTCTTTCGACCAAACATGTACTTCATTATACAATTCACATGGCACACTGACTGAAGATGAACAAATTTATAGTTCTACGGGATCCATGAAAACTTCTTAGGAGAAATATGTCCTAGAGCAAATATCTCGATGCAAAACTGTATGATATGATTAATGTAAAAAAAAAAAAAGAAACAAAATTGAGTTAGTGTGGTTAAAAAAAAACATTTTTTATTTTTTAGTGTTTTTTGAGATTTTTTATGTTTTGTTTTGTTTCATATTATACATAACTTTTATTATTCAGGTATTTCCTACAAGAAGATGGACAAGGCTCTACATAAGGCTGGTTTCTTAGGCTTATTATATGTTGAGTTTGGATTGACAGGGTCTAAGGTTCCCAAATTGTTCCTCACTGTCGTTCATGTTGGACTAGTAAGGTAACCCGATCCTTACCCATTACAGGCTACGAACGAAAATGGTTTAATTCGAGTAGAAGTATTTCGTTTGCCATTGCGAAGGTTATCACCTCACGAGAGCATAGGTACTTTACTTCCTCTTATAAAGGATAGGGCCGAGTATAGAGCTCATGTATGATATGCATCGTGCCATTATGTGTAAATATATCCTAATTTATTGAAAGCAATATATACAAAAAAATAAAACATAAGAGGCATAGTAAAAAAAATGTGTGTGAAATTTTTTTTAATTTTTTTTGATTTGTTTTGTTTTTTTGTTTTACTAAAAATGAACAATAAAAATTTAAGAAATTGATTAAGACTATTTAAATTAAAATTTGAGGATAACAAGTAGTTAATTTTGGCCTGACTCTCGAAAACAAAAAGCTTCTCCAATGGAGTCACCAAGTTATCGTAACGATTTTGTGTCTGCCCGACGAATTTGAAAATGAAATAAAAAATAACGGAGTCACCATCAATCTTTTTTGGCTAGGTGCGATTGGCCACCTACTAAAACATATCCTTTTAAAAAAATTTTAAAATTAATTAAAATTTATTAAAAAGATAATTTTACAGTCTGTGAAACAGTCTAGGTTCAGGAGTCGTTACGTGTGGGAAAGGATTAGCACCCCCACAGCGCCCGTAAAAACGGTACCAATTAACTAGTGTTATCCTTCGATTTTGATAAAAAAATAGTCCAATTTTCGGTGCTCGAAAAATAATGTCTTTGATTTTTATTTTATAAAAAAAAATTATTCTCGAGAAAAATAAATTAAAACTTTTTTATTGAAATAATTCTTAAAATGTTCCAGTACGTTGGTAACATTAAAAGAACTTTTTCTCACATAGAGATTTCTTAGGCATCGTTTCTTGGACTACCTTAGAATCTCATCCTCGGAGGCTCAAATTTACTTTTTGTAAAAAAAATATCATGCATGCAATGCAAAATGTTACTATGTTTATGCACACATTTTATTCTCCTTTGTTAGAAATTTTATTAATTATTTTATTAATATTCTTATTTAAAATTAAAATTTTGAAGAAAAAGGAATTTAACTATATTGAAGATTTTCTATAAATATTCCAATACGCTGGTAATATTTTACAGAAAAATCTTCTCACTTAGAGATTTCTTAAAGCATCTCTACTCGGAATACTTTTAGAATCCCATCATTGGATTAAATTTCTTTCCTTCCTATTTTTATTACTTATATTTAGTTTATTAATCAATTTTTATTTATTACTAACAAAAAAGAAAATCTGTACTGTATTGAAAATTTTTTATAAATACTCTAATACACAGGTAGTATTTAAAACAAATATTCTCACCTAGAGATTTCATAGGCATCACTACTCGGAATACCTTTGAATCTCATCGTCGGATAAAAATTTTCTTTTCTTACATTTTTTATTACTTTAGTATTATTATTAAATTTATTTTTATATTATTATTTTTATAGTTTATTTTAAAAATTAACATAATTATATAAAAAAATTTAACCAAATTAAAAATTATATAAAATTTTTTTTTTACTTGAACCGGACTGGTCAACGGTTCGGTCAAAGTGCGGTTCGATTCGACGGTTCAATCCGACGGTTCAGTACCGGTTTGGTTCGGTCTAGGCTGCTCGATTTCGGTCTACTCAGATCGATCAGAGGCTGATTAGGAAGTAGGTCGTCAGGTGGAGAGTGCGGACCCCGGGTCAGGTGCCGAGTTGACGCGCGGATACTTCTTAGCCGAAACAACGCCGTTTTGCTTTTAATGTCTTCTATAAATAACTGAAAATTTTTTTTGTTCATTCTTTTAGTTTTTCAAAAAAAAAAGGGAAGAGAGCTCGTCGGTCAATCGTCAAACCACCGCGTCGATCGCCATCTAGGTCACCGTTGGCAGTCGCTGTCGATGGTTTTCGGTTGTCGAAAAATATCAAAATTCTTCTGGTGGTTCTCTTCGACGCGATCTTCTCGGATCCAGTCTCTTTTTCACCGGAAACAACCCCGATCGAGGTAGATCGGGGCTCAAAGTTTCGGTATCCTTTATTTATTTATTTTTTTGGACAGAATCGATTGATTTCTTTATTTTTTTTTTGTAGGTGGCTTTTCTGGCCCTGGGTTCCCCTGCTTGGGGACTGTGATTTTGCTTTTTTTTATGTTTCTACAGAATTTTTTTTCGACAGAATCTTCTTTTTTTTTATCGTTTTTGCTTCGGTTTTGCCTTTCCGTTTGCAAATAACAAGCTCTATTTATAGAGCTTTTTGGGATTCAAATCCCAGATCTTCTGGGATTCGAATCTCATTTTTTCAACTGAGAAATCACGCATGCCGTTCGTGATTGATGACTTGTCGATCGGTCGTTGACAGTTAGCCACGATGATTTTGGACTTTAGGGATTGTGCATTTAATGCACTAGATTTGAACTGGATAATGATGAAGAAGAAGGGAAAAGGAAGGAGGAAAGAAAGAAGAAGAAAAGAGAAGAAGACAACGCAAAAAACGGGAAAAAGAAAAAAAAACAAAAAAATAAATAATAATAATAATAAAATGATGTTTACAATAATTCAATGTAAAAATCAATAATATGTAAAAAAAATTATTAAAAAAATTGTTTATAATTTAAATTTGATTTATATTGTTTAATAGTAAAAATTCTATCAACATTTTTATTAAAAATATCAATCTAAAAATATATATATATATAAATTTATTAAATTTTTTCAAAATTTCATACTTGATCTATGTAACAAATCATTTCAATCTATAAATTTTAATTTTCTATTTTAACTTTTATTTAATCATTTTTAGGTAAAATTTTCATAAATTTTACCTAAAAAACTTCCTTTTAAGTATATTCCCTTTTAGAATAAGTATTTGATGATTTATACAAACATCCATGTGAAGATTATGGGACAAGGACATCCTAATCCCTATTGGACTTTCTTTCTGACTTGTAATGATGGGGATGCACGAGATATTCATAACCCTATATATATATATATATATTATATTTATTTATATATTTATAAGTCATTTATGTGCAATTTGTGAAGTTTTTAATTTAAGATAATTAAATAAAACTAAAATTGAAGATTAAAGTCAAGAGCTTGATAAAATAAAATAAATTAAATGTAATAGTTGTGCACAAAATTTAATCAACAATTTGTGAATGGATAACAAAATTAATCATATTTTTTAAAGGTAATAAAATTTTACTATAGCAATTAAAAGTCGAATGAAAGTAGAACTACAAAATAAAAAATTGTGTTCATTTGTTAAAATATTTATTTAAATAAATATTAAAAATTGTTTGAATTTTCTAGATGAGTTTATATTATTAATGTGTCAGGATAAGTATTCACATATAATATTTTTAATTGAGATTAATTTCAAAAATTTTAGCTAAAGTCTCGCCATAAAATTTAATAAAGGTATTTTAAAAATAATTTTGATTAGCTAAGTTATTCAATGAAAAATAATTTTAGCAAATGTTATGGACACTTCTGCTTACCAGGGAATGAATGGGCCCAAAACTTGGGCACAGAAACACTCAAGCTGTGGGCCTAAAAGGTTGACAGCCGTTCATCTTTGGCCCATACAAATTCAATTTCGTATACGCTAATCTTAAGCAGGCTTAATTTCTGGATAAAACAAATAAAAAATTGATTATTTGAATAAAATAAAAAAACACTTTTTAATTAAATAAAAATGTAAAATAGAGTAAAAAATGGATAATTAATTTATAAGTTTTTAAAATGGAGAAAATGCAGATATATAAAAGTAATTCAAAATATATATTTTCCCTCTGCTTGAAATAAATTAAAATTATAATCTCATTATATATATTTATTTTATGAGTTATCTTTTAAGGTTAAAATACTAAAAAAAGCTTATGTAATTTCATTTTTTTAAAGTAAGTTTTTATACTTAATTATAATTACATTTAAATAAGCCCATGTATTTCAATTTATATCCATGCAAACTCTTTATTTTTAACGGAAGGATAATTATTGCTAAACTATGTGCCAGCTAGCTTTTGATGGCCACGTGGATGATTACATGGCATAATGACATGGTCAAACGAGGTTGAGTAGGACTATTCAACCATGTGGCTAACAAAAGCCAATGGTACGTGTAGACATCGATTTTTATCGGTCTACTTTTTTTAGTAATAATAATAGTAATTAAAAAAAATTAAAAATTAATTATACAAAATAGAAAACCAAAATAAAAATAAAAAAATAAAAAAAACAAAAAAAAAAAAGAAAATGGCAAAAAATAAGGCGATTGATGCCTGACATTAATCACCCTGCAACCACCTCTAGCCACCCCTACCTTGCAACCTTCCGACCAGCCTCCTGCCACTATCCTACTGCCACCATACAATCTATCCTAGCAATATCTACAGCCACCCAGATCCCCATCTATAAAACACCTAACTTTTTCCCTTTTACGGCTCTCTCGGACATACAAAGAGCTTACTTTCATTATTACCCAACCCCTCTTTCAACAAGCTCAGCACCCACACTAACACCCCAGTCCAAGCTTTAACCCTCACCAAACCCATACCAAACAGAAAAAAAAAAAAAAGAAAAACAGTTCTCCCCGTAAAGAGGAACCCAGCGCCAAAGCTACCTACAAAAGTAAAAAAAAAAAAATCACAGTCTTGTTTCACAAAAAAAAGGTCAGATCCAGGAAGAGCGTGTTGAAGAGCGCTTTTGAGAGTATTTTTAGTATTTTTCAACCATCGACAATCGCTGACAGTGACCCAGGCAGCGATTGGTGCGGTGATAGTACACCAGACTCCAATGAAGCCAGAGAAAGCTTCTGAACTGAATTTTTTTTTTTGGAGAAATGAAAAAATGAGTTAAAAAAAAGAAAAGGTTCGTTTGTATATAAGAAAAGCAAAGGCCAAAACCACATTGTATTGGGCCTAGAGGATCCGTACATGGACCCAGATCTGATCTGGGATTTGCGTAACCGACCCGTCAATCCGACTTCTTAGTAGCTCTGAACCGGTTTGACCAGACCGGATCAAACAGAATCGCTCCTAAGCTTGTTCAACCGTATCGCATGTCGAACCGAACCCTTTTCAGTCCAACTGAACCATCGTTGACCAGTCCGGTTTAGGTAAAAATTTTTTTTTTTGAGTTTTTTAATTTTGTTATATATTATTATTTTTGTTATTTTGAGTTTTTTTTTTATATATTTATGCATGATAAATTTTAAAATTTTTTAGAATATTTTTTAATTGTTTTAATAATAAAAAAATAAAATAGTAAAATAATGACTAAAAAATATTAAAAATGCTTAAAAGAGAATAATAATAATAATCTAAGTAATAGTAATAATTTTTATTATTTTTTCTACCTAGATGTTTGAGAAATAAAAACATATTCCTAAAAATAATTTCGTCTAGATGTTGAGAAATTATTATTAACAAATTTTCATAAAAGAGAAGTATATAATATATTTTTAATTAATTTCAAAAATTACAAAAATCGAACTTGCTCCTAAAATTCGTCTAGATGTTAGAGATTTTTAGAGATGTCGTTTTTTTAAATAAAAAAAAAATCTAAACCTTAAAATTAAATCTCAAACCTTCAAATCCTATAATTAAACCCCAAACCTCTAAACCCTAAAATTAAACCCTAAATACTCTAAACCCTAAAACCAAAACTTCAAACATCAAACCTTAAAATCAAATCCCTAAAACATCAAAATCCTAAAATCAAAACCCTAAATCCTCTAAACCCTAAAACCAAAACTTCAAACCTCAAACCCTAAAATCAAAACCCCAAATCTCAAACTCTAAAATAAAAAACCTAAACCCCAAAATTTGAAACTTGAAACCGTACCCTTAAAATCCAAAATCTCAAACCCTAAAATTCAAAACTTGAAAATCCCAATTTCTAAAAACTCCTAAAATCCAAAATTCTAAAACCCCAAATTCGGTGTGCTTTCTTGGATCATTACAAAAAAAAAAAAAATCATTCAAACTTTAAAACCTTAACCCATACCCAGGTTAAAAAAATCATAAAAAATCCTAAGACCAAGTGTGAAAATTTCACTTAAAGTAATTTGTTCTCAAATGTCGCCTAAATGATGAGGTGTTTAAGAAAATTTATTTCATTAAGTCTTTCATACCCGTCCTTAATTCGTCTTAACAATGAAATTAAAACTTTAATAAAGAGTAATAATAAATTAGGATTTTAAATATAAATAGTCGCACTTAAGCTCTGTCTAGATGTTGGAGAGTTGGGGTGGTCTCATTATATTTAGGAATCCTACTCTAAATTTATATGTCATCACTTTGCATAACATCCACTAACATACATACATCATCATGTTATTCATGTTGCATTTCTTTGTCTTTAATTTTTATTTGCTACTTGACAATACCATCATTTATTTTCTCATATAAAATGTTCTACAAAAAAAATACATATTTTAAAATTTTGATATTATAAAATAAAAAATAACATTCCGAAAAAAATAATTCTTAATACTCTGCCTAGATGTTGAAGAGTCACTAACAATTATCTTCTATAAAGATTGTTATTTCATGTTAAGGATTGCTGTGCTAAATCTTAAGTGAAAATAGTTATTTTAAATTCTGCCTATATGTTGAAGAATTTAAGATAATTCTTTAACTTAAAGATTTTTTCAATATTTTTAAATAAAAATTTTAGCAAAAATATATTTTTTTAAACAAAGGGAATTAGTATTAAATTTCAAGTCAAAATCATTTTATCCAACACTGAAAATAGTGCATGATTAAATGGTACCAATTTATGGGCGTTTGTAGGGGTGCTAATCCTTTCCCACAAGTAATCAACTCCCGGACCCAACCTGATTTTTCGTAGACAAAAATTTATCTTTTTAATAAACATTAAACCCGCTTTTAAAGTTTTATTAAGAAGATAAACTTTTGGGTGATCAATCACACTCTAAAATAGATTGGTGGTGACTTCTCTTTTATTTTTTTCGATTTTAAAACACTTTACGGCTAGCGGTCTCAAAATCGTTACGACAGCTTAGCGACTCCACTGGGGACGTTTGAGAGTTAGGCCAAAACTTTAATTATGCGTTATTAACAATGATTGGATTTAATTGGTTTTATTTGATATTTAATTTAATTTTTTTATTTTAATTTTTCATAAAAAATATATATACAAGTTAATAAATAAAATAAATTGCATGCTAGTTATTACTTTATTTGATTTTATGTTTATGATTTATTTATGTTATTTTAATTAATATATCTCTTTGCACACACTTTACAAATTCATCCGTATGCATGAGCTCTAGACTCAGGTTCTTATCCTTTATAGGAAAAAGTGAAGTAGCTATGCTCTCGTGAGCTAATAACCTCCGTATTTGCTAGTGAAACACTTTCACTCAGATTGAACCATTCCCATTAGTAACCCGTAATGAGTAAGGATCGGAGAACTTTACTAGTCTATAATGGACGATGATGTGAGAAATAGTCTAGGAACCTTTCGACACATAAATCCTAACTTGACATATAGTGAGTCGTAAAGACTAACCTTCGTTAGAGCATTGTCATTTTGTGGAAATAACAGAAAAACATTTTCTTGAAGATTTTTTTTCTTTTCTTTGGTAGTTATCCAAAATTTGCATTTTCATGAAATATTTTTGAATTATTTTTAGCATTATCCAATAAGCAAAAAGCGAAAACTTTTTTAAATTCTTTATTTATTGGCTAAATAAAAATTAATTTTTTTTAGTCCTAGTTATTCCATGTGAAAAAAATGTTTTTCCTTTAAAAAAATTTTTTTTTTTGAATGATGTTTCATTTTTTGCATTTTCGTTTGACTTTTAATCCCATCCCATACATATCATAATAGGATAATGTGAGCATTTCATCCCATCCATATCAATGGATAGTGCATGCATCTCATGTTATGCACATGTTGATCAATTATACATGCCTTCCATATGCATCTTAATAGGTAGTGCGCACATTCCATTTCATTACACATTTGAAGGTAGTGTCAATTCATTAGGATGACATAACACAAACATTTCATGTAAAAATATAACGTGCACTTGATAGGTTTATGCATTCCATACAAGTATGTTGCATTATTCATAGGTATACATCTCATCATTCATGTAAGTATGTCATTGCATTTCATGCATATAGATTCATGAATAATAGAGTCGTATGAAACATACATTGCATTTAATATCCCACTATCCCTGCAATATAACATTATATTCCTTGCATACACATTCATGGTTAACGAAAATTTTTATTTGGGTCCTTGTACTTATAAAAATCCATTGTCATAGGCATAAATGCATTTCATGATATTCTTTAGCCATTATATTCATGTGTTCATAAACAAACTTTATGTGTCATTGTTTTTGTGATATTCATTCAATAAGGGTAATAATATAGAATTTTTGGTCTAAATCCCAGAATAAAATGTCTATCTTGGTAAAAATTAGAATGACAAAAATGAAAGATCGATTGGAAGTAAAGATTAGTGCTTTAGAGTTGAATCAAGAGGAATTATGGCTCGAGCTTTAGGAGATGAAACAACAGATGGCTCAATTGATAGAAATGGTTAAAAGTAGCGGTATGGTTGAGTTTATTGCTCCTCAAGGATCGTTGTCACTTTCATTAAGTCAAGATCAACTGGCTCCTATTAGTTTCAGTATTCTTCCAAAGCATGCTAAAGCATTAGGTAATTTGAATAGTGATCAAGGTTTGGGCGAACTTAAAAGAGGAATGAGTGAACTAGCCAAGCAAATGACTGAGCTTAAAATTTTGATATCCAAGAAAGAGTCACCTGGCTTCAAACAACCATTACCAACTATCCTAAATCCAAACTCGCACCCAAATCCTTTTTATGATCACTTTCAACCTCCTTTTCCAAGCACCTAGGATTGGGCCCCTAAATTTCATTCAACCTCAAAGAATTTCACACCTGAATCCAGTTCAACGACCTTATATTTCACAATTATTTGTTCAGCATGCTATCCCATCACCACTTTCGTAGTTTAATCTTTGATCTAGAGTTTTTCAATTCACTTCAAAACCAACTATACCATCATCTTTTGAGCAAAGTAAATCAACCATAGGACAAAAAAACTCTGACAACACTAAAGGAAAAACCTCGATTGATCCAATACCCATGTCCTACACAAAGTTATCTCTGTTGCTTATAGAAAACTAAATTTTTACCCTCATCCCTACTGAACCTCGTAAATCACCTTTTCTCAAATGGTACAATCATAATGCCCGATGTGAATACCATTTTGGCATCACAGGCCATTCTCTTGAAAACTGTACGACTTTAAAGCATACGGTACAGTGACTGATAAAAGTCATATATCTGAGTTTTGACATCAAAATAAAGTTAGTTGTTCACAAAAATCCTTCATCGATCCATGTTAAGATAGCAAGTAGTACTGTAGATGGTAGTTAAATTGGCCAAGATGATGAATAAAAATAATAAGCCTTTAAGCACAAGGATATCCTTACCAACAGTTATAGTCCACTTCTTTTGGATTTTTTAGACGAGACAAGGGGGAGTGAGAGTAGGCCTAGCACTTTTTGGCCATAGCCCTAGAATGGTTCATGATGTGTAAACTTGATACTTTTATGAATGAATGAAAACTTCTTTTGACTTAAAATTTTTATGAATTGATGCCTCTGTCCACTTTTAATAATTGGATGTCGGAAGGAGCTTGTGAAAAAGTGATGTGTGAATATGCCTTCACCAAACTTTTAAGAAGAAATGAATGTCTTTAGATAACCCAACTAGAATATAGGATGGAACCCCAGTTTCTCCTCCTTAATAATAAAAAAAAATTTTAACTTACACATCATGCATCATCTGTTTGAATTCATTGTTCTTCATGCTAGCTAAGCATAAAAGATTGATGATTGTGAATATGCTTTTGTTAAACCCTCAAAGCCAAAAGATTTTTTATAATAAAATTCAAGTCATGCATTTCTGACTTTTGATAATTAATAAAAGGTTCAATGATAGTTATCCTAGGAAACGAAGTCAATTGAGTCTGCACACTTATAGCACTCGAGTTAGTACCAAAATTATGGAAAATAAATATGCAAGTCGAATGGACAGAGTAAAAAAGGCCTAAGGAGAGATCAACAAAATAGTTACAGGAATGCAGCAGAACGTGAACAGATAGTTGACAGAATTAAAACAGATGTTAACAGAGTTGACAAAAGGAAAAAACGTTATTGAAACACATAGGGTAATGGAGGAAACAATTGTTGAGACACCATTGTATCCGTCTAGGTCCACATATGTTCAAGACCTTCATATGCCACAAGTACCTCTAACTACTCATTAACTTTTTACTAACATTTTTATCGAGTTACCCTCAGTTCAGACAAATGTCAACCCTAGGCGTACTCTTTATGACTCCACTACTGTGCCTAATATGGATGATCTTAAAGAATCAAAAAAATAAAAAGGGTGCCAATCCATCAAGAGATATAATGATGAAAGATAAATTTGATCTGTTAGAAAAGAGATTGAAAGTAATTGAAAGCCATGATGTGTACGAGAATGTTGATGCCAATGAGCTTAGTCTAATGCCTAATATAGTTATTCCATCAAAATTTAAAGCCTCAAATTTTGAGAAGTATGATGAAACGAGATGCCCTTTAATGCACATCACCATGTATTGTTGAAAAATGACAGGTTACACTCATGATGATAAGTTGTTGATCCATTGCTTTCAAGATAGTCTCACTGAGCCTGTAGTAAGATGGTATGCTCAGTTAGATCGAAATAAGATTTATTCTTGGAATGATTTGTCTAGACCTTCCTAGCATAATACAAGCATGTTGAAGATATGGTGCCAAGTAGGTTGTTCTTATAGAACATAAAAAAAAAGTCAACTAAAACTTTCAAAGAATATGCATATAGATGGAAAGACATAGCAATCCAAGTACAACCACCCTTATATGATAAAAAAATTACTGTTCTATTTGTCAATTCCTTGAACACTCTCTATTATAAAATAATGATTGGGAATGTATCTAAAAACTTTTCAGACATAGTGATTTCTAGTGAAATTATAAAAAATACAATCAAGAGTGACATGATTAAGTTAAAAGATGTGACAGATATTGAAGAGAAAAATACATCAGAACAAATAAAAGAGTGGTGCAAGCAGTCACAATGGATGGGCATCTACCTAATAGCTTTATCCCTTACAATCTTTATCCTATTTATCAACCCCATCACCTTATTATAAGCCACATCTCTCAAAATCTATATCTTTGCCAACCAAGCCAACATTTGGGTTTTCCAGCAAACTCCCATCCTCAAATGGTCATTCATGATCTTGTTTTTACATTTGAATCCACCACCCGACCAACAAAGAATCGAAAGAGACTAAGAAATGATCAAGAAAAATTGTCCATCCCTATTTCTCACATTTTACCTTTGCTAATAAAAGATCGATATCTCACTCATGTGCCTCTAAAAATAACACTAAATCCATCAGCAAGGAGTATGATCCCAATGGCAAGTATGATTATCATATGGAGGCAATTGGCCACTCAACTGAAAAATACAGACAGTTGAAAGAAAATGTTGAAGATCTTATCAAGAATGATATTTTGACTTCGAAGGTAACAGAACAATGAAAGTTGTTGACTCCATCCAATTGTCAAATGTGAGAAGTTAAGATGAAGAGAGAGGTTTCAAGTTTTAAAAATCAGGATAAAATGATTTTTTTTTATTTTTTTACTGTGTATGTATGACATGTGCATTATATCTCTAGAAGTTATCTAACTTATTTTGAAAGAATTAAATGTTTTGGATTTTTTTAATGAAATTTCTCTTTTTGCATTTGTTTGAATAAAAAGTCCCATATAAGTAACTTTCAAGATTTCAAAAAATAAAAATAAAAAAAAAGAAATTTTCTACTGCAATAAAAATGAAATGATTATTAAGGAAAATGGTGATTACTATTAGGAAAAAGCTCATCAAATGACTCCACACCTTTTTAAATACTTTCATGCCTGTAATCACTTAAATGATGGGACTCATCAACTATGATCCTTTAGGGAATGTGAGTTTGAATTCATACTTTAAGGGTCGATAATATTTTTTTTTGGGCAAAGGACAAAAAAGGTCAATTTTAAAAGTTCGTTTTGAATTTTTAAAATCAGGTATGCTTTCAAATTTTCAATTGATAATTCAATGTGTGTCAAAATTTTACTATGACCATAGATACAAAATTGCTTGAGCTTTTTTCTTAAATAGCCTTTGTTCCATGTCTTAAGGCACATTGAGAAAAAGAAAAAAGAATCATTTCTGCCTAAGATAATTTATTTCATACCTTTACACCTTTTCTTTTCCTTTTACTAAGAAAATGCCAAAAAAATTTTGAAGCCCAAAAAGCCTTTTTGAACTATGTGATCAATTCTATATGACTTGATCATTATTAGAACCTTGAGTAAAAAAAAATATGGGACATCACAAAAAAAAAAAAAACAAAAAAAAAATATGAGACATCACAAAAAAAAAAGAAAAAAAAAAAGACATTTTCAATGATTTGCTCTTCTATCCAAGTGATCATGTTTGAAATGATGAATAACCATCTTTCTCTATCCTTTTCATACATAAAAATTATCCATTTACTACCCATTTGAGCCTATTAAATTTTTTGTTCCAAAATAAACCCTAGCCAAGAATCATTTTCTACATTAGGGGGTAAAATTATGATATATTTAAGATCAACTTTAAGAAAAGTATCTGATAATTGAAAGCATCTAACATGCCCTTCGGAGGTAAAAATCTGGGGTAAAAAGTCAACAAGGCTTCAATTGGAATCTTAAGATTCAAGAAAGTAAATAGCCAAAGATGAAGTTAGGCATTTCTAAGGTAAAGCAAAGAAACTTTAGAGATAAGAATCTAAAGCTTCAATTAGAATTAAAAAAAATCAAATAAAAAAATATGTACCTTGAAAATGAAAATTCAAGGTAAAAAAAGGGTGAATAAAGCTGCTAAAATTAAGGTCAAATGTTTAAAAAAAAAGTAAATGAAGAAAGTAAAAAAATGCTCCTAAGGATCCTTGGCCCAATTACCCTGAATAATATATTTTGAGCCTATTTATCCATTCTTTCAGAACCCTTAACCTCGACCTACATTACATACCTTGAAAAGTCTATTTTGATCAAGTGTGGATACTTGGGTTGAAGAGCAATGTCTTTGAAATTTGTACATACTTGTTAGTATTTGGCAAGATTTCACCAAGTTCTTTATTGATAGAAAATATAGCTCTAAAGTGAAATCCCCAAAAGGGCAGTTTATAGCTAAAATCATTCTCGAGGCCTCAAAATGAATTTCAAAGTTTCAAGGTTCTATCTGAAATAAAAAAATCTTGATGCAAAGCTTTTTGAAAGACCAGCTCACATTAAATACCTTTCATTTAAAAAAAAAAAAAACCAACCTTGTCCTATTCTCAAATCTTGTTTGGAAAGTAATGGCTAGTTTTGACTCACATTGAAGTATCACGTTTTTAATAAAACAAAATATTTTAAAAAAATTATCTCTTTCGTGAGCCCAAGAGAAATCCTTGCAACCATCATCGAGCCTTTTCATAAGATATGCCCACCAATAAAAACAGTTGAATTGTCAATTACCTTCCTATCCATAAGCTTTCCAAATAGTAGTCATCAACTTCCAAGAGATTTGAAAGTCTTGAGTTTTAAATTTTTCATTAATTGCAAATATATTTTATGTGGGGTAATTTTTGATCACTTTTGAAAATTTTCAAGATTATTTGAGCATTTTGTACATAATACTGAGATCATTTTTTTTGGGTGAAAATAGAACAGTGAATTTTAAACAGAGATTATTAAAAAAAAAAAGAGGGGCAAGAAGAGTCTATACATTTATATCACTTGTATTTGCATCACAAGAAAGACATTCGTATTTGTAGCACTTGCATTGGCATTTGTATAAGACATTTGCATTCACACCTTAAGAAGAATTTACATTTGTATAATGGCATCTGCATCCTAAGAAAAAGTATTGGTAGGGGCATTTACATGAAAAGAACATTATCATTTGCATTGTGAAAAAGTCAAATGTATTTGTATCAAGCATTCACATTCGTGCGTTGGCATTCATATTTGCATCAACATTTCCATTAACATCATTTGATAAAAATAGACATTTGCATCGTGATTGCATTTATCAACTTTGTAAGTATTAAAAAAAAAAAAAAAAGAAAAAATATGAGGGGACAAGTTTTTTTTTTTTTTCAAGATTTCAAAGCCTTTGTTTAAGAGGAATTTTCTTCAAACAAGACCTTTAGAGTTTAAAAAATCTTTGATCAAGCGAAAGCCACTTTTAAAAAGATTTTTAAATTCTTAAAGTTTCATTGCCTCTGATTATGAAGAGCATTCAAAGATTTTGAGATTTGTAAGACCTTCGGACATAATCTCTACTACTTTTGAGCACAACTTTCAAGACCTCCGGACAAAAGATTTTTAAATTTTTAAAAGTTTCATTACTTCTAATTATGAGGGGCATTCAAAGATTTTGAGATTTGTAAGACCTCTAAGTGTAATTTCTAAAGCCTTCGGGCATAACTTTCAATATTTTCGGGCAAAAGATTTTTAAATTTTCAAAGTTCATAGATCTCTTATTAGAAAAGCATCCAAAGATATTGATTTCTAAGACCTCCGAGCATAAATTTGATTCGCAATATTGTCCCAATCGATTCATTATTTTTGACTTATGTTATTATCCTGATCGATTCTGTAAGACCTCTGATATGATTTCTAAGACCTCCAGACATAAATTTGATTTACGGTGTTGTCTCGATCGATTCATTATTTTTGACTTGTGTTGTTATTCCGGTCGATTCTGTAAGACCTTCGGGCATAAATTTGATTCGCGATGTTATCTCGATCGATTTTTAATTTTTTGACTTGCAATGTTATCCCAGTCGATTCTATAAGACCTTCGGACATGATTTCTAAGACCTCTGGACATAAATTCGATTCGCGATATTATTCCGATTGATTTTTAATTTTTTGACTTGCAGTATTATTTTAGTTGATTTTGTAAGACCTCCAAACATGATTTCTAAGACTTTTGAACATAAATTCGATTTACGATGTTATTCCGATCGATTCGTTATTTTTTTAACTTGCAGTGTTATCACAATCAATTTTGTAAGACCTCCGGGTATGATTTCTAAGACCTTCAAGCATAAATTTGATTTGTGGTATTATCCCGATCTATTCATTTTATTTTTCGACTTACGATGTTGTCTCAGTCGATTCTATAAGACCTCTGGACATAAATTCGATTCGCGGTGTTATCCTGATTGATTCATTATTTTTTGACTTACGGTGTTGTTCTATCGATTTTGTAAGACCTCCGGACATGATTCTTAAGACCTCTGGGCATGATTTCTAAGACTTCCAGGCATAAATTTGATTCGCGGTGTTATCTCGATTGATTTTTTATTTTTTGACTTACGGTGTTGTCTCGATCGATTCTTTATTTTTTGATTTACGATGTTATCCCAACCGATTCTGTAAGACCTCCGAACATGATTCCTAAGACTTCTGGGCATGATTCTTAAAACCCTCGAGTAAAATTTTGATTTACGGTGTTGTTCCGATCGATTCTTTATTTTTTGATTTATGATGTTATCTCAACCGATTCTGTAAGACCTCCAAACATGATTCCTAAGACTTCTGGGCATGATTCTTAAAACCCTCGAGCAAAATTTTGATTTACGGTGTTGTTCCGATGTTCCTAAGACTTACGATGTTGTCTTAGTTGATTCTGTAAGACCTTTGGGCATAATTTCGATTCGAGGTATTATCTTGATCGATTATTATTTTTTAACTTATGATGTCATCCCGATAATTTTCTTTATCACTTAACTGTGGTTAAAAAATTAAAAAAAAAAGAGAAAAAAGAAAAAAATTGTAAAAAAACAAAATTGATTTCTTTATCTTTGCCCTATTCTTAATTCTCAGTAATGGGCCAAGAAGGGTAGCTGTGAAAACGAATTTTGTTCGGTCTACTTTTTTTAGTAATAATAATAGTAATTTAAAAAAAAGTAAAAAATTAATTATATAAAAAAAAACCAAAAAAAAATTTTAAAAAGTTAAAAAAACAACAAAAAAAAGACAAAAAGTAGGGCAGCTGATGCCTGACACCAGCCACCATGCAGTTACCTCTAGCCACACCTACCCTATAATTTCCCCACCAGCCTCCTATCACCACCCTACCGCCACCCTACAACTACCCTAGCAATATCTACAGCTACCCAGATCCCCATCTATAAACACCCAACTTCCTCGTTTTTATGGCTCTCTCGGACACATAAAGAGCTTACCTTCATCACTACCTAACCCCTCTTTCAACAAGCTCAGCACCCACACTAACACCCCAGTCCGAGCTTTAACCCTCACCAAACAGAAATAATAAAAAAAAAAGACAAACAGTTCTCCCCGTAGGGAGGAACCCAGCACCAAAGCTACATGTGAAAGTAAAAAAAAAAAATCACATCAGTTTTGTTCACAAAAAAAAGGTAAACAGGAACTTTGAGCTTCGAACTATGCTGATCGGGGCTATTTTCGATAAAAAGAAAGTCAGATCCAAGAAAAATGCGTTGAAGAGCACTTCTGAGAGTATTTTTGACATTTTTTGACCACCGACAGTGATCGACCGACGACGACGATGACCCAGGCGGCAACCGATGTGACGGCAGTACACCGGACTCTGGTGAAGCCAGAGAAAGCTTCTGAACTAAAATCTTTTTTGGAGAAATGAAAAAATGAGTTTAAAAAAAAAAGGTTAGTTTTTATATAAGAAAAGCAAATGCCAAAATGACATTGTATTGGACCTAGGAGGATCCGCGCGTGGAGCTGGATCCGACTAGGGGTCCGTTCAATCGACCCGCCAACCCGACTCCTCAATAGCTCTGAATCGGTTTGACTAGATCAGATTAAATCGAATCACTCCCTAGATCGGCCCGAACCGCTCCTCAGTTGGCTCAACCGAACCGCACGTCAAACCGAATCCTTTTTCGATCCAATCGAATCACCGTTGATCGGTCCGGTTTAGGTAAAATTTTTTTTTTGAATTTTCCAATTTTTTATATATTATTATTTTTGTTATTTTGAGTTTTTTTTATATATTTATGCATGATAAATTTTAAAAATTTTTAGAATATTTTTTAATTGTTTTAATAATAATAAAAATAAAATAGTAAAAATAATGACTAAAAAAATATTTAAAATGCTTTAAAAAGAATAATAATAATAATAATAATAATAATAATAATAATTTTTATTATTTTTTCTGCTTAGATGTTGAATGGAAAAAAAATATATTTCTAATAATAATTTCGCCTTAAAAATAATTTCGCCTAGATGTTGAAAAATTATTATTAACAAATTTTCATTAAAAAAAGTATATAATAAATTTTTAATTAATTTCAAAAATTATAAAAATCAAACTTGCTCCGAAAATTCACTTAGATATTGGAGATTTTTAGAGATGTTCGTGTTTTTTAAATAAAAAATAAAAAATATAAACCTTAAAATTAAATCTCAAACCTTCAAACCCTATAATTAAATCCCAAACCTCCAAACCCTAAAATTAAATCCTAAATACTCTAAACCCTAAAACCAAACCTTCAAACCTCAAAATCAAATCCCTAAAACATCAAAAGCCTAAATCCTCTAAACCCTAAAACTAAAACTTCAAACCGCAAATCCTAAAATCAAAACCCCAAATCTCAAACTCTAAAATCAAAAACCTAAACCCGAAAATTTGAAACTTGAAACCCTACCCTTAAAATCTAAAATCTCAAACCCTAAAATCCAAAACTTGAAAATTCCAATTTTTAAAAACTCCTAAAATCCAAAATTCTAAAACCCCAAATTCGGTATGCTTTCTTGGATCATTACAAAAAAAAAAAAAAAACATTCAAACTTTAAAACCTCAACCCATACCCAGGTTAAAAAAAATCATAAAAAATCCTAAGGACACATGTGAAAATTTCACTTAAAGTAATTTGTTCTCGAATACCGCCAAGATGATGGGGTGTTTAAGAAAATTTATTTCATTAAGTCTTTCATACCCGTCCTTAATTCATCTTAACAATGGAATTAAAACTTTAATAAAGAGTAATAATAAATTAGAATCTTAAATATAAATAGTCGCACCTAACCTCTGCCTAGATGTTGGATAGTTGAGGTGGTCTCATTATATTCAAGAGCCCTACTCTAAATTTATATGTCATCACTTTGCATAACATCCACTAACATACATACATCATCATGTTATTCGTGTTGCATTTCTTTATTTTTAATTTTATTTGCTATCTGACAATACCATCATTTATTTTTTCATATAAAATGTTATAAAAAAAAATACATATTTTAAAATTTTGATATTATAAAATAAAAAATAAAATTTCGAAGAAATAATTCTTGGTACTCTGCCTAGATGTTGGAGAGTCACTAATAATTATCTTCTATAAAGATTGTTATTTCATTTTAAGGATTGTTGTGTTAAATCTTAAACGAAAAGAGTTATTTTAAATTCTGCCTAGATGTTAGAAAATTTTAAGATAATTCTTTAACTTAAAGATTTTCTCAATATTTCTAAATAAAAATTTTAGCAAAATTTTTTTTTTTAAATAAAGGGAGTTAGTATTAAATTTCAAGTCAAAACCATTTTATCCAACACCGAAAATAGCGCATGATTAAATGGTACCAATTTATAGGCGTTGTAAGGGTGCAAATCCTTCCCCATACGTAATCGACTTCGAGACCCAACTTGATTTTTCGTAGATCAAAATTTATCTTTTTGATAAACTTTAAACCCTTTTAAAGTTTTAATAAGAAGATAAACTTTTGGGTGATCAATCACACCCTAAAACAGATTGGTGACGACTTTTCTTTTATTTTTTTTCGATTTTAAAACACTTTACGGCTAGCGGTCTCAAAACCGTTACAATACTATGCAGCTTAACGAAAGTTATCTTTCTATAAGAAATAAAGGCTTTCACAGGTATAAATTAAAATTAAAGGGTTTATTTAGATATAATCAAAATATTAAGACTTAGAAAAAACATAAATGTACATGAGCTTTTTCAATATTTTAGTTTTCTGTTTATCAATTCTTTAATTGAGTTTTTTTTTTTTAATTTATAGAAAGTTGTAACCTAGTGTAGACACCCAATTGGATCCAGGCCCAGATCAATTAGGCTTGGCCCAAAAGGGTAAGCCCAATTCAATTTCTATATGGTATTATTTCTATTATTTTTTTTCTTTCTTTTGTATTTTATGTATTTTATCATTATTATTATTATTGTGTATTAATATTTATTTATTTATTTATTTTTTTCTGTTAATATTTATATGTATTTTATTTATATAGTTATATTTGTTATTATTATGTTATCATTATTATTATATTATTATTATCATTATCATTTTTTTTCTGGTAAATATTTTTGGATTTATCTTATTTTAATTATCTGTTAATTTTATTTTATTCATCCATCTAATTTTGTTTGATTATCTGATAGTATTATTATTTTTCTTTTTTTTTTCTTTCTTTTTTCATGGCTAAGATTAAATGTTGAAGAATCCTACTAGGAGTGGAGATTCAATCAAAAGAGTCCAATTGGATTCAAAGATTGAATCCCCATCCAAGGAGGAATTGAGATTGATTAGGAACTCCTGATCAACCCCTATAAAAGGCACCCTCTTGGAACAGATGAAAAACACAAAAGAAAACAGTAAGCAAAGCTACTGAATTTGAGAGAAAAGAGGTGTATAAAAGAGTTGTCGAAGGCTAAAGAAGGTTGAGAAGAGTTAGGATAGCTGTAGGGATCGAAGGCAAAAATTCTGGCGAAGTTTGAATTGTCCGGCAACAATTTCGGCCAACCTTGAAGTTTTCGGTGACCAACCCAGTTTTCGGTGAAGAATCCTAGAAATGGGTGATCTTTCGGCCAACTTTCGGTAAAAATTTTCAGATTCCGGTGACGTTTTTCAGAATCCGACAAAAATTCCATCGATGTTCTTCAGTTTTTAGAGAGAAGGGAGAGGAAAAAGGAAGAAGAGAGAGAGAGAGGAGAAGGGTTCTGCCGAAAAACAAAGGGAAGTGCCTTTTATACCCGCTTAAAATGATGTCGTTTTGGCCTTAAGTAACCAGAGGATCCGCGCGTTTTGTCGAAATCTCGACCCGACCCGAGCGTCGACCCGCTTCTGACCCGCGCGTGCCTGCCCCCCTCCGAGCCAAGTCGAGCTTCCTAAGCCGCCCCTCGAGCCGTTTTCTCTTCCTTGAGCCAAGCAGCGATCCGAGCCGCTCCAGGTTTTTTTTTGTTTTTATTTTCATTTATTTGTTTATTTTATTTTTTATTTTTTTATTTATTAGATTAGATTTATTTAATATTTTTTATCTTTATCTTATTTTTATTTTTGTTTTACTTTTCTTTATTCTTTTTTTTCCTTCTTTATTTACTTTTACTTTTATTTTGTTTTATATTCTTTAAATAAAAATCAAAAAATATTTTTGAGGAAAAGTTGAAAGTATCAATTTTCCTTAGAAATAAATTTCCAAAAAATATTTTTGGGAAAAAGTTGAAAGTATCAATTTTCCTTAAAAATAAATTTTCAAAAAAAAAGATTTTTGAGGAAAAGTTGAAAGTATCAATTTTCCTTAGAAATAAATTTTCAAAAAATATTTTTGGAGAAAAGTTGAAAGTATCAATTTTCCTTAAAAATAAATTTTCAAAAAAAAAAGATTTTTGAGGAAAAGTTGAAAGTATCAATTTTCCTTGGAAATCAAAGTTTCAAAAAAATATATTTTTGAGGAAAAGTTGAAAGTATCAATTTTCCTTAGAAATAAATTTCAAAAAAATATTTTTGGGAAAAAGTTGAAAATATCAATTTTCCATAGAAATAAATTTCAAAAAAAATATTTTTGGGGAAAAGTTGAAAGTATCAATTTTCCTTAAAAATAAATTTTAAAAAAATATTTTTAGGGAAAAGTTGAAAGTATCAATTTTCCCTACACAAGAACAATCATCCTCTCATTCTTTTCTATTTTGATTTTGATTTTGATTTTGATTTTTCTTTAATTAATCCCACGACGGAGCCTCTGCAAGTGAAACAATAGTTTTTCTTGCATACTCTTAAGGTGAGGGAATTTTCTCAATTTTTTGCTAAAAGTATTATAGTCAATTGAGAAAAATTTCCAATAATTAATTACTTGGTAAAATTTTAAGGCTCATTGGATAACACAAATTTCAGCTGGTACCATCTTTTGATGGGCGTTGTGAGGGTGCTATAACCTTCCTCACACGTAATCGAACTCCCGAACCCTGTTTTGGTTAGCAGACCCGAACCTATTCTTTTAAAAGGCCCTTAAACTTAGGTGTTCCCTGAAAGAACAGATTCCTTAGGTGGCCAATCGCACCTACATAAAAAAGATTGGTGGCGACTCCCTGAAAGTCAATGTCTAGCGATAGATCCCCGGATCTAGACGTTATGACAGCTTGGCGACTCCACTGGGGACTTTAAGAGTCAGGCCAACAAATAATTTGTGTTATCCAAAAGCCTAATAAAACTGAACCTTGTTGTATATATGTATTATTGTTCATTCATGTTTATGTATCTTGTTAGTTATGTCATTCATGTGCATGTGCATAACATGAGCTCTATATCCGAGCTCCGTCCCTCTAGAAGGGAGTAAAGTACCTATTGCTTTCGTGAAGTCTAATGCCTCCGCAGTGGCTAGCGAAATACTCCCACTCAAATTGAACCTTTTCCGCTTGTAGCCTGTAATGGGTGAGGATTAGGGTGCCTTACTAGTCTGTGATGGACAAGGATGTAAGGAACAATTTGAGGACCTTTAGACTTTGACCCTTAAAACTACATATAGTGAACCTTAAGAGTGCCTAACCCATAGATAGAGCCATCACTATTCCCTGATAGAATTAACCAAAAGCATAGGATTCATCCCTTTTACTTTGTGTGATGTTTAAATTTATTTAGTCATTTATTCTTTTTTGGGTATACTAACCTTTTTCTTATTTCTTTTGCATTGGTTCATACGCATATCATAAAGTTGCATAAAAGAACACTTGCTTGAAAAACGATCTTCAACAAATTTTTTTCATGGATACCAATGAACGCTTAGTTTGCTCTTCATCAGTATTAGCACCCTGTGGGACACCTAATGAAGTAAGGGCCCTGTCAGAAAAGACTCAACTGAAGATGGGAGATTGCTTGCCAATTGATTATGAGTCTACTCTGTCTCAAGAAACATCTATCCTCCTCAAACAGAACAATTTAGAAGATTTGGTTGACATCTGGAAAAAGATGAGTCTGTCAAGACAAGAGCAGTTTTGTCAGAAGCATGGGCATATAGCACACCTTCTAACAGTGACTGTTGATGATCAACTAATCAAAGCTACAACACAATTCTGGGATCCTGCATACAGGTGTTTCATCTTTAACGAAGTTGATATGACTCCCACCATAGAAGAATATTCGATCTTATTGGGTTTGCATCTAAAGACTCCTGACAAGATATATGTCAAAAAACATAAGTCAAGATTTCGTAAAAGTCTGGCGCAACTCATGAGGATAGACAAGGAAGTTGTGGATTCTCATACAAAGAAGAAACAAGAACAGGTTTACCTACCTTGAAAGTTCTTTCATGAGTTTCTGATGCAACATGTCAATGAAAAACGGGGGTTAGACATATTTGCCTTGGCTATATATGGACCGGTAATCTTTCCAAAGGTTTTGGGATATATTGAGATAGCGGTGGTTGATTTCTTTGAAAGTGTGATCAATGGCTGTAATCTTTCAACGATAATATTAGCAGAAACTATTAGATCTTTGAGTTATTATCGTCGGAATGGAGGGCACTTCATAGGATGCATACAACTATTGTACGTGTGGATGAAAAGCTATTTTGAACAAGGAAATGGTGCTTTCTCGAAGATTTATATCCGTAATCGCTTTCCGATCAAAGAGTTCTACGAAAGTGGGTGGTCAAAGCAAAAGTCTAAACAAGAATGGATAACTTTCTTGCAAAAGTTGGAAGGTGCCAGGGTGAGATGGTTAGCCCCATGGATGAATCGAGAGCCTATGTTATACCAATGTGGAGATAGTATAGTGGTTCCACTTCTGGGTTTATGGGGAGTGATGAATTATGCACCGCTCTTAGTGAGGAGATAATTGGGGGGAGAACAGTTTATTCTTATGACTTATGGGCTTCATCAGTTAGATTTTTCTTACAGTGAGCCTAAAGCATTTCAGAGGATGAATGAGATGATCAAAGCATGGAAAAATCCCCAAAGAGTGAGTCCTGGACCATTCATTGAAAAAGTCACTCCAGGTTACTTGGTTTGGAGAACAAAGAGAAGACAAGAAATGGTATTCACTTATGAAGTCTCTCAACCACCGACAGAAGAAAAGCTTGAAGAGATACCATCAGAGTTAGAGCTGGCAACAAAAGAATTTGAATTTGAAAATATCAAGTTAAAGAAAGAGATTCAAAAACTTCAAGAAGAAAAAGCCCAGTAGAAAGGTAGAGCTGAAAATTATGAAGTTAAAGTTCATAAGATTGCTAGAGAACGAGATACAGCTACTGAAGATCTAGCAAGGTTACACCAGGAGCATAAGAGTTTATGTGTGAGAGAAAGGGCCAAAGAGATAACCATTGTCGAGCTGACTGAGGAAAACACAAGATTGAAACAAGAGTATGCCGAGAAGAAGAAAGTACTGAAGCACAGGCAAAAATTAACATGCTAAAAGTTATTTGAGCGGGCTAAGTCAAAGGTTGGATGAACAAGGAGACCACATTGCTACATTGGTTAGAGAACATAGAGAATTATCATACCAGGTCTGGTGTGGTAAAAGAGAGAAAGACTAGAAATTAACAATCACTAAATGTGTTGTTGTAATTATGATACGAGGCATTAAAATAATTTTGGCCAATTATAGTAAAGAGAATATTTTATGATTATGATAATAAAGATATTATAATAATTTTGATAAATTATAATAGGAAGGGTATTTCATAATTATAATAGTAAGGGCGTCATAATAATTTAACAAAATTATGGTAGAAAGGCATTATCATAATTTTAATTAATTTATGGTAAGAAAGATATTTATGTAATTATGATAAAAGATATTATAATCATTGAGGGCATGTGTCAATTCTTAATCAAAGAACCATATGAGCAGTTTAATAATCTCAATGAAATTAGTAATTTAATATATAATTAATTTATATTATGTTAAATTTTAATATATGTGATTTAATAAGGTCATGTTTAATACACAAATTTATGATAAAATCAAATAAAATAATGTTATATATAAAATTAGATTAAATAATATCATCATATATTATGTTTGATATATACAAAGATTAATATAAGATAATTTATTTATTGGTTAAAATTATTATTTTTCAAAATTTATACAATTTAAACTATTGATGTAATTTTACGGATATAATAAAATATATAAGTTCAATCCCATGAATTAAAATAATTCTCTTTGTAACACTATCTTTTTCTTTAGATACAAACTAAATATAATATAAGATGATTATCATTTTATCATATCTATCATTCTTTATATCAAACATGACTTAAGAGTATTATAGTAATTTTCAAATAAAATTTCACACTTCAAATTGTTATGAAACGATAATAAGGGTATTTTAATAATTTAATATATGATTAATTTTATATTATTATATTAAAAATTTTATACATAAATTAAAAGGTGTATTATAGTATTCAAATAAAATGGTACATATTAACTTATTATAAAAGCAATTATAAGGACATTTTTGTAATTATGGTAAGAAGCAATGAAGCATTATAGTTTTTTGACCAATTTTTATAGGACATTTCCATTGTTATTATAGGACATTATAGTAATTTTAGTCAATCATGATAATAGGGATATTTTTATAATTATAGTAAAAGAAATATTATAATAATTTAAGTTAATTATAGGATGAGAGGTATTTTCATAACTATAACATAAAGGTTTCATGATAATTCGTCATTTATAAGAGGGGTATTTTTATTATTTAAGATATAAAAGTCATATTTGGTACATAAAATGATGAATAAGCTAGTATGATATTCATTTTATATTATGTTTGATTTGTATTTAATTGAAAGGGATAATATTATAAGAAGGATTATCATCCTCTTGGTATAAAATAATTTAATCATCTCAAAGTGAAAAAGATTATTTTTAATTAATAGGATTAAACTTACATATCTTATAATACCTTAAAAATTATATCAATAATTTAAATTATATAAACTTTGAAAAAAAATAATTTTAACTAATAAATAAATTATCCTATTTTAATCATTGCATGTATCAAACATAAAATAGAATGATATTATTTAATCTAATCATATTCATTATATCATTTTACCTATTATCGTAATATTATGTACCAAATATGACCAAAGGGTATTATAATGATTGAAATTTATAAAAGGGGTATTGTTGTCATTTGAGAAAAGAGAGTTATTATAGTAATTTATCATTTAAAAAATATTTTTGTCATGTAATACTAAAGTGTTTTATTGTCTTTTTAAATAAGTGTCAAACAATTGATAAAAATTTGGAAGGGCAAAATAATCATTTTGCTAGAGGTTTACTTTTATGTATAGTAATAGATGTTTAGTTTAATGATATGACGATTGACCAATATATATATATATATATATATATATATCATAAATTAGAAAAATAAAAGTTAAAAAGTAAAAGGAATTAAGATTTAATTCGGACAAATTAAAATCACATCAATTTTATTCAACCTCAATTTGAGTAGATTATATTACAACTGCCTCCATCCCAAAATATTTGTCATGTATTAATTTTCATGAAATTAAAAAAAAAAACTTTGACTTTAATAAATTTAATATTAAATTTTAATTTTTTATAAAATTAAAGTTTCATGATTTTAATGTCAAAAAGTAAAAAAAAAACATAAAAAATAATTTAAAATATAAAAAAGTAAGAATTTAAGATGTTTAAAAAAAGAAATAGTGCATAATTTTGAAATATCCAAAAAAAAAAAAGGGATAGAGGGGTACATAGGGTTGAATTTAACTAGTTTTTAACTCATAACAAGCTAATTTTGAGATATTCAAACCTTC